>NC_061168.1:38976173-39138673 GCF_022113875.1 Hydra vulgaris
GATCTTTTAAAACCGTTTTTTAATAGCTTTTTTAAAAACGATTTTTAGGTATTGCCATTCAGAACGTTTAAAAAACGTTTTTTTTTCTTAGTTAAAAAATTGTTTTAAAAACGTTCATGTGCTTACTGTGATGAAACTTTAAGTCGCAATATAATGTTATAAATATTAGCATTTAGCTAATTCCTGATAGTGCGGGTAACAATATATATACTATATATATATACATATATATATATATATATACATATATATATATATATAATATATATATATATATATATATATATATATATATATATATATAATATATATATATATATATATATATATATATATATATATATATAGTTATATAATATATATATATATATATATATATATATATATATTTATATATATATATATATATATATATATATATATATATATATATATATATATATATATATATATATATATATATATATATATATATATATTATATATATATATATATATATATCCTATTCCATAAACCAAATAAAAACGAAAATACTCCTCTTAAACTACCTGATCTGAAAATAAATAATACTAATATAAAAAGAGAAAATTTTATAGACTTTCTAGGTGTGGTCTTGGATGAAAATTTGTCGTGGAAGCTCCATATAAACACTTTAGAGAGAAAGCTCTCAGGAAATATTTCATTAATGTATAAAGCAAAACCTTTCCTAAATATCATTTCCTTAAGAAATTTATACTTTTCATTAATACATAGTCATCTAAGCTATGGTAACATGGCCTGGGCAAGCACAAACTGTACTAAGCTTAAAAAACTGTACAGTAAACAAAAACATGCCTGTAGAATTGTCTTCGGAGTAAGTAAAAAAGCGTCTGGTGAACCTCTCTTATGCAAACTTGGAGCATTGAATATATACAAAATTAACATACATCTTGTTTTACAGTTTATGTACAAAATAAAAAATGGACTATCTCCGCCAATATTTCAACCCTATTTTAGCAAAATAAGTCATAAATACTCTACTAGATTCTCATATAACTACTTTGTCATCCCAAAATTTACATTAAAGTTAAATTCATACTCAATCCATCACCGCGGACCTTATTTGTGGAAATTTTTTCCCCAGATTGTTTCTATCAAAAGAAATACACTTTAACTGTTCAAATCTGAATAAAGCGTTTTTTATTATCTACGGACTTAAATTTCTTTTTCTTTTTTAATATAAAATAAACTAGCACAATTTATTTCTTTTATTTGTTTTAACTTTTACTTGTTCTAAATTTATTTTACTAAACGAATTTATATATAAAGAGTTATATCAATTGTAAAACGTAGTTTTTCACATTTTTACATATTTTATCACAAACAATTTATCACGATTTTATATATTTTGTTATAAAAAACGACCTGTAATAAAGTCACTATGGGGCTCGGAGATAAGACAAACTGATGTCTTCTTCTTGCTCCAGCCATTTGTTTTATTATTTATGTTATTTTATAAATTGTAACTTTCTACGGCAAAAAATTGAAAAAAATAAATAAATAAATAAATATATATATATATATATATATATAATATATATATATATATATATATATATATATATATATATATATATATATATATATATATATATATATATATATATATTTATAAACATTTATAATACATCTGACACAATTATAAAAGGATATGAACTACATCGAGCAGATAGAGTTAGCAGAGAAGGAGATGTAGCTATATACATTAGAAGTGATATAATTACAACAGAAAATAGAAATAAGCAGCTTAATTCTAAATCTTTTGAGAAAGTATGGTGCAAATTCAGATTTGATAGCAACTCATTGTTACTAGATAGTATATATACAGACCACGCCACATTAATGACATTGTTCTTACTCAAACAATTGAATCAATTACAGTGGCTACATAGGCTTAACTAATACAACATAACTATTTAGAATCTACTTTTGAATCTAATTATTGAAACTGTTTAGAATCTAATTTTTCTCACAAAAAAAAAATGTTATTTTTAGTTGCATATATTGACACCCTAGAATGGATGTAAGCGACTTCGATAACAAAATGTCGGTCCTTCTTTAAAAAATATCTACTGAAAAAAAATGTATTTCTACTTTGCCATTTGAACATGGATGTGATTCAGTCAAACTCTGACTTTGCAATTTCTGAATTTTTAAGCTTACTTATTTCTTATAATATTAGCCCATTTATTACCCTACCAACGAGATATACTGACCATTTTGCTACAATTATTGACAATTTCTTTTCAAATGTAAGCATTAACCAATTTATTTTAGAAAATTTAACACCTTTCGGAACACCAACCTCAATTTTTTATTTGTCTTAATTTCAACAAATTATTTATATCACGCAACTATAACTTATACCGCAGGAACTTTAAAAATTATAATAAAGAACTATTTAATTCTGAATTATTAAAAGTTCATTGGAATGATATTACCAATAAAAACGATGTTAAATCTAATTTTGAAGCCTTTGTTCCTCAAACAACATTGTTGTTAGATTGTCATGTGCCAGTCAAAAAAATTAGTTTCAAGAGCTACAAGTGTTAAATCTTGCTAAAGGAATAATAAAATCATTCCAAGTTAGAAATCTTGTTCAAGGGAAATTGTTAAGGATAAAGGATGCTACAAATATAATTAAACTAAAAACTATCTATTAACGATATTAATATTAGGGATGCACCGAACGTTCGGCAAAACCGAACGTTCGGCTGTTTTGCCGAACGTTCGGTTCGGCCGAACCTTGACAAATGTTTGGCCGAACATTTCCTAAAAATGCTAATTTGGAAATTAATATCATCGAATCATCATAACTCAGCCTAAATAGCTATAGTACCAATAGATATGGATTTTTATTGAAAACCCGATTCTTATCTACAACGCATAGTAGGTAAGAATATGTTTTTCAATAGAACACATGAGTGCGTTAGATTTACATCAAGTTTTTTGAATTTAGAATAAATTTAATTTGATAGCATGTATTACTTAAAACCGAATGTATTACGTAAAACTAGTTTACATCATTTAGAAAAAATAGTACTAGTATAAGTGTAAAATGAAAAATCCTTTCAATTGAGCAATATTTTATTTAATTTTATCCTTTTATATACAATAATAATAATAATAATAATTAAACTTAACTTAAGTTATAAAAATCATGCAAGAAGGAAATTTTTTATTTTGGAAAAATCGCAAAAATGTAATATAAAATAAACTTTATAAAGAAAGTTGCTCGTAATTTGGCTACTCAAATATTTAAACTGAGAAAATTATTTGAAAGGAATAAACTTAGGGAAAAATGTTATTGTAGAGATCAAAAACATAAAAATGCTCCAATTTATTATGTAGTTATTACTATATAACTATATAACATATACTATTATGTTATTATTATATAACTAAACATGCAATAGTATTAATACTAGACAAATCAACAGTTTTAAACTTTCACCTAACAAAATAATCGATTATTAAAAAAAATAAAACATTAAAAACATGAGTGAAAATCAATTTTCATTTGTTGTCCTTAAATAATAATGAATAAACATTAATTTTTCGCCACTTTCTGGTGATAGTCTGTTTCTATTGGGTTCGTAAATGATGCCACCTGTACTAAAAAATCTTTCACTTTCAACAGAAGATGGTGGTGCTGAAAGAAACTTTTAGGTAATTTTCTTTAAATTTTTAAAAGAGTTTTCATAATTTTTCCACCACAAGAGACGACTTTCTTTTTCCTTGACAAGAGGTAGCTTTAAATACTTTTCAATCTCCTTGTTTATCATTTGTATATTAGAATTAAATCTTTTTAACCTTTTGCTATTTTCAGTATTTATATAATTGGAATCACATTCATCTATAGTTATCAGTTTAGAAACTTTCTGAAAACATTCATTGAATTTTGGATAAGTTGGTTTTGCAATTACTTCATTTGTGTTATGTACTGAAGGTTCGTCAAAATCAGAATCAGAGGATTCAAGTTCTAAATTATTTTGTTGCATTTCTTGCATCTGTTCATTTATCCAATTTTTTATTTTATCCTTATCTTCTTTTTGATATGTCAATTTATATCTAGGGTCACAAAAAGTGGCAAGACATAAATATTTATCATGTAAATGTGAACCCAATTTTTTGTCTACTGACCCACTTAAATGTTCAACTAAAGTATTTATTGTTAAAAAGCCTCACATACTAATGCTTGATTGAAAAATTCTTTCAGAGCCATAATTGAAGGAATAACATCTGACAAATATGATTCACGTTTACTGAAATAAATGGTTAAAGTTTTAATTGGTTCTAAAATATGCAACACTTTATCTAATAAGTCCCATTGAAATGAATTTAGTGTTGATTGGGTAGGATAATCTGCTGTATAAGTTGCCAAAGGAACTTTTTGATCAAGCATCCTTTCAATCATATCATAAGAGCTGTTCCATCTTGTATTAATATCTTCGATTAACCTGTGCTTATTTGTACTAAGTTGTTCCTGAATTGCTTCTAATTTTGCTGCTACTGTTGGGGAATGGTGAAAATGAGTTGCCAGACGTCTGCAACAAGCTATATATCCTTAACAGATTTTTGAGACAGAATTGAGTCATGTATACATAACTGTATTGTATGTATAAAACATGGTATTGACTTAAAACCACTGTCTCTTACATCAGCTACCATATTGGCCACATTATCTCTTAAAACAATATGAATTTTTGAGTGTGGAATTTCAAAACTTACTAAACCTTTATGTAAATACTCACTTATATTTTTTCCTGTGTGACTTTCTGGAAAATGCATAACTCTGAGTACTGCTCTGTGCTAGGAAAATTCATTACTGAGCCAGTGTGCTGTCGTGCTTATGAAGGCAACATTTGAACTATGTGCTGTCCAAATGTCAGTTGTAAGAGAGATATGAATGGCAGCAGATATATTACTCTTGATAGAACTAAATAGTTTATTATATATTTGTGGAATAATATTTTCACTAAAATATCTCCTACTAGGTATTTAATAATTAGGACACAGCTCTTCAATTAATTTTCTAAAACCAAGATCTTCTACAATCGAATATGGTTGAATGTCCAACGCCATCATTTCTCCAATGTGATTGTAAATTTTGATAGCTCTTTGATCATTTACACCCCACAGCTTTTTTTTATTAAGACTCTGCAGTAATGTTAATAGTTTTTTTAATTCAGAATCACTTGAGGCTGTAGATGTTTCAATTTTTTTTTTGTCAGACTCTTTTTCAGCTATTTTATATTCTGCAAAGTGCTTGTTTTTTAAATGACGTCTAATTGCACTTGTGGTGAATGTTTTAGGACAATTCACACCTCTAGAAAGTAATGCTTTGCATAGTAGGCAAATACAAAAATGATTATCTTTCTTTGAAACTTTAAAATATTTCAAAACAGTACTTTTAAATTTTATTTTTGAAGACATTTTTGTATGCTTCTAATAAATAAATAAAGTTTAAGAAAAAAATATAATCTTAAAACATGCCAGATACTAGGTTTTAATACCTTATACCTTAATACTTTTATTTTTATTAGGTAACATTAAATTTGTAGAATAGAGTACAAATTTAGCTTAAGTGTTATAACATATAAGCTAAGCTTTTAGTATAGTCTAAAATATAAAAGTTAGCTAAATAGCTTAACTTTAAGCCTTAACATTAACAATTAATAACTATTAAAATAAATATTTAACGTAAAATCTTTTTTTAAGAAGATTTATTTATAAATTACAATATAATTTTATTATATTATAACTGTTAGTTATTTATATTCATCATTAATAAGTTATACTCAGTATTAATAAGTCATACTCATAAATTTAATTTTTCATTTTTCAAATAAAAACATTTTAACATTTTTACTTCTTTACACTACATTGTAGTGTAGTGACTACAAAGAATCATCTAATAATAAATTTACTTTTGATAATTATTTAAAGTTTCTTCACATATTTTTAAAATAAATCTAATGTTTTAAAAAACACATTAAATTTTTAAAAATATAGTAAATGTTCAAGTTCAAAATGTTTTTGACGAAAACCAGTGTTTGTATTTAAAAAAAGCAAAAGTTCGGTATTCGGTTCGGTGTTCGGCCGAACTTTCATGGCCGAACGTTCGGATTCGGTGTTCGGCCAAAAACCGGCTTCGGTGCATCCCTAATAAATATATCATAATTAATCTAATAACACTAAGTAAAAAAATGCATTTAAAAAAGTTCTTTTCAGAAAATGGAAAGGCATAAAAAGTCTAATAAATGTCGAAAATGTCAAAAATATCTTAATTATATTAAATATCCAAATCTTCATAGTTTACTGATATCTCCAATTAACCATTTTGAAATCTCATAACTAATATTGAAATTAAAACCTAGAAAATGTCCTAGCAGCATTCCCGCAAACATTATTATTGATTTTAATTCTGGCTTTTCTCATATTCTCCCTAAGCATTTCTATATCTCCTTCTTAAATGCAATTTTCTTGACATTTTGAAACTTTCTTGTTTCGTTTCAGTATATAAAAAGGACAGAAAACTTTCAAGTTCTAACTACAGACCAATTTGAATTCTATCTAACAATAGAAAGCTTCTTGAAAAACTTATTCTTGATTATACTCATTTTTAGTTCATTTTAGTGCTTAAATGATTTTCGGTTTGGATTTCAATCAAAGTACTCTACTTTGATTGAACTCTACTTTGATAGTACTCTACTTTCGCCATTACGTTTATAAAACTTCATTTAAGAATCTGTATTTTTGAATAAATATTTTGTTTCTGTTGGACCAAATTAATCCCAAAAAATTCCTCAAGCAATTAATCCAATTAGTAATCTATTTATCTCTAATACATGATAATTCAATTCGTTTGAACTAACTTTTGAAGAGTTTGAATGCGCTTTTAAAATGCTAAAACCAAACAAATCAGCACGTGTAGATGATATCAATGTAAATATTGTTATTAAATCATATGAAATCATAAAAGATGTACTTTTTAAGATTTTTTTTTTGTTCTATTAAACGAGGAATTTTTACTAACCAACTAAAAACAGCAAAGGTGATCCCGATATTTAGGGAGGTGATTTAACTAATGTTTGCAACTATCGTCCCATTTCTATTCTATCGGCTTTTTCGAAAGTCTTGGAGAGAACTTTATACAACAGAATTTATAATCATTTATCTGTAAACAATTTAGTATATAGCAATCAATATGGATTCAAAAAAATAGCTCGACAGAACACGCAGTTCTCCAGTTTATGAGAAGTAATAATAACTCTTTTGAAAACTCCCAATATACAGTTTGGGTTTTTATCGACTTAGCTAAAGCTTTTGATACAATAGACCACAATATTCTTTTAAATAAACTAAAGATTTACGGTATAAACGAAAGTGTTTTAAATTGGTTAAAAAGCTATTTAAATTATCAAAAGCAATTTGTATACGTTGATGTAGTTTCACCAGTAAACTTGCTTGATATAACCTGTGGAGTTCAGGGATCAATATTAGGGCCTCTTCTTTTTTTTATTTACATCAACGATCTCCATAAAGCCTCAAAGTTAATGACGATTATGTTTGCAGATGACACGAACTTATTTTTATCTCATAATGATATTATAATATTATTTCAGAATATCAATAATGAACTAGTAAGAGTTTATGATTGGTTTAAGACAAATAAACTGTCTCTTAATATTGATAAAACGAAATGGATTTTTTTCCATCCAAATCACACAAAAAATCTTATACGAAATGAGATGCCACTGCTTTTTTTTGATAATATTCTTCTAAAAAAGCAACAGTTACAAACTTTCTTGGTATTTATATTGATGAAAATTTGTCATGGAAAATTCACATAAAAAATTTGAGTAGTAAAATATCAAAATGCATAGGAATTTTGTACAAAGCAAGGAATTTTTTAAATAAACATACATAGCTTAAACTATATTATTCGCTCATTTATTGTCACATAAACTATACGAACATTGCGTGGGGTAGTACTAATAAAAGTAAACTGGAACCTCTTTATTGTCAACAGAAACATGTTGCACGTCTTATTAATTTTAAGGATCGATTTACTCCTGTCAAGCCTCTATTAATTGAAATGAAAGTTTTAAATATATATGAGCTTAATATTTTTAACGTTATATGCTTTATGTTTAAATGTAAAAACAATATTTCTCCTGTACCTTTTCATAATTTGTATAACAAAAAAGAAAAAACTAAGTACATTTTACGAAATGATAATGACATTCGTCAATCAGTTTATCAAACTAATTTTGGAAAATACTGTATTTCATTTCGAGGAGCATTACTTTGGAATAAAATAGTTTTAAAGAATTTGGACTTTTCTCAAGAAGTTAGCTATGACTCCTTCAAATAAAAACTTAAAAATGTCGTTTTTTTATTAGATTATATATCTATATTCTTATATTTTTTTGTTTCTTTTTTAACTTTATATTTAACACTGCATTAATAAAATTTATAAATTAACAATTTGTAAATAGTTGTTTAACACTTTTGTTAAAGGTACCTTAAAACTGTATAACAAAACCTTTAACAAAAAGTTCAACACTTTTGTTTAAGGTATCTCAAACTGTATAACGCATCTATGTATTTATAACAGAACCCTTTTTCTTTTTCTTTTTTTCTTTAAATTTGTTGCTGTTTTTAATTCTTAATTCTCATTTATTTGTTATCTTCATGTATGTTAAGTATATATTCCTATTGAAAGTTTATTTATTTTGAGAATATTTTATTAATACGAAATATTAAAACGTAAATTTTTTAGCGGTTCTTGACGACAAGACCTTATGATCTTCTACGTGTTCCCGCGTTCTTTTATTTCTTAATAACGATTATGTATATATATATACATTATTATCGAATATTTATTAAATCACAAAGTTGTAAAATTAAAGAACAAAATATATATATATATATGTATATATATATATATATTAATATATATATATATATATATATATATATATATATATATATATATATATATATATATATATATATATATATATATATATTTATATATATATATATATATATATATATATATATATATATATATATATATATATATAAATATATATATATATATATATATATATATATATACATATATATATATATATATATATATATATATATATATATATATATATATATATATATATACATATATATATATATATATATATATATATATAATATATATATATTTATATAGTATTTATATATCATTGGGTGTATCTTACTTAACATTTTTTTAAAGTCAAAATTTCATAAGGAATTCTTTTATGGTTTTGAATTTGAAACCGCAAAAATGAGCGAAGGTGTTAAATATTATAATTGGCAAAATGGCTTTTTTATGCATTAGGCAAAAAAAATTTCGTCTAATCTAAGGCAATCTGGAAAATAAGAAACTTAGCCCAATATAGTTAGAATTTGGCCGGTTGGTTTTTATGCCTAAGGCTGCCTGATCTGAGGCGATCTGATCAGGAAATTAAGAAAATTAGGAACATTTGTCTGAAACCGGGCCAATTAGATTAAGTTTAGGCATAAAAATTCTAGAAATTAAAAAATTTAAACAATTTGCTTGAAATTTCGCCAATTGGGATATAGTTTACGCATAAAAAGTTTGAAAAATAAGACAACTTGGATGATTATGTTAGGATTTTTACATTTAGCATTTCTTTTTTCAAGTGTCTAATTTAAGATGTCTAAGACTTTTGATAATTTACGAATTGCATTAGAGAGAAGCAATAAAGTTACATTCGAGGAGATTAACAAGAAGTATTCCCGTCAAGTTGATTCTTTATGTTTTTTGACTGATAAAAACTTGCAGTCGTTAATTAATCAAGTTCATCTTAAGCGAAATATTTGCGCTGAAACCTACTTAAATAAAAATACAAAATCGGATAAACTATTCTCTTAACCAGCAATCACAATGACGTTGAAAAAACGTTGATTTAACGATCGTTAAAAAATCCAACCTTTTTTAAGAAAAAAATAAGACAATGCTTTATTGTTTTAAACCTCAACAAATTTAATAGTAAAAGAGTTGTTTTTCTATATATTACATGTATTTACATTTATCTTTATATGTTAACATATAGACTTACAACCATATCATATGGTGATTCGTATCATATATGAACATAATGCACATGTGTTATACTATCCTATTCATATAATAAGTTGAAAGGTATACCAAGGTATACCAACTCCTCCCGTAAAAACTTTAAAAACCCTTGAAAAAGAAAAACCTCCTCAAAACTTCTTAATTATTTTTAAAAAGATTTAAACTTGGATTTCTTCCTTAATTTTTGCTAATTTTCAAGTTTGCTCTCTGAGAAATTTTATTAAATGAATTGATTATATTAAAAGTAGGGCCCTGTGAATCACCTTTTTTGTTATCGAATTGAATCTGATTCGCAAATTGAGTCGAATCTCGTAAAAGATCAGTTTTTTGAGAATATCTATAATTTAGTTAAAATTAGATTGTCTCAAAATAGTATTTGGACTCGTGATTTAATTCGATTTGCAAATCAAGAATTGCTTCGAATCGTGATTCGATTCAAAACTAAAAATTGTGATTCGCAGGGCCCTAATTAAATCTATGTAAAATAATTTCAAAATATAAAAATATTGCATTTTTATATCGTTGGAAGCAGCTTAAAAATAATAATACAAAAATGAAAACTTGATATAAATCTGATAACTTTACAATAAGTTATGATTATTTAAGTAATAAATTTTGTTACATGAATTTTTTTAGAAAGATGTTACCAATGTTGAAAATTCATTATAGAACTATGTTTTTTAATTTCAAAAAAGTCAATAAAACAACTAAAAGAAAAATAGGTACCTCCAGAGGGTTACAGATATTTACTTTTAAATCAGTAGTGTAAAAGCCAAATATGCACATACCTAATGTATGTGCATATTTGGACTTGATACTTTATTATTAGTATGTGCATATACTAATAATAAAGCAAATACTTATTTCTTTTATGATTTAAAGTTCTATAAAATTTATATATTGTTTAAACAAAACCTTTATCATTTTTGACATTTTGTTATTTAATATAATTTATTTTAAAAAGTTTCTCTTTAATTCTTTTCATTTTTAATTAAAATGTTGCCATTTAAGACCAAATCTCCTTAAAAAGTAAGAAAATTTCTCCATTTTTATGCATAAATATTTGAAAACGTAAAAAATTTATAAAATGAAAATTAATTTCTCAATTAATTTTATTATTATTATTACTCTTATTTGCAAAACATTAGAAAAAAATTTAAAATTAAAAAAAATTAGAAAATTAGAAAAACATTAGTGCAATCTCACAATCTGTTGATGATGATGAATGGGTTGAGGAGCACCAAAGTAAAAAAAAAGTTTAAAAAATGTTTTTCTGAACATCAAAATTTTCATGAATATCAATCAGCAAGTGAATCTAGTGATGATGTATTTTCTGAAAATAGTTCTGCTGAATCTCATGATAAAAATTGTTTGTCTGATATAATAGAATTTTCTTTAAGTACAGACTGGTGCCAGATCTAATCAACTATTATCTAAACAAATTCGTATTTGGGCTCTCATTATGGTAATACTTTCACCGTTTACTGCATTCATAATCTGAATCATCTTCCTGATGATGTTGAATATTTTCAATTACCTCTTGATGCTTATTCTTGTTTTCAATTCAAAAATTATTTACAATTTGCAAAACGTCTACTACGTGGTAAAAAAAGTCCATTAAAAGAAATTATAAAAAGACTTGACGAGTTAAAGGGTACAATACAACAAAATCCTACTCACATTACAAAACTTGATTGTGCTCAAAACTCTTGCTTTCTTAGTGAAAATTGTGTTTACTTTATTAAAGAAATTTCACCAAATGGAAGATTGGTTTACAATTCCTTTAAAAGACTGAGTTAAATAATTTTTTCACAGATTTTATTGATTCTAATGAACTGGACATATTCGTCATAAAAAATGATAAACATTCATTGGAGAAAGTAGAAAACATAAACATTGTATTAAGAAAATGTGCTTGTTTGATGCATGAAAATGATCAAATTGTTATTCCATTATTGAATCGTGCAAAATTTAATTAACAATAATTTTGTCTGTTTGTGTTCATGTTTGATTTTATATCTCAGTTTTTAAGCTACAATTTTTAGAACTGTTTGTCATGCTCTAAAATTTTTTTGAATTACTTACACCAAGTAAAAATACATATACTTAAAGTGTGATATTTACACTTTAAGAATATGATAATTTTATTATTGTTCTGAGCCAGATAGTTTTGTAGAGTTAATCGTTTCAAACCATTTGTTTAAAAGTTTGTTTTGTTTTAAATTTTTAGCTGCAATTATTGACATAATAATACTATAACAAATTAAATAAATATTCAGTACTTATCCTTAGACTATTCAGCACTATTGTGATCATTTAGAAAAACGAACCAACAAAAATAGTAGTTCTAGCTCAGTGAGATTCGAATTCATAATAAAATTCGAATTGTTTTGTTTTATATTTTCCTCCAAAAGGGTAAAAAGCAGTTGGTAAGTATATCGTAGAATGGGCTGAACCAGGATGGCAGGAATTTGAATTTGTTGAGTACGTATTAAATTCTGGAACATTGAAAACCTGTAATCAGAAGCTAAATTTTCAAACAGAAAATGAGGCTGAAAACTTAATTATTTGAACTTTTTGTGTTGTTTTTTTTCAGATTATTTAAATGTACATTTTTAAAACATAATATTTTTGTTATTTAGCATTTAAAAAAGTTAAAATAAATAATAAAGCTTTAAGTCCAGTAATTGATTTCACTTTCACACCAATATCGTCTTCTCAGTATTTTACATCTGATGATACTTTTGAAATAACTACGAAGTCTTCAAATATTAATATTGCATCATTTAAAAAGATACTTGTAAAACCAACAATTTGCTTAAGAAGCCTTTAAAAGTGGGTGATAGTGGTTCCTCATTTAAAAAAATGTCAACTAAACGTAAGTTAAAAGTTATCAGCTAAAAATCTGTTTATTGAGTTGTAATACATTCTTTTTATATGTTTGATAAGTATTTATTGCTCATGATAGTACCCTGTTCAAACTTACAATATAAGACTTTTTAAATTCTCAAAAACTTTAACTTTAAAACTCTAACTAAAAAAGCTGTATAAAACTGTTTTGTAAGGTTGTTGCGTTAATACAAAACCATATTGCAATATTCTTTTTTGTTTGTTTGTTCTTGTTTTATTACATTTATAATTAAACATGTTTTATTTTCAGTATGAATGTAGGTATTGGCCATTATTTAAATGTTCATTATACAATGTAGTATATTGCAATAATTAAACGATTATTAGAATTTCAGTATGCGATATTCAGAGAAATGGGTAATGAGTTCACACTGATCAAAGAAAATACAAAAAAGATTATCGATCGCTTAGATTTACTAGATAGCAATTTTGTAGGTGGACCCGGATTATTAAATAACACAAATGATGCAGATATAATTATGAAGCCAATAGATTCATTGGAGGAGTTTAATGAAGAGGAAAAAAGATTAAGCTTAAGTAAAGTCAGCGTTAGGGTTAGGGTTAGGGTTAGGGTTAATCGTTTCCAAAATTGTTTTGTACTGTGCTGTTCTTATTTTAAAATAAACTTTACTATATAGCATTTTCTTCTTTGAGCACGGTACCTTTAACTTATGTCATAATAGATAGTTTTTAACTCTAATTGTAATTAGTTGACGCAATTTTTTTATGAAGTAATAAAAAATTTAAGCAGTTTAAAATTTGTAAAACTTATTTAATATAAGTTATTACTGTTTATATTTTACTTTTGTGTATAGATTCGTCAAATTAAAACTGAGGGCGGACCAAATTTAAGAAAAGTTATTAAGAACGAGTTAGATTGTTTAATAGAGCGTAGAGTGCAAAATTGGTTTAGCAAGATAGCATATATTATATAATAATGATATATATATATATATATATATATATATATATATATATATATATATATATATATATATATATATATATATATACACGCACACATTATTACAAATTTATTATGATTTTTGTTTCAGCCGCCCTTACTTCTGACAAAGGCGGTTTCGAAGTGCGCGATATCGAAAGACTCGTTGGCGATATCTTGAAACATGCTGTAACAAAGTCACAAAAACAAAAAATTGCAACGATTCTACATTAAGCATTTTGCCATAAGAAATTTAGTTTTCTTTTTAATATTTATTGTAAAAGATGCTCTACCAATAAATGGATTTTATTTTGCTTGTATTTTTTTTTTGTCTAAATTTTTTTGTTCCTTAATACCGCACCCTATCTACTTATTTAGTGCAAAAATACGTTTGTCGTAATAATAAGGGTTTGTAATGGCGTGAACGTTTTTTCGTGTAATATGGAAGTCCAAGTACGTCTGGTAAACGTCCGTAAGACCTAAAATACTCGAAAACTTTAGTCTTAAATGTACGTCTGTTAAGGGCTTAAATGAACGGATGAAACACGTTGCATTTGGACTTAATTTAGACATCTATGGACGTCCAAAACAGACGTCCGTTCGTTGAAATAGACGTCGCTTGGACGTCTAGCGGACATCCAAATGTTTACTGGGGAACAACATAAATTTAACGGTAGTTTTAGTTTTTTATTTTGGTTAATTCTCAACTTTAATTGCAATAAAATAACACAATTAAAAAATAAGTTGCGCAAAGAATATTTTTTCACGTAAATAATCAGATAAACTAAATTGCTTCAACTAAATTGCTTCAAGGGACTTTATATAAATTGTAAATAGAGTAAAAATGTTTGAAAAAAAAATGTTTTCTTTAACAATAGTTCCTTTGCATCACATTTTTTGTAATTGTCGTACCTCTGATTTTAGAAAGTTTGTTAACTTAAAGGGTTAAAAAATAATTACGTCACATTATTTTTATAGTACATTATAAAAAGTTGCAAGTAGATTAACTTAAGCAATTTTATAATCACAAAAAAAAAACATTAAAAAAAAAGTACAAAAACTAATGGATTAAAAATTGCATAAGAACGGTAGTGGTTCCAATAATAAATAATATCAAAATAAAACTAATACTTGAATTAAGGTTTTAACTTAAGTTTAAATCTTTTAGAATAGTTAACACTTTCTGATTCTGATTCTATCTGAGTATCACTAGTAGTGGCAAATTCAAAATTATCACATAACTCATGATCTAAGAATAATCATTCGATTTAAAAATATGTTTTAAACATATTATATCTTAAACAGTAAAAACAACATATACAGAAAAAGAGAATATTAAATAAACAAGGAAAAAAAGTAATGAATTAATAATTACAAAAAAAATTACATTATCGCCACAACATTTAATTTTGAGCAACTTAAATCTGTATTAGAAAGACTGCGGTTCATGCATTTCATTGAAACAATTTATTACATTTAATGATGATGGCCAATATAAAAAATTATCAATCATATTTTCTCTCTCTATTTCTCGAATGTACATTTTGCTTGCCTTCTTATACTTTTTAAATTGGAAAAGTTTATTTTTAAAAAAAAAAAAATTTTATTTTAATTCATGAAATATTTGTTAGTGTAAAATAACTAACAGAAAAATACAAATTTAACTTATACATTGTGTCAGGGTTAGGGTTAGGGGTTAGGGTTTTAATGAAATTTAAATAATCTTTTCAGGATTATTTAAATTTCATTAAAAAAATCTTTTAATGCATTTTTATAATAAGAAATTTAATTCAAGCAAACAATGATTGAAATTGGAAATGCAATAAAAATTACAAATGTCTTATCGATGGAATTTAGCCTGTACAATATTCATTCAAATATGGCAATACCTGATTATATATATAGTCTAGAAATTTCCAGAATCTAGGGTGAGCAGCCATGCATCTATTCATTTTTGAATGCAGTGATTTCGAGACATTTTAATTGAAGTCCATGCAAAGAAAAAAAGGCTGGGGTTTGTGTTGTCATACAATAGTTCTCAAAGTAATACACAAGTTTTCTCATTTTTTCACGAGTATCAATGTTTGAAAATTGACTCATCTCTGTTTTGAGTAAATCTACTTCTGCTCTGATGAGAACACCAGGCAAGAGGCACATGGTAACGAATTTCCGGCCCCACCTCTTAATTACAGAGTTGTTGATGTACTCAGATTGAAGACCAGCGGCTTTGATTTTTCTCAAAATTGCCTGGCTGTAATGGAACCAACAACTAGTAACGCTTATTTCATGAAAGACAAACTTTAAGGCACTGCCTATTGCTGCTTTATAGTCAGCCATTGAAATTCGTGATTGAAAGTCACTTGAAAGTTCCTTATTTTTTTCGAAATTTGGTAATGTAAACACCTTCTTTTTTCTCAGTCATAAGGACATGAAACACAGGAAGGAAAATGTCACAATACACAATGAGATATTTAGTAGTTGACCTTGTTTTAAGTTGCTAGGAACAACGCAAAATATTGCATCAATGAAAACAATTGTAGAGCCTGAAAAAAATGAATAAGTTTGCCAGACTGAAAAATATTACAAAAATAGAATACTTTGAGCAAGCTAATGTTAAAAGATGTTAAATGAATTTCTAAAAAAAAGTTTCACAAAAAGTCATCAATTTTGAGCTAAATTACTGTGCTACCTGAGAATATTTGTGATGAACAAAACAGTATGGCCGACTGGTCTTCAAATCTGACGATTCCTTTTAGAATGTTGGTAAATTGGTTAGGTTCAGATATTCCCAAAACTGTTTCTTCAGGGTTACCACAAAGTATCTGTTTACATTTTAAGTAGAAAAAAAACTTTTAACATTTTCAGGACAGTCTTAAATGATTTCCGTGAAAATCTAGCGTAATAAAATTTGTGTAGTTGCAGCTTTCAGTCTTATTATTACCATTGATTCCATTTTGGCTAAATCTTTGGTTTTGGAATCACTAGAGTAGCCTTTCATTGTCAAGTAAATCACTTTCTTCACATATTTTTGCAGTTCCAACACATAGTTGAAAGTTTTTGCACTTTAAATAAATCTAACCGTTGTGATTCTTGTTTTTTACCTAGCAATTATTCCCAGCTATGTAGAGAAATGAATTTATTCTTTCACTATCAAATTTTTGATACTCCGTTCTGTTGTTTTTATTCCACCGACTACAAGATATTTTTGAAAATAAACAATGTTATTTTTTAGTTTATTATGACAGTATTCCAAACAGCAAGCGCTTTAAACTTATATTACAAAAGCATAAAATTTATAAAATTTATAAACGCTAAAATAATTCGGTGCTAGAACTTTCGTTTGTAAACCTTTTCAATGAACTTTGGTTCTAAAATCATTTATAACTTTTGATTGAATATTTTTCGGTTTTAAAATTATTTATGACATTTCGATCGAAATTTTTTCGGTTCTTAAAACATTTATGACTTTCGATCGAAAATTTGATTAAAATTATTTCGGTTCTATTTTTTCGTGAATATTTTCGGCTGTGTAATAAATTTCTCATATTCGGTTCAAAGTTGAAATTTAGGATTCGATTGAATCATAGGACGCCTGTCGTTTTACTTTTCTATTCAAAACTTTAATCCCTTTTTAAACGAAAATAAATTAAGGAATCATAAACTATTTTTTTACAATTATTTCTGCTCAACACTTTTACGTAAATAGTATTTAAATTTAAAATATATATACTTCATTTAAGAAAAGAAAAGTTGAAATTATTTGTTTACAAATTTAATCCGCCATTTGTAAAAAGAGGCTTCACTTTTCGGGTCAAAGTTAGTCACAGGGTTGTCATCTTGTTTTTTTATCGTTTGGTTTATTTTAGAAAATCTAGCTAAAATCTTGTTTATTTTAAAGTCTAAGGTCTTTTTTTGTTTTTTTCTGGCATGTTTTTTAAAGCCTGGTTTATTTAATAATAAATTAATTTAATCATGTTTTTATTTCATGATGAAAGTTAATTTGAGGGAAAGAAAGATTTCCATTTTTTCATTTTATTCAAGAACAATCAATTTAAAATAAATGAAAGAAATGCTTACATTATTACAAATCTTAAAATATTAAAAACCTTTACTTATAATGTCATTAAAATGTTTTTTTTATCCCTTAATTGCCAAAAATATTAGAAAATTCTGACATTCAAAATAAAATTTTTTGAGAAAAAGTTGCCTTTAATGAATGTTGTTTCCCAAATTGAAAAAGCCTTTTCAAATCTACTGTAATATCTTATGGAATGTAAAAAGTGAAGAAATTAAAAATCATTGCAGAAATCTTCATTAATCATAAACTAATTGATATTGCATCATTAGAGCGAGTCTAAAGCTTTTAAGAAAAATGAATTTCTAAAAACACAGCTGAATTCTAAACTGCTTCGTGAGACCATTTAGAAGTTTCTGGAGACCTAGACCTCTGCAACATAGATGTCTACTGCTTTGGCTGTCTATGTGTTTCATTTCTAACTATTTTGTTGAGTCTTCTCACAGGTCATCTGCATAAAAATCAGACTAAGAAGATATCAAACCAAGTCTTGCATGCAGTCATTTAGATCAAATCATACTTATTGAGGCAAAAGATTTTTTACCAGGTCTTTAAAATAATGTAGTCAACTATTGCAAAGGTTGGAAAAGAAATCTTTATCCATGTGCAAGCAAAAAAGATTTTTACAGGTTGATATGGATGTAGTATAGGTGTTTGGTGTGAACTACATTCCCCACGTCGCTTTAAAGGCTGGACTGGCACCCCATTAAACACTCACAAACTTGTTCTTCTCCTCGTCTCTCCCTCTCTTAAAAATTAAATGTTAATATTCAAGGATGAATTTTTAGATAAAAAAGCATTTTTTTCAAAATATAGATTATAAACAAGGCTTTAAAACAAAAAATTATGCTTTTTTTTTTGTCTGGTTTATTTCTGGGTTATTTTTGTTTCGTTTTTGGTTTGTAACTGAAAAAAAACTTGGCAACTCTGGTTAGACATCTAGTTATATAATATATATTTGCTCTAACGAAAGTTAAACTAAAGTAGTATGGTACTATGTGGTCAATCCGCCTAATCTGATCTGGATCTAGATATAAAAAGTCTGGAAATTAATTGTGCAACCTGAAAAAAATTGATAAAAAAGCCGATTAACTGAATAATAATGTTGTATATAGAATTGCGAAGTTCTTTAAGTGTCTTACTTATGATGTCTAACATTTGTTATAATATACAAATTGTTTTAGAGCAAAACAATGTAGTTTCATAATTTGAAAGGAGTTGTCTTATGAAGTAGATTTTTTATGCTTTTTGTATAAAGAAAACCTGCATTTTATGCAAAATTTCTGCTCAGAACTATACATCAAAAACTCGAAATTGGATATACTTGAACCCATTTAGAAAGCTATTAAACGTTTATACTGATTTATTTACTTTATTCTATTATGCAATAAAACGAGAAATTATCTTCAGTGAAGATAATTTGTTGCTTTATCTGCATTTGTATGAATTTGCAAGAAGTAAACGGTGGTTGTTTTTCTCTTTTTGTTATATCATAAAAACATATGCTTGGCTTAGTGAATTAAAAACTGCTAGTATAGTTTTGCAATATTGCTGATATGATGTTTGTATATGCAAACATATATATTTTTTATATAAATACATATTTTTATATATTATAAAAACAAATGCTTGTTTTAGTAAATTTTAGTAATTACTAGCATAGTTATTGTGATGTTTTTATACGTAAAAATATTTTTTTAATATAGATTTTGCAAAATATCAATTATAATATAAGCAATATTTTTTCCACGAAAAATACAACTGATTAATTTTGCCTAAAGCTTGATGTCTGGCAATAAGTGCCAGTTATATATTTTTTATTATTCAGTCGTATTTTATTCGAAGTATACATGCTAAAATTAATGCTAAAATTTAGAAGTTTTAAGCACTATCTTTATATTGGTTTAGTTATTCATAATCTGTTACCTGCAAGTTACCTTTGTTATAAAAAAAAATGTAAAGGTTTGTAAGGTTTGTTTGTAAAAGATATGTTTGTATTATTTAAATTTACTTTAGATCAAATCTGGTAGCTGCCTTTATAGCTTTGTATTACTAGCTATCATTGAAAAGTATTTGATAGTTGCTAGATATGGGTTCTTACCTCAATAGAATTGTGTGTCTTATGCTAGAGAATCTAGAATTGTATCTATGCGACGTTTTATTCCAACATCCAAAATTTAATCATTAATTTTTAATGGTGTAATTAAGAGTGGTAAGTAAAAATTTTCTTTTAATAACATTTTTAAAATGATTATCTAAATCTGTTATTGATTTTAAAATGTGGATTGTGCTCAGTAGGTATATATTTTTAAAAACTTTTTAAATTTTAAGAAACCTTTGCATATTTCCTTATTAAATTGCCAGTGCTATAGCCTTTGGCCCCACAGTTTTGTAAGTTTCACAGAAATATTTATATATTTAAAAGAAACTCTAAAAATAAAATAAAAAAGTTAGGCCTTATTTAAAATAGTCATGAACCCTAAAATATTTTAATCCACAACAGTACATTGCCATAATAAATTATATTTTATAAGTAATCTAGGAATAAAAATGTGCAAAGAAAAACAGTGTGCTAATTGATGGTATATTCCTCTGTCATATGCCTTCAATCGTTCTATATAACATATACACATAAATAGGAAGGAATCCTGACGTGGTTCATGTGCTTTAAACAAATACCTTTCAGACAGATACTCTTTCAACCTTTTTACTGTAGAGGTGGAGCATCAATGTATTTTTTGAATTTAGTTTAGTTTAGAATTTACTCAATAAATAGAAATTTTTAAATTTGTTCCCGAAACCTTTGACTGTACTATCTGTTCCCGAAACCCCTGACTGTACTATTTGTTCCCGAAACCCTTGACTGTATTACTTGTGTTCAAGAGTAGTAATATTTAGGTTATAAAAATCTTTTGAAAATTAACTTTGAGTATTAAAATTGTTATGTTTATTTTTAGTAGTGTACATTGCGGATTTCAAAAATGAGATATAGGTATAATTTCAATTCAATTTAAATGGATATTTTTTATTAAAAAGATGATGACCTAAATTTAGTAAAAATTTATATAATACATAAAGAAAAAAATTTGACATAAAATTCTCGTATGCGAAGAAAAAGGGAGGGTGATCATAATAAATAAGGTGAAGTAAGAATTATTTGAAAATATGAATCCGCGTAGATGGTGAAAAAATTTACAATTGATAAACTGGTGGGGGCATTTCTTTGGCACCTGACAGTAGTTTTGCATGAGAGAAAATGGGGTTGAAAGGGGTTATATTTGCACACAAAAATTTTGCCAAAGGATAAATAAATCCTAGATTCGCTTCTGATAGGTACAACTATTTCATAAATAATTAAACACAATGTTTGATTTTTTGCAACAGGAACATATTAGGAAAATATCGTTGAACAAATTAACTGCATTTGACATCAGAATCTATTCGCGCCAATACTCAGTCTGAAAAACTTGATTTTCGGCCAAATTTTTGATTATATATAAAATCAATAATGCTGAATCCAAATCCGAAAACAGTTTTTGATTTAAAGATTTTGTTGTTTAGATAGAGGCCCATTCGAAAATTTCATTAAAAGTTTTCATTTTTTTGCTTGCGGTTTCATAATATATCGCATATATATATATATATATATATATATATATATATATATATATATATATATATATATATATATATATATATATATATATATATATATATATATATATATATATATATATATGTATATATATATATATATATATATATATATTTATATATATATATATATATATATATATATATATATATATATATATATGTATATATATATATATATATATATATTTATATATATACATACATATATATATATATATATATATATATATATATATATATATATATATATATATATATATATATATATATATATATATATATATATATATATATATATATATATATATATATATATATATATATATATATACATATATATATATATATATATATATATATATATATATATATATATATATATATATATATATATATATATATATATATATATACAGTATTGGACAAAACATTTGCAACCAACATCGAACAATGCTAAAAAGTGTTCCTTATTGTACATGTCTTAAAAACGAAACAAACTGTACTACCACAGCAAACAGTTCAAGAGTCTGGAGTCATAGCATGCCATGACATGAGCAATCAGCTGACAGGTGACAGCACACAGACAGAATTTCGTTGACAAGTGCCATTTTGCTGCGGACAAAACAAGTGCGGCTTTTTTAGTTTGGCTTATTTTCTTAAGTCTGGTCCGTGTCAACGTCATGGAAGTTTTTTAATAATTAAAGGAAGTATTAAGAAGTTTCCAGAAGTTTCCAGAAGCATACAGAAGCTTCCAGAAGTACCCAGAAGAAGCATCTGGAAGCATCCAGAAGTATCTAGAAACATTCAGAAGCATCCAGACGCATCCAGAAGCTTCCAGAAGCATCGAAAAAAAGCATCTAGAATCTTCCAGAACAGGTTCACACAGGTTCAATTTACTATACAAGAGACATGTAAAGTGACATGTAATTCAGTCAGTATATGGAAGTCAATCAGTCAGTATTATCAAGACAGTTTATCGAAGTGAGTTTTATCAAAGTGTTTTATCAAAGAACATCAATACAAGAAGTGAAATACAACAAGTGTGTCATTACATCAATACAGTTCACATCCAACCAAGACGTTGTATTCGACAGACCAATATTGTATCATCACAAGGTAAATGTAACACGGTAAGCCTTGAGAAGCGTGAATATTTATTTTTATTATTTAAAAATGGCTTCCGACAGTCTTGGATCGGAACTAAGAAAGAAAATTTTTGGCGATTACGTAAGTGGAATGTCACAAAAAAGTATTTGTGATAAATATCGCGTGAAAAAATGGAACGTATTAAGACTATGTTCCAAATATCGTTCTACGGGGAAGTTAGCAGCAGATAACAAAGATGGAAGACCGCGTTCCACTACTTCTAGAGAGGATTCTATGATCGTCAGATCCGTCAAGAAGGATCCCTGGCTATCATCAGCCAAGATACAAAAGCAATTAAAGCTGCCTGTATCGGATCGAACAATCAGACAACGTGCTGTTGAAGCCGGATAGTTTTCTCGACGCCCTGCAAAGAAACCGCTGATTTCACTAAAGAACCATGAGAAAAGACTCCTGTTTGCTACACCTCATATTGACTGGAATGTGCAGAAATGGCAAACTGTCCTGTTCAGTGATGAATCAAAGTTCAACATCATAGAGAGCGATGGCATTTGCCGTGTACGTCGACCGACCAGAAAACGCCTCGATATACGTACTGCCATAAGCTCGTGAAGCATGGTGGAGGCAATGTAATGGTCTGGGGGTGTTTTTCTGCTAACGGTCTAGGTCCAATACTTCGAACCTCATGCTGAATGGAATATGCCAATAAAATAGGTTTTTCAGCAAGACAACGATCCGAAACACACTGCAAAAGTAGTCAAGCAGTGGTTTCAAGACAACCACCTATCGGTGATGGATTGGCCGCCTCAATCTCCGGATCTCAATTCTATCGAGGACCTGTGGGAGATTGTCAACCGCAGAATTATTTGTGAAGGTGTTCGTAATAAGGGTCAACTGTTTGAACAAATCCAAAATGCCTGGGCAGCAATTCCACAAAGTTTAATTGATCATCTGATCGAATCTATGCCTCGAAGATTCAAGGCTGTGATCGACAACAAAGGATTCGCCACGAAATATTGATAGAAAAATACAGCTATGGTCAACATTTTGTGGAGTTGCACTTGTTTTGTCCAGAAGGAAATCAATCTTTTTTAATACTTTTGATTAATTTATTAATTTTCGCGTACAAATAATGAACTTTGAGGTGAATAAAACTTGAAGAACGTTGTCTCTAAACAGTTACATAGTTATTTTTCTAAATTAAAAAAATGCAGCACTTTTATATAAAGAAACTAAATTAGCATTATTTGGTTGCACTTATTTTGTCCGATACTGTATATATGCAGCTAATTTTTTTTTAATAATACATTGGGATTTAATAAAAATATATCTTTTATTAAATCCTAATGTATATTTTTAATAATACATTAGGATTTAATAAAATTATATAAGTTGATCATGAATTATTGTCTACGCGTTTTCTTTTGGTCGCTTATTTTTTAAGCATTTATCAGCATCAATGGTGATTATATATAAGTCTGTTGGTTTTGTAAAAACTCTTTTCTTTCACTTGTTTTTTGCAATTTTTGCTGCAAACTATAAATAATTAGTAATACTTCCAAGCATTTCCAGGTTGCAGTTTTTTTACTAACAAATAGGCTAAGGTTTTGACTTCAATGATATGTTAAAGTCACCTGCCATTTTTTGCCATTTAGTTCTCCGTATTTGTTTATTCACTCTTTCTGTTTTTAAGTGTATGATAGGAAAAGACCAGGGGGTTGTTGTTTCTGTATAAAATTTTTTGCTCTTTTTTTTCTTTTTTTCTCTGTGCACTTTAAAGAAAGTAAATTATTTTTTTTTAATAAAGATTTACGATTAGTGTTATATATTTTATCAAAACATAAAACAATTTATTTAATAAAAAAAAAAAAAAAACTAAGCTTCATGTTCAGGTATGTTTTTATTTTAAACGGAGTTTATCTTTGGTTTGTCAGATATCAGGGAAACGAAGAATGTTTTTTAACCTAATGCAGAGCCAAATTTTATCAAGCATGAATGAGAAGTTAATATTTTTAGAAAATTACGTATTAGCAAAAGATAATTACTCAGACGAACAAATAAAAGAAGTAAAACATAGTTGATCGCAGTTTAGTTACGAGTTAAAACAAAGATGGTCAAAAGCAAAGAAGGATAAAAATTTGTTTTTAATAAAAAACATTGATTGGCTAGATGGAAATATTGCAATACCTGTAGTACTGCATCGAGGAAGTAGGCCAACAACGAACTTTAAAGAATTAAGCGAGAGAACTAAAAGAATAAAAACAGAAAACATACGTGCTACCACAAATTCAGAAACTTTGATTTGTGCTGCTCAGGTGGAAATAGGTGTTACTAATTCCGCCTGAGCAGCACAAATCAAATTTTAGTGGATAGGTGTAAAGGACATTATTTACTCCCCTAAGCGGGCAAAAGTGTATAAGATAGCATACTTTAGTGTTTTACAGGAATATTTAGAATATTAAGTGTTTTGACAATTATAGATTTATTTTTAATAATTTTATTATCCATGTTTTGATTTATTGGAAGAATATTTCTGACAGTTTGTTTTGTATCAAAAGCTTTTATTATTATTATTATGTATTTCGCCGATAAAAAAAAGTTTACAAGTTTATGCAATACAAATATATGGCTGGGGATAGAAGAAGACTAGTTTATGTAATACAAATACATGGCTGGGGAAAGAAGAAGACTAGTTTAATCTTATCACCAAGCTCCTTTAAATAAAACTGTCAAAATTAAAAATACAAAGCAAAGTAACTCGTTAAGTAAACGTTAATTAAAACGTTGCGTTAAAATAAAATAACGTTAAATAAAATGTAACGTTAAGTAAAAAATAAAATAAAAATACATTTTACTCCAGATTAGAGTTTAATATATCCAAAAGTATACGAAATTTGAGTAACAGAGTAAAAGGTTTTAGGTTAAATATAATTGTTTTCTAAAAATCGTATTGGGTATAGATGATTTATTTTTTCCAAAAATGAGTCAAATAAAATAGGTGATATTTTTTTATTAACTTTGAACATAAAAATAAGAGTTTGATTAAGATTTAGTTGAAATACGTTGAGAATATTTAATGAATAGAGGTTTAGTGTGTGAGAATATTAAATTTAATGAATAGAGGTTTAGTGTGTGAGAATATTAAATTTAATGAATAGAGGTTTAGTGTGTGAGAATATTAAATTTAATGAATAGAGGTTTAGTGTGTGAGAATATTAAATTTAATGAATAGAGGTTTAGTGTGTGAGAATATTAAATTTAATAAATAGAGGTTTAGTGTGTGAGAAACGATCTACATTTCTAATAATATGTTAAGCATGCTTTTGTTTAATTAGTTGTTTATTTATTTTAGTTGCATTAGTGCTACACGAGAAAACGTTTGCATTACTTAGGAAGCTACGAATAAATAAAAGTAAATACTTTAAACAGGTTTGATCTAATAACAGCTTAGCTTTGGAAAGTAGACCAATATTTTTCGAAATTTTTTGTGAATTATAATTATGTGCTCTTTCTAACTCACGTTTTCATCAATAAAAACTTCAAGAAATAACAATGAATGCTTCTTATAATTTTATTTCTTCGATTTTTTAATAACCATATCAAAAATATTTTTTGAGAAATTTATTATTGCTTTTTTTTTGACGACTTGATAATTTCCGGCGCAATTACAGCGTGTTTTATATGATTACAGCGAGTGATTAAGGAAATAGTATAAGAAACAGTAAATAGATGTGAAGTATAGCATCGGATCGATCCATACTACAGATTATTTGACTCACGGCATTTAATTACTTCTGAGTACAAGCTGAGTCAGAGACTCAGTGGTTCCCTTGATTTGTTTTTTACACAGATTTCTGATTTTAAAAACAACTTGAAAGAAAAAGTAAATTTGTATTTTTCTTTTTTCGGTCTCCGGCGTATTCGAAGCAAGATGGCCTGATTTCAATTTATCAACTAAAGACACATTTCCAACTTATATCCGCTTAAATCTAACTAATCACGTAATCCAATAATCTAAATATAAAAGCGGCTATTTCTCCTAACTAATTCTATTTCAAAAAACCAAATATGTCTGAACTATCAATGGCAAATATCAAATCCCTCCTAGATAATCAAAAAAATGAAATTCTACTTGCTATCAATACAATTCTGATAAAAATAACTAATGATATTTTTGAACTGAAAGCTACATATGCTGATATTAAAGCTACAGTAGCTAAGAACACTAAAGATATTACTGAACTACGTAATCAACTCATCGACTTATCCAAAAATAACAAATTACTTTTGGAAGAAAATGAAAAATTAAAAAATGACTTAGATGACCAGGTTAACAGAAACCTAAGGAAAACACTTATATTTAAAAATATACCTTATGAAAATAATATCAAAAAGTCCTGGAATGACACAAAAATTATTGTGGCTAATACTATTGCCAAAGCAGCGAATGTAGATCCAAGATCTATTCACGAAATGATTGAACGCTGCCATCGTGGAAAAGTTACTAACCGCTTTAAACCAAGTCATGTTTTTGTTAAATTTCACAAATGGTCCGATAGCGAACATACTAAAAGAGTGTTTGCTAGACCCATCAACAATATACGAGTTGAGCAGATGTATTCAAAATCACTAACTGAGCGCCGCAATGAAGCAATGAAGGAACGACGAAGGTTAATTGAAGAAAAATCTATCGTAAGCGCATTCCTTGAATATCCAGCTGTATTAAAGGTCAAATATAAGAAATCCGACTCAAAATATTCAACAATATATTGTTGAATATTTTGAGTTGAGTAAATAAATATATACGGCGTAAACATGAATAAATAACATTAAATAACAAAATAAATAAGAAAATAAACCTTTGGATATTCGTAGGTTTTAGAACGATTTTATTAATAAAATCGTTTTAAAACCTACGTAAATTCATAGGTTTTAGAACGATTTTATTAATAAAATCGTTCTAAAACCTACGAATATCCAAAGGTTTATTTTCTTATTTATTTTGTTATTTAATGTTATTTATTCATGTTTACGCCGTATATATTTATTTATAAGCGCACAGTTTTTTTTATTTGTTTATACTCATTACGCAGTTTTGCGTACTTACAGTTATAAAAATTATAAAAAGTTATAAAACAAAAAAAAAAAAAAAAAAAAAAAAATGTGCGGCTTTAGCTTAAAAAAAAATTAACGACTTTTCAATCTAAACAAAAATGTGCGATTAGTTGATAAGTATACTCAAGATCAGATTGCTTTCAATAAGTTGTAAGAAAGCACACTTACCGTTTTGTTTTTGTTTTTGTTTATTATTTATTATTATTTTAATATTTACTTTTTTATTACTAATATTATTCATCACTTTTCTTAATCTTTAATAGGCTGCTGCTACTTACGTTCATATAAATATTGTTACTTATATATCTTATCGCCATAACCATTCACCGTAATGAAAACTACAAATAGCATATGTGCTGTTTGCAATGTAAATGTCAATAAAAATAAGAAAGCTGTCTTTTGTGATAGCTGCCTTAATTGGGTCCACCTAAAATGTAACAATCTCAATGATATTGATTACCAATTACTAAAAAATTCCTCAAAAAATTGTTCTTGGTTTTGTATAAATTGTTTAGCCAGTATTTTTCCCTTCAATAAAGAAACTATAATTGACAACGAAAATCTTACTAATGTTGACACCAAAGTAAATGAGATTTATCAAGTATCAGATTTCCCCATATACTCAATCTTTAACTCACTTAATACACATGTTGATAACAATAACAAATCCCAAAATCTCCCAATAAACAGTTATTATACTAATGTTGATGATTTAAAATGTATTGCAGCTGACAAATCCTCATTCAATGTATTTCATATCAATATCTCATCACACTCGAAATATTTTGACGACCTTGAAAATCTACTCCAATCAACAAAACTTGAATTTGACATAATTGGTATATCAGAAACCAGGCTGATTAAAAACAGGCCTCAAACTAGCAACATAACACTTAATGGGTATTCCCATGAACACACACCATCTGAATCACAAGCAGGTGGTGCATTATTATATATAAATAACAGGCTCACCTATAAACCCAGAAATGATCTCCTCATCTATAAACCAAAAGAGCTAGAATCTATCTTTATTGAAATCATAAATCCAAAAAAATCAAATATTATCATTGGCTGTATCTACAGGCATCCAAAAATGTCTTTGGACAACTTCTTATCCTTCTATCTTAATCCTTTACTCAAAAACTTAACAAAAGAAAATAAAACTATATTTATTTTAGGAGATTTTAACATTGATTTGTTAAAATGTGACACAGATTTATATGCAAAAGACTTTTTAGACTCACTCACCTCAAATTACATTCTTCCTCACATTATCCACCCTACTCGTATCTGTAAAACATCAAAAACATTAATTTACAATATCTTCTCAAATATTAAATCAAACAAATATAAAGCTGGGAATCTTACCACCACAATCTCAGATCATCTTCCCCAATTTCTAATAGCTTATAATATTCTTAAACCACCACCTAGCAAAAAACTCCTAACCCAGGAAAGAAACTGGAAAAGTTTCAATGAAGTATCATTTAAACACGATTTTCACAAAACTATTATAGATAAAGAACCAAAAATATACCCTGATACTCAGGGTATATTTTTCAGTACTCAGTCTCTCGAGAATACTAATTTGTAATCTCCAATTTGTTGCTTGATATCCAGGCGTCTTTTAGAAAACTTAACAAAAAAAAAAATTAAATTCAAGACTAAACCACGGATATCTGATGAACTCAAGCACTCTATACAGCACAAAAACAAGCTCTTCAAAAAATATATCAGGTCTAAAAATCAAAAAAATAAAACCATATTCCACAATGAGCATAAAATATTTCGTAATAAACTCCAATCTAAACTCAAAGAAAGCAAAAAAAATTACTTTGATAATTATTTTACTGAAAACATAAAAAATATAAAGGCAACCTGGAAAGGTATCAAAAACATCATTAATATTAAAAGCAACTCTCACACAACTCCTAATGTAATCGTACATAACAATATAACAATAACAATCCCCTTTGATATTTGTAATACATTCAACAACTACTTTACTGGCATTGGTAGGGATGTCCAGGCAACAATTCCTTCATCCATGAATCATTTCACATATTACTTATCAAATCCTGCTCAAAAATCTTTCTTTATAAAACCTTCTGACGAACATGAAATCTCAAAAATTATCGACTCTTTAGACTCAAATAAAGCTTCTGGACCAAACGGTCTACCAGTTAAAATTCTAAAACTATTAAAAACTGAATTTTCAAGAATTCTTTCTAACATTTTTAATACCTCATTCTCAAGCGGTATTTTCCCAGAAAACTTAAAAACTGCCAATACCTATTTTTAAAAATGATTCAAAACTAATAATGTCAAACTATAGGCCAATTTCCCTCCTCTCCAACATTGATAAAATTCTTGAAAGGCTAATGTTTAACCGCTTATACGAATACTTTAATGAAAATAAACTGTTTTGTGATTTACAATTTGGTTTTCGAACAAACTACTCTACATCACTTGCTTTACTAAGTCTAACAGAAAAAATTAAAAATTCTCTAGATGAAGGAATGTTTGGATGTGGTATATTTATTGATCTTCAAAGGCATTTGAGACTGTAGATGTTGACATTCTACTCTATAAACTATCTTACTATGGTATTAAAGGAGTTTCAAACTCCTGGTTTAAATCTTTTCTTACTAATAGAACTCAATTAGTATCTATTGGTGGAATGAACTCAAACTTAAACGATATCAAAGTAGGTGTTCCTCAGGGATCTGTCCTTGGCCCTTTGCTATTTCTTATTTATATAAATGACATGTCTAAAGCATTAAAATTTTGTTGAGTCCAACACTTTCCAGATGACACAAACCTTCTCTACTTTAATAAATCTGTAAAAAAAATCAACAAATATGTTAACTATGACCTTAAGAAACTATGCAATTGGCTTAATGCAAACAAAATTTCCCTCAACTCCAAAAAAACTGATTTAATATTATTTAAAGTCCCCACAAAAAATTTAGACCAACAGATCAAAGTTAAATTAAATGGGAAAAAACTTTGTTGTAAAAAATTTGTTAACTACTTGGGTATAAAGCTAGACGAAAACTTAAACTGGGCTTATCATTATAACGATATCTCTAATAAGTTGAATAGATCCCTTGCCATTCTATCAAAGCTAAGACATTTCATTCAACAAAAAACTTTAAAATCTATTTACTATGCTTTATTTCACTCTCACCTCACATATTGCCTTTTATCATGGAGTCAAAATATGAGTATTATTAATCGCCTATTTATCATGCAGAAAAAAGCAGTCAGAATTATTGAATTTCTTCCAAAAAATTCACATACATCCACATCTTTTAACACATTACATATCTTCAAAGTACATGATTGAATTAAAATTGAAAATTGCTTATTTATTCACAGCTGCCTTAATAAAAATCCGCCTCCTATATTTGATAAATGGTTTACTCAACGCAGTGCAATTAGCAGTCGATTTACAAGAAATTCTTGTAGCGGTGCACTGAGAGTGCAAACATATAATACAAAATCCTATGGTAAACAATCCTTTAAATACTCTGCAATATGGAACTGGAATCAACTTCAAAATAAATTAAAAACAATCCCTTTTTGCAATATTAAAAAATATACTCTCAAAACTAAATTAAAATACTACCTGATACATCAAGATAAATTAAAACAATAATTGAATAGTTGGTGATAAAAGATTTATGGCAATAGCAGTTATAAGAGATATGATATAAATATGAATGTTAAATAATAGCAACCTTATGTGAATATATTAGCTAGCTTGTTTGTTTGTTTTTTTTGTTTTGTTTTGCTCATGGTCGCTCTCCTCGATTTAGCCAGGCTATATGAGAGTGAACCATCCAGAATATAGACTATACATATATTTTTTTTATTTGTATTTTATAACATGCTTATTGTAAAACATCTATATTCTTGGTAAATATATTGCTTTTTGTTGTTGTTGTTGTTGTATATTTCACTTTGCTGAAATTCACGTTTTTCACGTTTCCAAAAAAAAAAAAAAATTTCTCTATGGCGTTTCTCATCCTTTACCAAAAAATACATTAATTCAAATTTTCCCTCAAAATTATAAGTCTAAGATAACTTGCTAAGTGATTTTTTGACATCAATACAAAAACTATATAAAATAGACAATATTTACATCAATATTAAAAAAGTTTAAATGAAAAAATGGATCAAATAGTTATACATAATAACGTTTCACATAGTGACGTTTCATATAAATAACAACGAATAAAAATTTAGAAAGCTAAAAAAATCCAGTAAAAATTAGAGAAAAATTCCTACGAAATGCGAAAAATTATATAACTAACATGAGCAGTTTTTATAAAAACAAATTTTAAAGAAAAGTATTGTAGCCAACGGTGTCGTTAAAAATATATCCAAACCCTATACTGACGTTGCTGTTGAAAACACGATGTATTAAAGATCTTACAAATACATCGTAGCATCTTTCACAAAAATAAACAATACAGAACAACAACTACAACTAAAAAAAAGTTTTAAGTCATTGGCAATACACATATATAATTAACGAGCTAAATATTATTGAAAAATCGTCAGTCGCTATATTATTAAACTATTATCGTAGCAATTAGATAACATCTATAAACGTAGTAAAGTGATATCTTTTTAAAGTGTGCTGAGAACTAAATAATTTGCATTGGAGCGCCGTTTCATGAGACAACTTTTCTATCTTTACCATTGTGAACATTTCGTAGAGGTTTAGTCAACACGAAAAATTATTAAAAAAACAAAAAAAAACTAAAAACGTGTCAGCTCTTTGGAGTCTTCACAATAATTTGGATTTCTTTGAGCTTTTGCAGCAGCGGCTGCGTGAATTGTAGCAGCAAGTTCGGAATTAGGGTCACCCTTTTTTGAAAGACCTTTGGGTTTAGAGGCAGGCGGAGGGGGAGGCTTAAAACTAGGTATAGGATCTGAACGTCCAGGATTTTCTTTAATTATAGAGCCTTGGACCGACCTACCAGTGGCTATATTTGGTCTTGAGTCTGAACTTACAGGCGATTGTCTAGCTAGGCTGCTAGAAAACACTGGAGTATCACAAGGCTTACTTTTTTCGTTAAAAGTGTTTTTAGAAAAATTAGACCGGTCCAAAGACTTTGAAGTTTCGCCATCGTAATTGCTACTTTTCAACTTTGCTGACTGAATATCTTGCTGAGAAATGACCATTGGTTTTGATTGCGGTAGTATAGGTATTCGATTATGAGTCTTTTCGCTCAGCGTTCGAGATGGAATATTAGTTCGTGGGGAGTTAGGTAGCCGATCATTAGCAGTACGACGCGAATCTGTTGATGATTCTATTGTTGGATCAAGAGCAGCAAATACATTACTTTCAATATGAGTTTCAATAACTTCTTCAGCTGTATCTAATGATGCTGATCTTTTTATATATTTTTTATTTTCCTCATTTAAATCAGAAGTAAGAGACGAAGTTCTTTCAACAACTTTAAGATAAGAAACAGGTACAAAACCAAACTGACCGTTAACCTTTGCGTCCCACCAGTCATTGTTAGTTCGAGAAAAAATTTGAATAACATCACCTTTATTAAAAGAAACCTCTTTGCTGGTGCGAGCAGTGTAAGGATATAATGCAATAGCTTCAACAAGTTCTACATAAAAATGTTTTATCATAACAATGACTATTACCATTTAAAAATAACAACAATATAAAAATATTAAAGTATGTAAAAAAAAATTGAAAAATTTAACTGATTTTTGCTAAAAAAAAACCCCATCAAGTTGCTTTTTTAAAATACTCAAAGCAAAAAATTACTTTATGAATTATATTACTTTATGAATTATATGAATTATATTATATTATAAAAAATTACTTATGAATTATATGAATTATATGAATTATATTACTTTAATGAATTAAATTTGTTATAATTTATTACATAATTTATATTTATTACATAATTTATATTTATTACATAATTTATATTTATTACATAATTTATATTTATCAAATAATTTATATTTATTACATAATTTATATATATTACATAATTCATATTTATTTTTACTTTTACCACTTATTATTAAATTGGTATCTTGCTCCTTCTATTTTAAAGCCAAAATGTTTTTGTTTCTTTGTATTAGATTTTAGAACTTAGATTGAATGTGAAAAAACTCATCACCAGTTTTTTCACATTAATACCAATACGATGGGATGACAGCATTTTGGTATAAAATGGGAAAAAAATAATTAAAAAATAATAAACTTAGAAAAATAGATATATTAAAAGTAGATATATTTATATTATATTTGAGATATATGCATATAACTATTTTTTTAGATTTAAAAAACTTTTAAATATCAAATTCATTGAAAAAATTTTAAATTTTACTATACCCAAAATTTCAAAATAGCCTTACCATCTTCGCTCTCAAGTTCATCTTCAGTTCCACCATCTTCTTCTTCATCTAAATTACCGTCAACAGAATCTTCAAAAAATAAATCATTATGTTCCTCAGGAAAGATCTGATAAAAATCATTAATAAGAACATCCATAAATATATTCATTTGTCCTTGGTTAGTTAGAAGATTTTCATTCTCTGGAAGACGAATCAAAGTAGGTCCGAACACTACAGCCAAATTATGTGATGTCATTTTATTGATTTCTGAATGCTGAGAAATTCTAAAAATATTATTTAGCTGATTTAACATATTAATATCATATTAATATCATATAATTTAATTACACTTATCAAGGCTGCAAGCAACCACTATTAAATTGGGAGTTACTAGAAAACAAACAACAGAGATAAGAGCAAGGAAACGATTGACAGAAGACTTTAAAACTTGTAGATTCAATAAGTCAGGAAAACATGATGATGGGAGAGAGTTCCAAATGGATGAAGTGCAACCTTAACAGATGCTAACTTAGCCACTGATTGATTATATGGTACCCATGAGAGGTCGGTAGTGAACGATAATCCAAGAAGGTATAAAAAAGAGGACCCAGTGAGAGGGTTGTTATTTGTCAATATAGAAATGTTGACAGCATTGTGATAGTTGTTTGTAAAATTCACAAGCCATTGCATACCCCAATCTATTACATATGAGTTCAGATTCAAGATCTGCCTTCTAAGCAATCGAAAAGATAAGACTTTTTATCAAGATAGGAATGAATCATCAGTAAATAGACGTAAACTTCAAATGTAAGATTGTCAGGAAAATCATTAATGTAGATAAGAAACATTACAGGACCAAGAATAGAAGATTGAGGCAACAGAAGTTACTGAAAATGAAGAAGAGTATTGGCCTTCAAGGATGATTTTGATAAAGTAGTTTGAAAGAAATAATTTGTTATTCTCAAATATTTACACAATATGAAGCAAGCTTATGGAGAAGACAAGCATGCCAAACATTATCTAAAGCTTTAAATATGTCAAGAGCAATAGCCCTAGCCTTGCCACCTGTATTTAATGCACAATAAAATCTTTCAGTCACAGCAGTTCGCAAGTCAGCCCTAGAGCAAGATGATGGAAAACCATATTGATTATCTGACGGTAAGTTATTTGACTCAAGTTGGGATGTTAGAAATTTGTTGATCAAAAGCTCAAATACCTTGCTGATAACATAAAGAAAATAGATCAGATGAAAGTTGGAGGGATGAAAATGTTTATCCATAGTTTTTAAAAATTTGAACCACAGATGCCATTTCAAGCTTCATTCAAGCATTTATTAAATAGTTTAGAGAGAATTAAAGAATGTTCTGGAGAACACTTTTGTAAGATGAAATGTTGTCTGTACCACAAGCCGTAGAAATTGAGATATAACTTTAGCAATGGAAGTTAGAGTGATTTAAATGTCTAGCAATGGGGTAACCTGTTTAACTGGAACAAAAGGAAGAGTATGGCCATAAAATTCAGGAGTCAAATTAGAAAAAAAAGGTCTTTGCAAATAGTTCAGCCTAATCCATGGTAGAGGAATAAGATCAGTCCCATAAATGAGAGAGAATGTAAAAACTACCTTTGTTAATGACAATGTTGAAGTTTTCCCAAAAGTCTCTGGAGCCCAACTTCTGAGGTGAGATAGGAGATTTAGTAACTTAGGAATAATGGAGCTTAACATCAGATATCAACTTTTTACATTGATTTCTTGCAATAATAAACAGGTGTTTGTTCTCAAGAGAGTTGTTTTATTGACTAAACTAGATATGCAGCTGCACAAGAAGTTGAAAACCAGGAAGTAGAATGAGACTTAAAACCATGAAATAAGGAATAAAAACTTCCATTCCTGCCTGGATCCAGGAGGTTACGTAGGAGGTGCATTTATCAGTGGAGAGAGAAAAGATATTAGTCCAAGGACAACCAGGAAGAAAATCAGGAAAAGAATCCCAGTCAGTTTTAGGGTAGCAGTAAGTAGTGCAATGATAGAGTGAGCCCAAAGAAGAAGTTTTTATGTTTAATATATTGTGTTACTTATATAGCAATGAGCTATGCAGTTGTCTCAGTTCTGCTGATAAACTTAGAGTTTTAAGTTAGAGATCTTTATGTGAGTTTCAAAATGCACACTAAAGCATTAACAAGGACACCATTCATGCACAAAATGGCAGCCTCTCTGAGAGCCACCACAGAGTTTGGGAAACCTTATTACCAGCTGACTTAATAACTATTAAACTGAGTTTTAGAGTTGTTCTCTCATTAGGTGAAAACAGGAGAGATTAAAAAAGGTAACAGGAAGAGTGCATATTCACTATCAAAAAGGCACAAGCAAAAATGTAAGAGTAGAGTCAAGAAGATCATTCATTATCCTAGACAGGAAACGATGATTTGCGCGGGCGGGAATCACAGGTTTACAATTACATCAGCCTAATAGATGAAGAAAAGATTTGAGGCTGGTTAACAGAATTATTCTGCTAACCCCTAATGTCTTGCCTCAGAGGACTTTTAAAAGATAATAGCTGGGTGCATTTAATATCTTTAAAATTAAGAAATAACCATTTTAAATGATTTAAGATGCAATCTTAAATCGCCATCATTAAATGCATCTTAAATGATGATAACTTAAAATGTAAATATTAGAAGGGTTCTTAAAAATCAAACTAATTTTAATTAGCTTAATATTATTATTTTTAATTGAAGCATTAAAATTACATATTTAACTGGAAGTTTTAAAAACATTATCACATTTTTGAAAAGAAAAAAAAAAAAAAAGGGTAAAAAGTAGATCTTTCTAAGGTTTCCTTAATTCAAAATAGAAAAGATAAAAATTATTGAAAACATAAGCATTTTATGAAGGAGATCATTAAGTCTTTATGAAAGAATTAAACATGAAAGCTTCATTAAATATAAAAATTATATTGACTTATTTTATTTGTTTATTTTTTTCTCAATATTTTATTCTGTTAAACAAAATAAGCACTAGTGGAGACTTCTAAATATCTTTGATTATATAACATTTTTCTGTTTATTTATATGATTTGATTATATAACATTTTGATTATATAAGATTTTTCTTTTCAACTTTTCAACTTCATTTAAACTTTGATTATATAACATTTTTATGTTTATGTATATATGGGTTTTGTTGTAGTTTTGCAAAGGTCAAAACACATTAAATAGCAAAAATGAACAAAGTTTTGCTATTCAAGATTTTTGTCTTATTTTTTTAGTTTTTTATTTAAAGTTTTTTTAGGAGTGTTGAAAAACTTATGATTTTGATAACATTTATGAAAAATTTGATATAAACTATTGCTTTTAATGTAGAAGTTGGCATGAAACTTGCAAATGTTTTTTTGAATTAATTTATGTATCTGGTAATGATTTTTTTATAATATATAAAAATCATTTTTAGATGCAGTTATCATTTTTCCTGCAAAATTTTATAAAACTTTAAACTTGAATTACTTACAAATTAAGAAATTTCAAAATATATTTGATAACATTTAGGTTCCATGTTTCTATCTTCTTTAAAATACTAGAAGCTTCAGCAATTTGGTCGGCAGCTCGAGTTATGCCTATTTAAAAATTGCAAATAATAAAACTTCATAAACCAAAAAATGAGTTGACTATAGTTAAAATCTATGCATACATGTGTTTCTACATAGCTCTCACAAAAATGTGTCAAACTACAAGTCATGTCATTTTTTGGGATATTTTTTTTGATTATGTGTTTATATATTTTATAGATGTCTGTGTGTGTATATATATGTGTCTGTGTCTCTGTGTGTGTGTGTGTATATATATTTATATATATATATATATATATATATATATATATATATATATATATATATATATATATATATATATATATATATATATATATATATATATATGTATATATATATATATATATATATGTATATATATATGTATATATATATGTATATATATATATATATATTATATATATATATATATATATATATATATGTACATATATATATACATATATATATATATACATATATATATATATATATATATATATATATATATATATAATATATATATATATATATATATATATATATATATATATATATATATATTTAAATATATATATACATATATATATATATATATATATATATATATATATATATATATATATATATATATATATATATATATATATATATATATATATATATATATATATATATATATACATATATATATAATATATATATATATATATATATGTATATATATATATATATATATATATATATATATATATATATATATATATATATATATATATATATATATAAAGATATATTGGCCGGTCAACGGTCAATAACTGCCTAAAATGAGAAAAAAATGCTATTTTGACCTCCCAAAATGAATTCCTGCCAGTCGGGGTTGACCAGTTGAAAAAAAATAAAGTTTGACAAATAATAAGGATTTTACTTAGAAAAAGGGATATACTAAAATTAAATAAGAGGCCATTCATAAAGGATGTCATCCAAATGGGGAGGGAGTCGAGATAAAAAGGACAAAAAAGGACAAGGGGAGGAAGAGGTTGTCAGAAAAGGACGTCACTTTATAGATTTTTTATTTTAGTTTCATTAACATGAAAAACTATGTAAACATGTATTTTTAAGAAGATAGTGTATGAGAATATTTTTAATTTTATTTTTTAAAGGTGTAGCAGCAGATTCAAACAAGATGAAGTAAATTTTTTTGGGTTTAAAATAGGTGGTGGGGGGTCAGGATTTTATGACGTCCTTTTCGAAGGGGGTTTAAGGAAAAAGGACAACCGGTGACAAAGGGAGGAGGAGGTCAAAAATTGGCCCCCTAAAATTGATTATATTTTGAAAAAGAGTTTAAACTAGTTTTCTTGTTTATGATATGCTACTTTAATTGCTAGCAGGTTGTAGAAAAAGAAAAGTTTGAAAGCAAAAAGAAGTTTTAGCAAACTTTTTCTTTAATCCTTTTGAAGAATACTGAATGGTTTTTAACTTTGTTTCAAAAACATTTTAAAAATTCTTTTATCAATACAATTCCATAATTAAGAATTAAAAACTTATTAATAATTTATATCAGTATAATTTAATATTTAAAAATTAAAAATTTATTAATAGTTTTATATTATTAATTCTGCTAGTTATAGTATATTCAGTATATATTAAATTTATCATTGTTAAAACTTTTATTTATTATTTATTAATAAATAATTTATTTAATAAATATTAACAGAAACAGTAATTTTTCTGCTTTAACAATCTTGAACTCATTAATTCTATTTGTTGACAAATGTATTCATGTAACGTATGTAATGTAACGTATGTAACATAACATAACAACATAAATTATATTCATTAAGTTTTTTGCTTTACTTATTTAAATTAACTTTATTTTACTGATGGTTAAAATCCTTAAATCCTTAAAAGATTGAAGTTCTTATTTTATTACTACTTTAATAAAAAAAAATTTATATTATTTTAATACAATAATAAATTATGTATTTAAATATGAACAGTTTTTCTTTCATTTGCACTTTGTCAATTTGTTTTATTTTTCTCTAAATCTTTTTATCTATTTTCTCGTAAGTTTTGCTGAAAATTGCAAATAAATGAATGAATGGTTTTTTTATAATAGGACTATTTTTTATAATAGGACTAATAGGACTATATTTGCTAAATGATAATAAAAAATGCCATATCAAATTTAATTAATATTAAAAAACAAAAAAATTGAAACAAGTAGACTTTTCACAATACATATTTACAAAATAACCCTAATAGATTTGTTCTTCCTAATTAATAAATTAATTGAGAGGTAATTTATTTTATTGCAATAGTTTAACAAAGTTTATGTCCCTAAATAAATAAAAAGAAGATCATTTTATGACATCAAAATCACAACAAGCTAATATGCAAAGCCATTTTATATATGTTATTTTTGTCCCCGTTCTGTTTTTTTTTTCACTTTTTTTATACTATTTATATATGTATATGTATATGTATATGTATATATATATATATATATATATATATATATATATATATATATATATATATATATATGTATATATATATATATATATATATATATATATATATATATATATATATATATATATATATATATATATATATATATATATATATATATATATATATATATATATATATATATATATGTATAAACAATTTAAAAAAAAATGTATTCTACAAAATAGAGTGCTCAATGTTCTTAAAAGAACAGAGCAATTATAAATTAGTAGAAAATCACTTACCAAAAATTTTGTTTATTTTACACTGTGTTTCATCAACAAAGACTCATCAGAAATGAATGATCAAATTAATAAAACTTCAATTTATACCAAAAAATTAAATTACAGGAAGTCGCAAATGTTTTAACTACTGTAAATTTTCACACATTTGTGGAATTTGCTGACACTATTATAAAAAGAATTCTTTAGAAATGATTTAATTATGCTTTTTTTTTTTTTTTTTTTTATAAAAATATTTAAAAAAAAAGGGGGGATTTAATGTAACTATTATTTGAGCTCACTTCTTTTTATAGTTTTTTAGGAGAAACTTATTTTCGTGCCTGCATTTAGAAATCAATTCCGATTTTTTGTGTAACAAACATTCTTGGTTTGCATGTGTAATTATTTGAAATTTTTCTTGTAGACATAGTATGCATTTTTTGGAAATATTGTTGTATGCAGGCGCTGTTTTAAGGATGGACCAATTCAGTATAAAATCATCAATATTTTTATCTTTTAGTTCCTATATATATTTTGACAGCATAGTGTCTTTTGAATACTTTTTATTTTTAAAAGATTGCTTGTGTTTGGCAAAACGTTTTTTCCATTCACCCTCTGTTATGCCAATATATTGTTTATCGGGTACATTCTTCACTAGTCAATTCTACGTTGTTTAGGTTGAAAATTTGATTACTTAAAAAAATTTTATTACAAAGTGTTCAGGACTATTATACAGACAGTATTATGAAAAGAACAAATTATTTGGTGTATGTCCTGATGAGAAAATCAATTTTTAAAGGGGATCAGATTCAACTGTATGCCAACACTAACTATAATTTGACACTTCTTTCCAAAGCTATTGGGTTATGTCCAAGCTGCAAGATTTATTTGTACTCAGCTAAAAAAGGAGAAACTTTATCACTTGTTACTTTAGAGAGGTAGTTGCTCACATCAGAGAGAATAAAGTTACATCCAAGATTTAAAGGTAATACTTTTACTTATACATATAATAAAAGCTATAGATAATGAATAAACATTTGTTTATATATATAAATATAGGTGAGACAGTTTCAATATGTGATTTCCTGCTCTGTATCATGTCAAGAGATAAATCTAAATCTATAAACCTTCAGGTAATTTATAAAGAACTCATATATGTAGCTCAATTAATTACGTTTAAAATATTTATAAAATTATAACTTTTATAATAGTTTAAATAAGTATATTTTAAATAAGTATAGTTTTTATTTATTTAGGATGTATTAAACATGTACATTAATGACCCTGAAGTACCAAAGGAGGTTATAGATAAAATTTGTTGTACTTGTTATCAGAGAATTGGATCTGGAATTCAACATCCCTGTAATAAGAGAGACATTGTACAGAACCTAAAAACACTGCTTATGTCAACAGGTAAGAGCTTAATTATAGTTTTTTTAAACCTAAATTTTTACGTAATCCTAAAACATATTTACAAATTTTCAGGTTTAAAAACAGTTGAGCACATTTCTGAAAGAAATTCAACAATTTAAAAATATTGAGTTAGACAACACTGTTACATTGTTGACCAGAGGAACTCCTTTAAGTCTGCAGATAGGGAAAAAGCCAACCCTTAAAACTATCTCTACCCAAACTTTCTATAATATCAAAAGAAAGCATGATTTGTCAGACTGTACTATTGATTCAATAGCAATGGAATTAAGAAAAGATTTGGGTAGATTAGGTGTGGAATCTAATTCTTCCAAAAAAAGATAATGTCACATACCTTAGATAACTATTACTCAGTAGAAAAAGTGGAATTTTTATCCAAAAATAAAGTTAAAGAAAATAAAATTATTGAAACTGTCATTAAAGATCTAGTGTATGTCAAAGATCCAGTATCTCTAGTTAATCATGTTTGCATTGCTAGGGGACTAGAAATCAAGAATGTTATTATTCGTGTAGGAATAAGTTATTATGAATGTTTTTAACAAAGAAGTAAATTATGACTCTAAAGAAACCAAGAATACTAGAGTGAACAAAGTTATAATATTGGCTTTTGCCAAAAATGTTTGCAAAAGCCACACAAATCTTCAAATTCTTATAGAAAAAACAAAGCTAAACAATTTAAAGTTTTACCTTGCTGCAGATCTTAAATTATGCAACATAGTTTTGGGTTTGTCAGGACATGGGGGAAAATATTCATGTTTATTTTGTGATGGTGATAAAACTAATCTTGGAGAACTGAGAACCTTTAATATGCTAAAGAACATGTATAAAAACTTTGCTGAAAGTGGATTTAGAAAAAAGCTCTATACAGCTCTATTAGAATGTTATACATCCATGTCTCCTGGTTGAGTCTGGAGAGATGTATGTGTTTGATATCATCCCTCCTCCAGAACTCCATTTAATGATGAAGATTATAACAGAAATTTCAAATGTAAGGAACCTGATGTTGCTCTTGGGTTAAAAAAACACGGAATTATTTGGCATTGGTATAATGGAGGTGGACTGGATGGTAGAAATGCTAACAAAATATGGAGACTTTTGCCAGATTTGGAAAAATTTATTCAGATAAGTTTTCTTCTTACCATCAAGTTGTTGAACTGTTAGTTTTTTTTTCAGGTAAATTTTAAATTTACTTAATTTTAGTATTTATATATTAAATGTTAATTATGATTTAAAAAGAAATATTTATTGAATCAAAAGCAATTTCTCACAAATGACACTAAAATTTACATTTAGTAGTAAACATGTGTTTTGGAATGAAACTGCATGACGGTTATGCTGATGCCAATGCAACATATATTAGGAAGTTAAAGGTAATAGTTACATAAATGCTTAAAAATTTAAAAATACATTTAAAAATAAAGTTTTAATTTTTGTTTATATTAAGTGCCATCTTATAAGTTATTAATTTAGGAAAACCAAGAGTATGTGAAGACTACATTCAACCACAATCTTTCTATGGGATGGAAAGGTCATATAATTGAACACCATCTTGTCATGTTTTTAAATAGAACTAAGCTGCCATTGGGAGTATTTTCTGAACAATGTTCTGAATCTGTTCATCATAATATGTTGAAAACACTGATCAGATTCTCAACTTCAGAATTCAGAGAGCCATGTAGAGCTTCTTGAATATTCAAGTCATAGAATTTAGGTTCTTTCTTTGCTATTGATTACATAATTATTCATATCTTGTATGTTATATTATATAGTTTTGAAGATTACATTATATCAGTATATATTATGGATTATATTATACTGTTTCAGATTAATTAAATAATTTAACAATACATTTTTCCATAAAATAAAATATAATTTTATTATGTTATACAATGTTATACAATAATATTGCAGATTAGGTTTTATTATATCATGAGTATTACACTATATTTTAATGTAAAGTAAACTTAATTTTTTGTAGTTTTACTTTAAATGGTTATATCTTTTGAACGCCAAGATATTTTTTATTGAATTTTTGAATATGTAACTGATGCTTGATTTTTCTAAAGATAGCATAATTTTTTTTTTTTTAATAAATAAAGGGGGGCAAGAAGAGGGGTAAAAAGTTGCTCTGATCCCCTTTAAAAATTGGTTTTCTCATCAGGACGTACACCAAATAGTTTGTTCTTTTCATAATATTGTCTGTATATATAACATTGTCTGGAAGCCTTTTCAAAAAAACAATTAAAATTAATTGACCGGTGAGTTTAAAAAATTTTTTGAAATGGATTTTGAATTGTTATAATATAGAGCACATTTGGTAAAAATTTCAGGTTATTTGAGAAAGTTTGTGAAAAGTTATGCGTTAAAAACTGAAAAAATGTAGGTGTTTCTAAACTTTTGCATGCTACTGTAAATGATTAACTACAAAAAAAGTTCTTTCTTCACTCTAAGGATAATATTTTTTCAATATTTTATTTAATAAGAACATCTTAAAAACACTTTTAACTTTTAACAATTAAGAACATAACAACTCACTACTAGCACGTAAATATTCTTGATTTAAAATTATGGGAAACAATGGCTCGCACATCTCACGAAAGTACAACCGAAATACTCCTGCAACTGCATTAATATCTTTCCAATGATTAAGACCTGACAACGGATTGCGACCTATAGTAAAAATAAATCAACCTTGATAATATAATAAAATGGAAGCAACAAAATAACTTAAACATTTTGAAACTAAATAACTTTGAAACTAAATTTTATTTGTTACTACAATTTAAAAAACAATTTATTTCTAAAAACCTTTGTTTATTTTATTTAGCTTAATTATCAACATTAAACATAAACATAAAAAAAATAAAAATGTAATAAAAATGTAAAAAATTTAATAATAAACTAAATTAAAAGTAAATCAAGAACTTCATAAAATGAGAAAAAAAAAACACAGAAACTATTCAATTTAAATATACATATGTATAGACAGATATATATATATATATATATATATATATATATATATATATATATATATATATATATATATATATATATATATATATACACACACATATATAATTTTTTTAAACATTTTCACTTACAACAAGGCTGCAAGCAACCACTATTAGAGTTACTACTGGAAGAGAAAAGATGAAGTTGAACCAAGAAAACAAGATGAAGAGATCGAATTACTGAACTGATGTTAGAGGAAAAAATCTTAACAAAAAATAATTTGTGGAGCACTTCGGAACAGTCACAGTAAAAAGATGAGACTTAATTGAATGAGTAAAACAAGAATGAATTTTAGTAGAGACACTAGCTTTTTAGAGCAACGCCCACTATAGTATTTATAGAAAAGAGCCATCATGAAGAAAATCACGGAAAAAATCCAGTCAGCTTTAAGTTAGTTATAAGAGGTACTATGATAGTTTTAGAGAAATCAAACCGTGATCAGAAGCACATAAGGCTGAATGTGGATAAACTGAGCACTGACTAGAATCAGAAACAAGACATAAGTTGAGTAGAGAAGGTAAATGATTTAGATTGTCTAAAAAATGAGTTCGAATGTTGACTATTTGTTTTAAAGATTGAGAAAGACAAATGTTGTGGGCATTAATGCCTGCAGAGTCACTGACACTTGAGTCAAGCCATTCAGTGTCATGAGCATTAAAGTCACCAAAAACAACGATATTGGCTGAAGAATAAAGAGAAATGTCTTGGTCAATTTGACCAGTAATAACATCAAAAAGAGTGCAGTCTTGAGATTAAGGAGAGTGATATAGAACAAAGAGTAAGGCGAACAAAGAGTTACGATAGAGTGAAGTGGTGCTAAACAAAAGCACATAAAAGAATAGTCTGCGGACTTAGTTTAAACTAGTTTCACAAATTGGTGAGTTTTAACAGATGTAAATGCCCAAGCATGTGACTATTGGGGTCTTTATGAATTAAAAAAAGATAACCATCAACATTAAGATTGCAAAATGAGACAGCTGAACTCAAATTAATCTCACATTGAGCAAGTAGGTCTAGTGAACATTGGAAGAGATGATTCAACAGAAAGTTGAATGATAGATTTAGAGAACTTAATAGTGAATGATAGATTTAGAGAACTTGGTGATAAGAATGGTTTTTTGTATTTTATAGTTTTTAAATTGGTTAAAGGACATGACTCTAAGCCCAAGATAGTGCTTAGTACACTATTTAATAGCCCAAGCAGTTGCCATAACAAAGGGCCCTAAATGTTTGGAGCTCTTTGTTTTTTTCTTGTTTGGAGCTCCAAGCCTAAAGAGCTTGGAGCTCCAAACAAAAAAAGTTTTTTGCATTGTCAAGACCACATATGGAGCCTTTTTGTTATGGTTTGGAGCTCCAAAGAGCTACCACAGAGTTCAGGAAACTTGACTACTAGCCGGCCTCAGAACCATAAAACTGAGTTTTAGAGCTGTGCTCTCTTGAGAAGATAATAGAATAAGTTCCCAAGAGGCACAAGCAAAACTCATGCAATGAGTCAAGAAGATCCAGCATTCAACATCCTAAACTGGAAAAAATAATTTAGTATTATAATTATTTAAAATGTCTAATTGAGCAGAACTAATAATTTTATATGAATCTGTATTCTCCAGATGGCAGTCAATTAATATAGAAGTACAGTGGCACTTTTATTTATTCTTATTGCTTTTCAGAAATATACCAAGTATCATTTTTAATCATAATGCCCTATATGAAAAGTACTTCCACAACAGAAAGAAACAAGACAATCCAGATAAAGAATTTTATAAATCACATAAGAAAGAAGAACTGTTTCTCTAGAAGATTAATCATTGGAAAATATAACTGGAAGTTATAACAGTTATTCTTGATAAATACAATTTATGGAACAAAATAAAGATAATTGTAGCAGACACTACGAATGTAGACACTGGAAGTAGGAATGTAATTGTCAGTCAGTTACAAATATTTAACAAAAAAATAAAAAGACAAAAAAATAAAGAATGGAAACACTGGAAATTCGTAAAACAAATCATTGTGCAGAACAAGAAATCAAGAGTCTTCAAGAACTTTTTGACATCTGTAAAAAGAAAAAGAACCTCCAGCTTGTTTTGTCTAAGAAAGCATAAGTTAAATTATGTTTTAATTATACTGAATAATACAACAACATTTTCCAATAAATACAGTAGCTTTTAACTTAAATTTGTACTTGTAACTTAAGTTTGTAATTTTATATTTATTTATAATTTAGACTGTAAAGTTAAATGCTTAAAACTATAATACATAAAAAATTTGATGCATATTTTTCTGGCTACACTGTAATAAAAGTTTTCAGACTGCAATTAATACATTTAATCATATTAATGAAATTATGCGATAGTGGTGTAGTGGTAGAGCGCTCGCTTCATAAACAAGTGGTTCCGAATTCGATCCCCACCACGTCCCTGGTAGTACCGCGCTCAGCTCGTTTCTCCATGCAGCAGCCTTGTTTGTCAAGGTTCGTGTTTCGAAGTTATAGAGTTGAGAGAGGCTTATAGCCACAAATAAGTAGCCTCCTCGTCTGTAGTGGCCTTCTCGGCCTTGAGGAGGTGAATTAAAATTAAATGTCTTAAAAACATCAACTTATGTATAATATTTTCAACATGAATATAGTTAGCGCCTCAAATATTTAACAGTATTAATAAAAATCAAATCAAAACATAAGATAAAATATTTAATAATATAATTATGTTTCAATAATACAATAATCAAAATTTCATCATAAAAACCACAAAACTTTTTTATGATTTTTATGAGAACTACCAATAAAACATACAGCCAAACTATGGTCAGTGTGTATGCTTTAATTCATAATTTATAGCTCGTATAAGTTAACATAGTTCACTTTAACTTTTTTAGCAATTGTGAAAATAAAAAAATTGTAAAAGCATTTAAAAATCTTTAAAATACGCATATGATATACAGCAATATGATCCACATAGCATATTAAACAAAATTATTTTAAGCAATTTCGTTGCAAAAACTTATAAGTAGTCGATTACAACTTTAAGCTTTAAATTGAACATTTAATAACATTTTCACTATAGCAACCTGTTTCTATAATCAGTATGTATAGAAACAGGTTGGTATTGTAAATATACAACATAGAAACCTATATCAATACTCATTTTTTCAGTGAACTTAATCAAATAGATTTTTTCAAACTAAAACCATTTCTTGAAAAAAAAAATAAACAAATTAAAAAAAGTCTTTATCTATACTCACATAAATATGAGTAGTGATTATTAGCTAAGTATTCTTATGAAAAAATACTTATGATCATAAAAAATCATTACATGTCATTACGAGTTAACAGGCAAAAATTAAAAACAAGAAGACTTTAGGTAAAATTCTAATCACAATTTTTTTTATGTGAAGCAAGTTCTATCTAATATAAAAACCATAGAACTATTAAACAACACTGAAAATATTTGGAAACCTTCTTCAAATGCAACTTTCATTTCATTTATCTCTTGTGATGCTCCAGGTACCCGAAAAATACCTTGATGTTTTAATCCTAAATTGAAATGAAGATATGCAATAACAACAAAAATTAAAATATATTAAATAATTATAAAAACAATTTAATATTTTTATATTTTTCATTATTAAAAAAACAACTTAAAATAATATTCATAAATGTTTATATTGTTGAACCAAACAAACACAGCATCTCGATACTCATGTAGTGATGTCATTAATAAGTTATATGCTTGAGAAAAAGTAAAAGCATAAAACAATATAATATAAAAATGTAATATATAGTATAAAAAATATAAATATAACAAAATAAAATGCTATTAATAAAATAAAAAGTAAAAAAAATAAAAACTATAAAAACAAAACAGTATAATATAAATAAATAAAATAAAATATAATAAAAAAATCAATAAATTGTGAATTAACAAAATTAATCAAAAATATAATTTATAATTTAAAATGTTATTAAAAATATTCTTAATTTCTTTATATGAAATCAAATCTATTTGTGTTACTTCACCTTGGATCAAAATATTTATTTAACTTTTTTTATAATTATATAAATAACAAATTGATTTATTTATAATTATATACATAAAATACTAAATGGCATGTGGGGGTATCCATAAAGTATGTACACAGTAAAACCACTGATTTATAATCTCCTCCCCCCTTGTTTCCAACTGTATGCTTTCAACGAAACTACCCTCCTTTATACGCACTCATTATTTATTACATAATCAACCCCCTCATCAACGCATAATTTTTTCAAAACATTAATAAAAAAAATTTTTTTTTTAATGTCTTTGCTTTTTACAAGGCTGCAAGCAACCACTATTAGAGATAGAAGCTACTGGAAGAGAAAAGACAAAGTTTATAGAGTAAGATAACGATTGACAGACGACTTAAAATATTGCAAATTATATGAATCAGGAAAGCAAGATGAAGGAAGCTAACTCCAAAGAACTGATGTTCGAGAAAAAAACTAGACTAATAAGAGTTTTTGGAGCACTTATAAATAATCACAGAAAAAGGATGAGACTTAATTTAACATATCTGATATGATACATAATAATGACTTTTAAACTTGTGAAGTTCCATGTTTTTTTTTTTTTTTTTTTTAAATCAAGTTTTAGGAGAGATAGGAAAAAAAAAAAAAGTCAAACTGCATATGTACTCGCTCTCTTTAACACCCCCTTCATTATACACTGCTTTTGAATAACCCCCTTCCCTTATACCTGCATTCATACTTTCATATTTACTTTATCATTAACCATTTATATTTCTCTCATCATTTTATTATGCATGCCGCCGACTATTTGGTCCAAATGTTTTCAAATTCAATTATTTTACGATAATACTAATTTGTTTTTTATAAACAATGTTATTTGACTATTCTCTGAATTTTAGGATAAATTGAGTTAGACGTCAAAAAATCAGAAATTTTTACCAAAAAAAGAGTGGATGCACAGAGAATTGCTTGAATCGAGAAAGTTTATTACAAATTTAAGCTCTAAAGTTAGAAGTGGAAGACATGATTTAAAGCATATCTTAGTTCAAAGTAAGAAAAGTTATAAAAAATCTATATTCAAAAAAATTACCTCTTAAAGCAACAGCTGATAATCTGTAAAGGCGACAGTAAGAAAACGTGGATTGTAATGGTGATTTGATAAAACTTGAAAAAAATAATTTATTAATTGAATCAGAACTTGAAATAGCTAACTTATTTATAGATCACTTTACAGATACTTCGCTTGAGCTAAGACCAAGCAACTTTATTCCAATGAACCATTATTGGTAATGGTTCATTGGAATAAATCTTCCACCTTACGATGTTACTTGGGACTTAAAATCAGTTTTTAATCAGTCAACTATGCAAATTCTTAATGATTTATTTCCTAAAAGTAGTTGTGGTTTTGACCTATTTAGTAACAAGTTTATTTAATATTGCTTATCAGGATGCACAAATTTTTTAACGAAAATGATCAACGAATCGATTAGTACTGGCTATTTCCCCGAAGATATGAAACTAGCAAAGATAAAACCTGTTTAAAAAATAAAACAGTTATAGATAATTACAGACCGATAAGTGTATTACTAACATTATCAAAATTATTTGAAAAAGCTGTACTACATCAAATTGAGATGAATCTTGAGGATAACGAAATCATTCGAATAAATATGCGGTAGAGGTGTAGTGGTAGAGCGCTTGCTTCATAAACGAGTGGTTCCGAGTTCGATCCCCACCACGTACCTGGTAGTACCGCACTCAACTCGTTTCTCCGTGCAGCAGCCTTGCTCGTCAAGGTTCGTGTTTCGGAGTTAACCGAAACCACAAATAAGTAGCCTCCTCCTCTGAGGCTGGCCTTCTCGGCCTTGAGGAGGTGAATTAAAATTAAAAAAAAAAAAAAAAAATCAATTTGGCTGCAAAAAGTGATGCAATTCAATCCATGCAAACTTGAAACTTCTCAATAAAATAACAAGTTATAGAAACCAAAAAAAATTGTAGCAGTCATATTAATTGATGTAAAAAAAGCTTTTGACAGTTGCGTGCATTCCATTATTTATAACAAACTCAAAAACATTGGTGCAGAAGAAAAAACTTTAATGGATTTCTTCATATTTAACAGGAGGCAGGCAGTTGTTTTTGGAAATTATACATCTAAAGAAAGGAAAATGTATGGGTCCTTTGCTTTTTAAAATTTATATTTATGATCTCCCGGGTGCAACAGAGCTTGACACCTATTTTTTTGCTGATGATACAACAATGGTTGCAAAGGCTGACTCGATTGATGAGTTACAAAATTATGTTGCAAAGAATTGGAGAAAGTCAGTAATTGGTTTGTAGCTAATGGACTTACACATACTAAAAAAATAAAAATAATGATTTTTGGTAGCAAAAAAAAAGTAGAAGTAAAGTTGCATATTCTCAAGGTTCCCAATGTGGTGAAAATTATAAAAATAAAAGCGTTAGCATTTTGGGTATCCTGTGGGACAACAAATTGAAGTGGCATCATCATTTAATTCATGTGTCAAAGAAAATATACAAAGGCATTTACCTGTTAAAAAGATTTAATAAACTGTTGCCGTGCTAATCTAAAGTTCTTTTTTATAATGCATTGATTAGAAGCCACTGGATATACGATGTTGAAATCTGGGGGAACAGTGACTCTAAAAATGTTACAAAACTTATTTGTCAACTAAAGAGAGCTTTACGGATTATTGGCCCCAATAAGACTCACACAAGACCTATCCTAAAAAAATGGAAATTGCTTTCATTTAATCAAGAATCTCAAATGGCCATTATAGTCCAGTATCATTAATTAATGATTACAAACGGATTGAAAACACAAAATTGCTATGAACCAACAGAAGAATTCCTCTTTTGAACATAAAGAGTTTGGCGTTGGCAAAACAAGCAACAAATAAAATTGCAATTGAAATCAACCGATTGAAAGATTCAGATCTGATTTTAAGCGCTATAACATTTAAGGACCAAATGAAAAAAAATCTTTCTTCTCTTAACGTAGCTTTAACAAAGTGCTTTAACAAAGGTTGCGCAGAATGTTGTTCTTAAAAGTTTCTTTTTATTTATTTTTGGATTTATAAGGAATAACGAAGACACCTTTAATTGGGTATTATTCCCTTTCAGTTTTGTAGTTAAATTTCATTTAAACATTTAAATTTTACTGAAGAAAATAAAAAAATAAAAAAATGTTAGGCCTGTTTTAAAGAGAAAAAATAATGTGCTTTAGAAAATGGCGATTTTAACATAAAAAGTGTGAATAGGAACACCAGTGATCCGACATAAGAAGTGTGAATAGGCTAAAAACTTCCAGATAATCGTGTTAAGCGCATCAAATGGCCTCAGGACTCACTTGTTCCAAAAAAATTTTGTAGTGTTCCCTACCCTAGTAATATTATAACTTATCGAACAGTTACTACATTAAATATATAACTGTTGCATAAATAATTATGTTTTAAACAGTAAAAAAAAGAAAGGTTTAAAGCTTAACTACAACATTCTGCTGCGGACTTTAAATACCTAAAAAGTGAAATAAAAGAAAAAAAGTTAGAGGGATATTTGTGTTTCCTAAACCTCAGTGAGAAATTCTGAATTCATTTACAAACTTGTCTACTTAGCAAATTGATAATTTAAATGATATTATGTGTAAGTATTGAAGAAATCTCTGGCTATGATACTGATTCAACATTAAACTTAAAAAAATACAAAAAGGCATTAACTACACTATTTCTTGCTGGACACAAGATGAAAATGACACCGAAGTTGTTGACTGTCATTTGAAAAAATTTCCTAGTATTTTGTCAGATAACGTTTTTATAGGTTGAGTATTTTGTATATGAGATAATATTTTTTTATGCAATAACAAAGTAGGCAAAACATACTCCAGAAATTCAAAAAACCTGTGTCATCATTTTCATATTTAAAATGTGCCGCAAGTTGTGGAACTTGCTAAAAAATTGTCAACAAGTAATAGAACTTAAAAAAAAAAGAACAGTAATAGTTAAACTAGCAATTTTTTTGATGGCTCTGGCTTACACTCATGTCTTGTCTAATGTTAATAATAATTTTTTTGATGGCTCTGGGTTACACTCATGTCTTGTCTAATGTTAATTATAATTTTTTTGATGGCTCTGGCTTACACTCATGTTTTGTCTATAGTTAATAATAATTATTATATAGTTTCATTAATCAAATTTAATATCTTATCAATGATTAAAAGCTAAGGCAGAAAAAGCTGAAATATTATTTTAAAGCATGTTCTTTTTTTTTTATAACCATTTTCAGGTAATAGGAATTTGCTGCCCTTCCTATGTAAAAATAGTACTCTGATGCATATTGAAACTTGGTAAAAGATGCTTTTAGATTTAAAACTATAACTTTGAATAATAGGACTTTATATTTTTTTGAATGTAATTTTAAATAGAATATTACATATTTTTATGTTAGAGGAGGAGGGGGCTAATAACACCCTTTTTCCTTCAAGCCAATGGGTGCACTTCTAATGATGTTGTATATTAGTAAAATATAGTTTTAATTTTTGATATTAAATTTAATTTTTTCAAAAAGATAAAAACATTTTAAAGAATGAGTCATCTTTTTTTATATATACAGGCCTCGGCGGGAAGGGAGAGCTTTAGCTCTCGCTCTCGCTCTCGCCCACACTCCCCTAAAACAGTTTACAGGAGCAATTTACGGCTCTCGCAAAAGTATAATTTTTCTCATGAAGGTATAATTAAAATTACAAAAGAGTGCTAATTTAAATGAGCAGCTCGCACGGCTCCCCAAATTCGTTTTAGGAGAGCTTTTCTCAGCTCTCGTGCTCATTTGTTCCCGCCGAGGCCTGTATATATATATAAGTAATTTAGATTACAAAAGAAATCATTCGCAAACAATATTATTGGTTTTATTTTCAAAGATTGAACTTTATTTCTTGCTAACATTTTAATAATGTACTCGATACCGTTACAAGACTTTAATTGCAAAATTTGAGACCATCTTTATAAGTTACTTGCAGGGGAAATCCCAAGTAATTTTTGATTTAAATATTATTATAGAATTATAGATTTTAATTGTAGTTGGCAAAACTAAAGATAAATTACGCCAAAAACAGCAATTTCTTCAAAGTTTTAAATTTTTAAAACAAAGTTTTAGCGATTTTTTTCAAAGTTATATATAATGATATATAACTTTTAAAAAAAAATCGCTAAAACTTTTAGCGATTTTTTTCAAAGTTAGGTTACTTTTTTTTTTTAATAATATTTAAAAAACATTTTTTTGCAATAATTTTCAAAGCTATGTATTTAATTTGACAAACTTAAAAAGCTAGAGATGAAGATTTGTGTTAACATTAAATTGCGAATTTCAATTTTATGAGCATTTAGTAATGTCGGATATATTAAGACCTAACAGGGCTAGGTAACACCATGTAGTTATACTTTTATTTAAATGCAGAATTTCTTTTAGTTTTAAATTTTTAACTTTTGAATTTTAAACAAATTAATGAATTTGTTAATGACATCATTAAAGATGTTTCAAAAGTCATTAGAACTCAAAATTTCTTGCAACCATAAAAAAAATGATTTTTCTTTATTTCCAATCAAATTTTTTTTTTAAAACATAAGTTTATAAAAAAAATAAGAAGGAACTGACCGTATTTAGCAATGTACTTTGTACAACTCTCAACAATATCTGGAATTTCACATTTCATTTCTTCCAGCTGTTGTTTAAGACTTGTACCAAACAACTTTACAGCTCTTTTTCCAGTAGATATTGAATTGCTAAAAAAGATTAAATATTTTTTCTGTCAATTATTATAAAAATTTATTTGTGAATTTTGTAATGAATGCAAATGAATCATTAACATTAATCTTTCAATAAGGTTTACTTTCTATTTTAATATCCATACTCTACTCTCCCATTACGAATATATACTGTACATGTGGTGTAAATGCAGTTGGCTTATAAAAAGCTATGTATTAAAATAAAAAACTACAAATTATTTAAAAAATATAAAATAATTATATTTTTTTAAGTCATAACCTAGATTCTTATTTTAAAACCTCTCTTATTGTAAATTATAAATATTGTGTGCATAAGATACAAATTTATTGATAATTATATTTTTGTACTGTTCATTTTTATTTATCATATCTTATTTGACATTTTTTTATATTGTTTTATTATTACTTACTTTCTGGAGGCATCTGATGTTATTTCACCTAAAAAAAAATTTTAAATCATTTATCATGTGAAATTTAAAAAACTAAAAAAAAAGACCAAAATAAAATTAATAATAGTAACCAGGGTTGAGGTCAAATATGTATTTGCATTTGTATTTGGTAAAAGCAGGCAAATCTGGCATATCTGTATTCGTAATGTATTTGGTTTAAAACTTCTTAAACATTTGTACTTGTATTTGTATTTGATTGAAATGTATTTGCAATTCCATAAACCCTGTTACCCTGGTTACCTTGTATTTTGGGGGGAAAAAATGAAAAATTTTGTTGTCTTTTTTGCATTTTTAACACTTATCATTTTTAAGTTATATTTGTTAGAAGACTTGTTTTAATTCTTCTATTTAGTAGATTATTTTATCAGTCTAAAAAAAACTTAATTTTTTTTAACCTAAAGCACAAATATTTGTATTTGTATTTGGAAAATGCTGATTTAATATATTAGTATTTGAATTTGTATTCGAAAATTTAGAACTAACATTTATATTCGATCAATTGCATTTGAACCCAACCCTGATAGTAGCAATAATACCTAATGCTTTTGTGAGAATATTATACTTTGTTTGTACACTAAGTTGGACACACTCACTCATAATGAGTTCTTTAAATTTCTAAAACATTAAAAATATTTTATTTTAATTCTACAATTTCAAAAAGTAAATTAAAAAAAAAACAACAATAAAAAGGTTTAATCATTAGTCTTTAACAAAATAACTTTTCTGACAAATCTTTTAGCATATAACTAAAATAAAAAAAAAATGCTTTACAGCTAATAAGCCATTTTCCCACTCTTCTTTATCTACTTTTAATTGACTAGGAGGCCCAGAAACTAAGGTACTGTTAGGTGAAGAACTTCCATTTCCTGTTGACATATCCATGTGATAAAAACCATTCATGTCAGAATCATACTTCTTATATGTTGATTCAAGACCTTTTTTACGTTTTTCGATAGAAGATTGTAACTAAATTTTAAAACAAAATTTAACAATTACTACAATACTAGCTCAATTAAACTAATAATTTCCAAAGATTATATTTTTTAATTCTGAAAAGTGAAATAGAAAAATATATTAATAGAAAATAAGTTTAAAATATTATAGAGTATTTTTTTTTAACTTTGATTACTTGGAAAGTTTTAAAAACAATTATTAATTATTACAATTTATTATAACAATAAGTTATAAACACTTTCTATTATAATTAATACTTACATATTAAAATATGAAAAAATTAATTAAAATATATTAAAATAATTATTAAATAAATATTTGCATAATTAAAATATATTAAAATAATAAACTGCATAACTATTATACATTTACAGAAAATAAAATTTTTATGAGAGAAATTTTCTAGAACAATGTAACTTATTTACTTAATTATTATTTATAATTATTATATAAAACAAAATTGATGACAGCATAATATATAATAATATATAATATATAATATAATAATAATAATAATAATAATAATAATAATAATAATAATAATAATAATAATAATAAAGTAATAAAATAATAAATTGTGATAAGATATGAAAAAAAAACGAACATCAGCTATTTCCACTTCAAGCTGTTTAAGTTCATCAAACAGTTTTCTATGTTGTTGTGTGAGTTCTGCCTCAATCGCTTGCTCAGCAGTAATTGTCAAAACCTAAATTAAACAGAACTAAAATTTTAAACTTCCTTGCAATACCAGCTTTCTTAGTTTGAAATTAAAAGCTTGTGCTCAAAAAAGCACTGACCAGATGGTAACTTTTAGGCTGGCGTGTGTGATTTTATAAATTCGTTATTACTTAAATTTTTAAAAAAGGCAAAAAAAAATTGCTTTAGAAAAATTCTAAATAATATGATTAAAAGAAAAACTATAAAACAAATGCTTTATTTAAATTCTAAATAAAATAATTCATACATGAAAATGTTATCACAATTTCATCATAGCATTTAATTATAAAAAAAAAAGACTGGTTGCAAAAAAAGATTTGTTGTAAAAACAAATATTTTGACGAGCATTTTCTAAAGCCATTGCCAAATTTTTGCGAAAATGGCGAAAATGCTGGCCAAATGGAGAAGAGTGCAATACTCAAAAAAAATAAACTTGCTGTACCAAACTATGTTAAGTATGTTGTTTTTTATTTTATTGGTAAAAACTTTGTTATAGGTAAGTCAAAATTTAGAGCAGTTGTGGAGAAAAATGTTAAGCCAAAAAAAAACTTACATTATCTTCAGCATGTGGGATAAAACTAAACTTCATCCCTGCTTTAAATATGTCATTATCTTCAAGAAACATTTTGTTGTCACTTTTTATATCCATGACAGACACAGTGTGAGCTAATGAATTAGCAGATTGTATTTGAGCGCTTGCCATACGAATCTCTGCTCCGATATATGCTTGCAATGTTGAAGAAAATGAATCGTGAAAGTTATGGTCAAACTTCTATAAAAAGAGAACTTTTGTAAATAAGAAAAAACCTAGTAGAAATGCACTTTTTTTTGAAAGTTTTTAGAGAAAATAAATATAAACAATAAAAAAATGAACATGTAATAATCAAAATAAAATCAAAAATAATTAAAAAATTACAAATCGCTCATTACAACATAGTTTTAACATAAAATTTATCAAAGCTAAAAAAAATACAATTTATATCTAGTTTAACAAAAATTAACAAAAACAAATATTTGTTAAACAAAAAGATCTTATACAACAATAATTATTTTTTTTCTTTTTAACTTCTAAAAAAACCAGAGAAAGACACATTTTGAAAATTTTTTTTAAAATTTACACAAACAAAAACAGTAAATGAGAGTAATAAAATTCTAGCAAAAATTTAAACTCTATTAAAAAATTAAATATAAAACTTGCAAATGAAATGCATCACTCATACTCAAGATAAGACCTCTAAAACCAAGGATGCAATCAAGACCTAACTAAATACAATAATAACATAAGTATATTTAGATATACTTTGAGAATAAATTTATTCTAAAGCATGAAATAAAAATAAAATTATCCTAAAACATGATAAAACTGATTATCTAGATAACAAGTTTATTATTGATAAGGCTATACTGTCTTTACTAACACTGTTATGGTTATTCTGATATAAGTATTATTTTGCATTTGATGGTTTTTAGTCATTTTATTTGGTACATTCTTCAGTATACTTGTTGATGCTTGACATTCATATGTCAAATAAATATGTCAATCATGAACAAGAGTCCCCTACTTAATAGCAATTTTTTATTAGGTCATATTTTACTCATTATGTTTTAGGCTTGTTTTCCTGACTTATCTGATATAAATAACTTTTTAAAAAAAAAAAAAAAAAAGAGTTTTGACTGCTCATCAGGTGAAATTCAAAACGTCCAAAGCTACTTATGTTATTTATTTCAAAGCATGTTTGTGTACTCAACAGACAAACTATTTTACCCTAGTTCCCATCTTTAAGCCTTGTAATTTACATATGTATGAGCACATATTTAAATGCATAGATGTATGGATATGTGCATAGATGTATGGATATGTGCATAGATGTATGGATATGTTGCATAGATGTATGGATATGTTGCATAGATGTATGGATATATTGCATAGATGTATGGATATGTGCATAGATGTATGGATATGTTGCATAGATGTATGGATATGTTGCATAGATGTATGGATATGTGCATAGATGTATGGATATGTGCATAGATGTATGGATATGTGCATAGATGTATGGATATGTGCATAGATGTATGGATATGTTGCATAGATGTATGGATATGTTGCATAGATGTATGGATATGTTGCATAGATGTATGGATATATTGCATAGATGTATGGATATGTGCATAGATGTATGGATATGTTGCATAGATGTATGGATATGTTGCATAGATGTATGGATATGTGCATAGATGTATGGATATGTGCATAGATGTATGGATATGTGCATAGATGTATGGATATGTGCATAGATGTATGGATATGTTGCATAGATGTATGGATATGTGCATAGATGTATGGATATGTTGCATAGATGTATGGATATGTTGCATAGATGTATGGATATGTGCATAGATGTATGGATATGTTGCATAGATGTATGGATATGTTGCATAGATGTATGGATATGTTGCATAGATGTATGGATATGTTGCATAGATGTATGGATATGTTGCATAGATGTATGGATATGTTGCATAGATGTATGGATATGCGCATAGATGTATGGATATGTGCATAGATGTATGGATATGTGCATAGATGTATGGATATGTGCATAGATGTATGGGTATGTGCATAGATGTATGGATATGTGCATAGATGTATGGATATGTGCATAGATGTATGGATATGTGCATAGATGTATGGATATGTGCATAGATGTATGGATATGTGCATAGATGTATGGATATGTGCATAGATGTATGGATATGTGCATAGATGTATGGATATGTTGCATAGATGTATGGATACAGCGACGTATCCAGGCCGATTTTGATACCGGTATACCGGAATGGGCCCCCAAATTTCAGCCCAAACTCAATTTAAAACAGTTTTATATTAGCATTTGTTACAATTACATAAATATTAACATTTGAAAAACGACTTTTAAAGTACATTATAAGTGTATTTTAAAAGTCGCATTTAAAATACATTATAAATACATAATAAATACATTATAAATGTATTTTAAAAGTAAAATGTATTTTAAAACTTAAAATACATTATAAATGTATTTTAAGCCAACCAAAATGCTTAATTCGAATTCACGTTGATGAAATATAGAATATGTTGTAACTGGATTAAATGTAAAACGCACGTTTTGATTGGATTAAAATATAAAACGCTTAGTTACATTTTTAAAATACATTAATATGAGTTTCTCCTCCGCTTACGTTTTCATAACATTATTTTCGAAACGATTAAACTAGATGAGTTTTGAACTTTTTCATTTCAAACAACAGTAAAAATTGTTTGTAAAATACTTTAAATAATAAAACGAATGAAAGTTTTTAAAACATAAAATTAAAATAACATTAATTTATATAATTAAAATAACATTTAAGTATTCGCGCCAAAAAACTTTATTTGAATAGTAAGAGTAGAACTATGTTGCATAGATGTATGGATATGTTGCATAGATGTATGGATATGTTGCATAGATGTATGGATATGTTGCATAGATGTATGGATATGTTGCATAGATGTATGGATATGTTACATAGATGTATGGATATGCGCATAGATGTATGGATATGTGCATAGATGTATGGATATGTGCATAGATGTATGGATATGTGCATAGATGTATGGGTATGTGCATAGATGTATGGATATGTGCATAGATGTATGGATATGTTGCATAGATGTATGGATATGTTGCATAGATGTATGGATATGTTGCATAGATGTATGGATATGTTGCATAGATGTATGGATATGTTGCATAGATGTATGGATATGTGCATAGATGTAAGGATATGTGCATAGATGTATGGATATGTGCATAGATGTATGGATATGTTGCATAGATGTATGGATATGTTGCATAGATGTATGGATATGTTGCATAGATGTATGGATATGTTGCATAGATGTATGGATATGTTGCATAGATGTATGGATATGTTGCATAGATGTATGGATATGTGCATAGATGTATGGATAGTTGCATAAATCTATGCAACAGCTCAGGAGCACTATTTAAAAAATTTTTTACTTTCTTAAAAAAATATTTTAAATTATCAGAATTAATTTTGAATTTATTTGAACTTTTTAAAACTATTCCTGTAACAAGTTTAAAATTAACAAGGAAGATTTTGAGCAGCAATAGGTATGAGTGTCTTGAAGCAAAAAACTTTAGCAAAAAACTGTAGTTACATAACTTAATTGTTACATAATTGACTTAATTAAACAATTTTTGATGACTTTATTAAACAATTTTTCAAACATATATTGGTTATAAAAAAGTAAAACTTTTTTATAAACAATTTATGCTTAGCATAGTTTGTCAACTTTAAAATATTGACAAACAGTTATTGAAAATTAATATTATTGTTATTAAACTATTTTAATTGTTCCATAATATGACATTACATAGCTTAATTGCCATTATGAACTCCATATATTTAATATTGAAAATTAATAAAATTAATATTATTGTTATTAAACTATTTTAATTGTTCCATAATATGACATTACATAGCTTAATTGCCATTATGAACTCCATATATTTACACCATGGAAAAGTATTACAAAACATCATGGAACATTGATACAAAACATCAAGGATTATTAACTTTTCTTCTTGAAATCTTCTTTTTCCTGCTAGATTTATATTAGATTTTTATGTTTAGAACACATGAATACATTCATGTGTTCCTCCTTCCTCATCCTCCCACTTTATTCAAATGAACTATCCAATAACAACTTATAGCTTGAAGTTCTTAACTTTTTCAAGAAAACTTTTTATAAGTTTTAAAATATAATTCAATACTTTTGAATATAAAGTGTTTAAAAATTTATATCCTATAACTTTATTAACTTTTGTTTATTTTTAATATAAACAACTTTTATAACTAAAAAAAATTATTTTTAATATATATATATATATATATATATATATATATATATATATATATATATATATATATATATATATATATATATATATATATATATATATATATATATATATATATATATATATATATATAATATATATATATATATATATATATATATATATATATATATGTATAATATTATTTTTAATATAAACAACTTATATTTTATATATATGTATATATATATATATATATATATATATATATATATATATATATATATATATATATATATATATATATATATATGTATATATATAACGAAAAATCTAATTTTGAAAAACAATAAATAAAACAACGCAATCAAAAAAAAAAGATGAATAATCATAAAAACCATGTCAATCAAAAAAAAGTATAAACTTGGTATAAATTTTGTAACAAAGTATAAATTATCAAAGTTCTCAATTATGGTTTTTTGATACTGGGTTCATTAAATTTAAAATTGGTAACTATAGGCAGGCTAATTTATTTATTTATACTTAAATACTTTACTAAAGTTTGAATGGTTAATGCTCCCTGTTCCCAACATAAGTTTATAAAACAATAACATTATCAAAGTTCTCAATTATGGTTTTTTGATACTGGGTTCATTAAATTTAAAATTGGTAACTATAGGCAGGCTAATTTATTTATTTATACTTAAATACTTTACTAAAGTTTGAATGGTTAATGCTCCCTGTTCCCAACATAAGTTTATAAAACAATTTCAAAGTAAAAATATCGATTTTGAAATTGTTTTCAAGCTTTGGTTGCCAACTTTCACTTGATTTTTTAGCTTGTTTTTATTTCTTTTGTTTTCTTTGATAAGTGTCTTCTTTAATAACTTCCCTTTCTTTTTTTCCAACAACCCTTTTCTGTTTCTTGCTCTATAAGCATCTAATTAAGGCATTTATAAAATGTTATTAAATTTAACTTTTGAGATTAACGTTCTGTTATGATTAAAAAAAACCGCAAAATTTATAATTAAAAAAACTGCAAAATCGAATAAACAAAAACGTTGCAATGCAAACTATAAAAAAATGTTTTAATGAAAAAAAAATTTCTTTATGTTAAAAGTTTTCATTTCTTGACAAATATGAATTAATTTACATCAATTATTTTAAATAAGTGATTTATATTTTAAAAAAGAAATACTTTCTAATTTTAAATTATTCTAAGTTACTTTAACAAGCTTAGCAATATTATGAGTAAACAAACTGCAAATAATTTTTAATAATAAAATCGTTCCAACTGAAACTTTTTATATAGATGTCAATAAACCGTTATGGAAAAACAAATGTAGCGTGATGGTCATAATGTGCTTTGTTACATCTTAATACTATCATCTAAAGCTCGTTTTTTTTTAAAATTAAAACAATGATAAAACTTATATCAGTATCTTTACTTTTACAATGTTTTTAGCTTAATAAAGTCTGATAGGAAGTCTAGAAAAAACTTCTTAAATTTTTTTCGTGACGGTCATAACGCATTAATTTGAATTACATATTCTTTTTTTATACATAGTTGGAGTGCATTTTTATAAATAATATTCTATATAATGTTTAATATTGTCTTTAAGTTAAACTTAAAAGTAATTGTTACATAAAAACGCAGCACATTAACCTTTTTCAACGCTTTACAACAAGACTATATAAAAAAACGTCAAAAATTGTTTATATAACCCTTACAACTTTAAAACAATGCTATGGTATGATAAAATGATTTTTTTAATCATTTTTTGGCTTAAAAGTATTCCTAAATAGTTAAAAAAAGAATTTATTGAGGTTAGCATATGTTTTCCTAACTTTTTTTTCTTTTCCTGTCACTCGTGGAAATACCCATATATATATATATATATATATATATATATATATATATATATATATATATATATATATATATATATATATATATATATATACATATATATATATATATATATATATATATATATATATATATATATATATATATATATAAATATATATATATATTTATATATATATATATATATATATATATATATATATATTATATATATATATATATATATATATATATATATATATATATATATACATATATATATATATTTATATTTTATTTATAATATATATATATATATATATATATATATATATATATATATATATATATATATATATATATATATATATGTATGTACATATATATATATATATATATATATATATATATATATATATATATATATATATATATATATATATATATATATATATATATATATATATATATATATATATATATATATATATATATATATATATATATATATATATATATATATATATATATATATGTATGTACATATATATATATATATATATATATATATATATATATATATATATATATATATATATATATATATATATATATATATATATTTATATATATATTTATATATATATATATAAATTGCTGACAACAATTAAGCATTGTATATATTATTCATAAAAGATTCACTAAAATAAAATTGATTATTTAAACTCTTACATTTATAATCTCTGAAACATCACAGTCAAAATACTTGGAAAGTACTGCAGACAATGACTCTACATTCTGAATATATTGATTGCGAGTACGAATGGCATTTTTCTGAGAATCATAATACTTGGCCTGTTTCTATACCAAAATAAAAAAATAAAAATTACAAAAACCAATTTAAACATCAAATTTTAAAAAATATATTATGAGTTAAAAACTTTAGTATCTGCACTCTCTACTATCAAATCAGTAAGATAAGGCAGCAATGCATATAACAAATCTATTTTAAAAAAGTTCAGAGCTTGTGTGCCGTTAACAAAGTAAAAGTTCTGAGCTTGTGTATTATGTTATAAATATTATATTTTATTTATTTTTTGCTTTTTTAATTTAGTTTTATCAACTGAATTGCTAATTAGATGTAAATGAAGTGAGTGTAAATATATGGAATAATATCATAGCTTTAGACAAAGTGTGTATACATCAATTGTAAGTTTGGTTAATGCAGGTGAACTATCAATTTAAAGATAAATCTATTTAGATTTTTTGAATATGATGCCATCAATGTGTATCTTATGTTTCATATATGTATAAAGAATAGTATGCTATTATACAAGTATTTTATACAAGTATAATACAAGTATAAAGACATTTTTATTCTGTCTATAGTTTTTTTTTTTAATTTTAACTTTAACTTACAGGCATATTTTAATTTTAATAATCTGTAACATGCTCTGTAAAAAATCTAATTAATCTGCAAAACATTTTAGAAATAACCTACCATAAGATTTTAAATAGTCAAATATAACTTTAGCTCTGTTTGCTATGATATTGATATGCTTATAAATAAAAGATTCTAACTCTTATTTGTGATTCCATGTGTAACTCATGATTCTGTATTTTATCCCAACAAAGAAGAAAAATTCCCAACTAAGGTAGAAGAAATTTCTGACATTTGGAGTTCACAGAAAGTAAAAAAGAGAACAACCAAACTGTTCACAGAACTCTTACAAAACTGCAAATTTTTTCAGAAAAACACAAATATAAAAGAGAAACCCAAAGCATGTACAATAAAAAAAAACAGATATTAGAGCCAACCCAAAGCATTAATGTAACAGATATTAGAGCATGACAAAACAGTAAAAAGACACTTTGTATGACAAGTTGCACACCAGAGAGTTTTAATTGATGGAACATGTTATGATAGCTGTTTTAAGTAGCAAGAATGTTTTAAGAAAGCAGTGCAAAAATTCATAAAAAAAATAGAGAACTGCATATACTAATATGCATATACCATTACCCAGTGGTGGGCATTATGCAGTTAATTCATTATTCACTGATTAACTCCATTAGAAATTCAGCTCTGTTAAAATTTAGCTCTGTTAAAATTAAAAATTTAACCATGTAACAAAACATTAAAGGCACTAGTTAGCTGTTAACTTCTGCTAAAATTTTCTGAAAAACTTGTTAATCAAAAAATAAAAATTTGACAAATCATTTTTTCATGAGTTACTTTGTTTTTTACGCTATCGTAACAACAACAACAGCATCAAAATTGCATTTTTCCTTTGTTTTTTATGAACAGATTGACCATTTTTGTTGAACTTTGAGTGGGAAATCATATGCAAAGAAAAGTAAGGTAATTCTGTTTTGTTTTGTTTAAAGCAAGAAATATTTGTATTGCAAAATTGTCGATTTAAAGTTATTTTGAAAACAAAAATCTCTATGTTTTGAATCAGCATGGAAAATAACGGCCAGTCAATTGTCAACGACCACCCGAAATGACTAAAATTAACAAAAAAAATTTCCAAAATATAAATGCATGATTATTAAAATTTAAATTTGGTGATAGTAATTTGGTGATAGTAATTTGTTCTTTTTTTTTTTTAAGAAATATATAGAATCATTAAAAAAAAAATGTATTTTGTAAAAAAATCTTGTTTTATGTAACATAAGTAATTTCTAAAGAAATGTTTCATTAATGTATTCTCCTATTATTAGGTATTTAGTTTAAATAGTATCTGCACACCAGAGTTAGTAACATAATTAATATTAGCAGCTTTTAAAATGATTTTAATGAGCAGAGATATAAAATATTTTCTTCTTTAAAGTTAAAATTAAAGTTTGATGTTCTTATTTAATATTTTTTTGAAATTACTGTATGTAACAAAGATAATTTTTTCTTTCAACTGTACTTTGTTTAAAATAATTCATTTATTTTATTACAAATAATTCATTCATTACATTGACTGTAATTCAATGCAAAGTGGGCTAGATGGTGGACAAAATTTAAAAAAAAATTTATTATATTCAAAACCATATAATAAAATATATTTGTAATACTATTTTAAAATTGTTTTCAGTACAGTATATTTTAAAACCATAAAAATAAAACTTTTTTTATGTGTGAAACTTTTTTTATTATGCATAGCTATAGTAAACAGTAACTTAAAAGCTTACAGAATTAGTTTATATATTTAAACTATTTAACAGTCTTAGGAAAAAAATATAAAGTAAAGATCAGCATTTATAACAGTAAGTAGATGATCATTTATAATACACTTATAATACATTTAAACTCAGCATTTATAAAATCCTTTAACTAAGCAGGGGCTATTCTAGACCATTTTTGACAGCGTCAACCGTATTTTGGCGCCGACCAAATTAAAATATGAGAACCTTAATTTTTTTTTTACTTTTTTTACGGCAAATATTGTTTGTTTTTTGCAATTTTTGGCTAAATTTCTCTGAGACGGAGGGGTACCGCCGCCCAAATTTTTTTCCTAGAATAGGCTCTTTTAAGACCTCAATTTTTTCAGCTATCGTTATTGCAATAATGTAGATCTTCCTATATTTATGAACAGTAATGTATTCAATGAGTCATGTACCCTTCATCTTCTAGGATTAACACTTACTTCCGATCTTCATTGGAAACAATATATCAAATGTTGCATCTTTTTATCATGCTCGCCACTTTCTTACTCCAGATTCTATACTTTATCTCTATAAATCTCAAATCCGTCCTTGTATGGAATACTGTTGCCATATCTGGGACAGATCTTCTAATGATCCCTTTTTCTTTTAGATAAGATGCAAAAACACATTGTAAACATAGTTGGGCATGCTCTTGCAGCCAACATCCAACCATTATCACATCACCATAATGTTGCTTCTCTTTCTCTTTTCTATAAATACTATAATGGCTTTTTTCATTTCTTGGTTTTTCTTCTTCCTTTTCCATTTTTTACAAAAAATTAAATTCCTTGTAAACATATTATAACTTATAACACTGCATCAAAAATATTCATAAAGCGTACGATTTACTTTTTTGTTTTAAGGAAAGAGAAAGCGCAATGGCATATACATTTTTTAATAAATGATACTTGGAAACTTAAATATTTGTTTATCACAAAAAAAAAGCCTGCAGGTGGTTATATAATAGCTATAATAGTTTTTATTTCTCATTTGAGTGTCTACTATAGTTCAGTAAAATTGTTTTTTTTTGTTATTTTTTCTTGGATGAAAATACTGGAGAATCAAAATTTAAACATCTGACTAATAAGAATCTAATAAGAAACGGTTCAATTAAAAGTAAATTAATTAATAAAAAAAAAAGAAATGTTATAACATGTTAAAAAATGTTGTTAAAGAGATCCCTAAGTGATAAGTTGTGTTCACATTATATATAAACATTAGAAAATTTAACCTTGAATAAGATATTAACAAAAGCATTTGTTGTTTGGCATTATACTTCTGGTTGAGAGCTTAATTTTAGGCTCCTAAATCTGCATTGTTTTTTCTGTTAAAAAAACAACTGGTTTCAATAATAAATGTTTTTGTTCACTGCAGAATTTTTCTCTCAGTGAACTCAGTTCAGTTTTACATCGTTAGATTGGTTTTTCCTCTTCAGATTTAGTCTGCCGTGGTTATAAATAACGTTTGCTGCAGCATGTTTTTATTATTTGCTCAACAAATCGTTAAGTGTTTGAAATAAACTAACACAATAAAAATAGTAATTTTGGCAAAGCAAACTTTAAAGTACACAAGATAAATATTTTTATTAGAAAAAAAGTAACCAATTTTTTTATATACAACACTGAGTACAACATAATCCAACATGGTTAAGTTTTAAAAGATTTAAAAATCTTTTCTAAATCCTTCAAAACTTAACAATGACAGGTTCCTGACAGGCATTTTTTTTCACCCTTAAAGAAAACAAGCCATCCCATGCCACCAGACGACCATAAGGGTACACCCCTGCATGTTGCTTTTTTAAAAAAGCTTGTAACAGAACAAAAAGAATAACTTTAGCAATGTATTAATATTTCATTTAACCCTAAATTACTTCATGCAACAAAATTGAAACTATGAAGTGAGTTTAAGTACAAAACAGGCACAAAAATTACTAAAATTTCATATGAAAACCCAATTAAACCTGCTTAGATATATTCACCTGATGAAACTTGAGCATTAATTTTTAATGGTAATATATCAAAATCAACATACCAGCTTCTAAGAAATGGTGCTGCAAAAAACAGCTTCTTGTACCATTATATGGCCTTTATAAAATGGTTTAGGATCTTTAAAAGCTAAATGCTATCCCAAGAACATTTAAATAGATGGCTATTGAGTACAAATATTGCTAAAAGATCTTCTAAAATACACTCTTAAAAAGTTGTGTGATATACAAACTACTGTGCTAATCACAATGCTAAGGAATTAACTAAACTGAGGTTTAGTTGCAAAGCTAGTTTTGATGGTGCTAATGTTGTGAACATATGACAATTTGATAATAGAGTTTCAAATCTAGTGACAAATTTTCATTTTTATTTTCGAAGCTTGTTGCATCATTAATTTTTTTTTTGAAGTTTTTTTCCACCAGAAGAGTTTGTTATTCAGTTCCTCTATTTTAAGAAATTAAAGGATTTGAAATTCAAAAATTATAAATCATTTTTAAAGTTTTATAGCTTGTTAAATAATTTTTAGTATTAGCAACTATTTAACAAAATTTGCAATAAAAGTAAATATATCGTAATACAAAGTGATTCTTTAGACATTTAAAGGGTTTTAGTAAAAAAAATAAAAAAAAAACATCAAAATAATTTTGTCCACCATATGTAAAATATTAATTGCAAGATAGTACAATTTTTTTTCTTTTATGCTTTTATGTAATATATATAGTTGTTATAGTAGCATTTCATAGTATTGAGTTTTGACATAGTATTAGTAGTTATACATTTCATAAATTTTTATTTTATAAAAATTGTTTTGATATTTTAAAAAAAATTACTTGATTTTATTTATAATTATCAATTAAAAAACGAATTATGAATTTGTTAATTTCAAAGCAATAAGTTGTTTTTGTATTTATAAAGTTCATTAATGAAAAACTATTGCTAAGAAAAAACTTGAAACAATGAAAAAAAAAAATGATTGTCAAAAATAAACGATTGACCGTCAATTCATTGTGTTAGCCGGTCAAATAAACAGCTCGCATTCAAGTTCTTATTTTCCATACAGTTTAAACTGTAACAAAATTTCGTGAATTCTTGCATATGATCTTTTATTCTGCAAATAGAATATGTTTCAAAATGAATAGCCCTGGTGAAGAAAAGCAAAACCCTTGGCCATATGTCAAGAAGCTATTTATGTTCCTCTCTGCTGATGCTACAAATTCAAAAATTTTGCTCTTGGATTGTGTGGTTTGCCAAACCAAAAAAATTATCATAAGATTCTATGAATAATCACTTTTAAGTGATTATTCATAGAATCTTATGAATAATCACTTTTTTTTAATATATATATATATATATATATATATATATATATATATATATATATATATATATATATATATATATATATATATATATATATATATATATATATATATATATATATATATATATATATATATATATATATATGTATATACATATATATATAATATATATATATATATATATATATATATAATATATATATATATATATATATATATTTAATATATATATATATATATATATATATATATATGTATATATATATATATATATATATATATATATATATATATATATATATATATATATATATATATATATATATATAATATATATATATTTTTTGACACAAATTACATCTTGCTTTCTTTGAAAAACATAATTTTACCCAAGAAGAATACTTTTTATTGTAAAGCCATTCTGTTTGGAAACGACAGTTCTTTGACTTGGGCGTTATGTTAGTTATATTATATATTAATTGTTATATATATTATTTGTATATTCTATTTTCTAAATATTTAGTAGAATTAATTATACAGATAGTAAAATTAATAAAAATATTTTCATCATACCAGAAAATACATAATTAAACGAAAAGTTTTGTAAAAGATGAAAACAAGAAAACGGAATATTGAACTCTATAAAAAAAAGTTCCAGGATTTCCAGGATTTTTTGTAAAAAGGGGTGTTTTTCCAGGACTTTTTCAGGATCTATAAAATTCCAGGACTTTTCCAGGATTTCAAGGATTTCAAGGACCGCTGGCCACTCTGTTTATTTACATATTTTAAACTGTTTAAAACAACTAGAATATTTAATTTTCTATAAATTTTTAACAGTAAAAAAAAATTAAAACTCTAATTTCGAAACAGTTATAAAAAACTATTAAAAATGACAAAAACATTATTGTGATAAAATGTTAAAACTTAACATTTTGACGAAAACCTGCACAACAAACAAGAATGATAATTAAATTCTTATTAAGTCAGTTTTCTTATCTAAGTATTCTTATCAAATTCCGATGATAGTTTTATATATTGCTTTTTCATTCAATGCATTTTTTAATAAAAGTTAGCGTTCACTTTTTTTATTCAATAAAATAAAGCGAAAGAAAAAAATGTGTCTAAATAATAAAATCTTTTATGATCTAATACTTTTTTTGATTGTTAATAGAAAAAGTATTAGATCATAAATATTTTTATCGCTTTGTAATAATTTCACTGGTTTAATGCTTAGAACTTTTCAGGATTTTTACTAACATAAAAGTATTTTTACGAAGCTAAAAATCATACGCTATTTAAAGTTGTTACTTGATATTTTAATTTTAAGGAGTTACAATGCGCTAAAATAAAATTAAAAGTTGTCACAATATTCTTCCTCGCTCTCACTTTCTTCCAAATCTGATATTGTAACAGTCGCTAGATCAATGTCTGTTTTTCCTGACTTTCTTTTTCTTTTTTCCGGATAACGATGAAAATTTCCTGACAATCGTCTAACTTTATCATTATACCATTCGTCCATAGCAGTATCAAGTTCAAATTTGTCAATCTCAGGACCTTCTTCGCTTATCCGAAGTAGAGATTCTAAACGATCTCGTCTAAGACAACTTCTCCAGTCATTTTTTACGCGATTCATACATGAAAACATTCGTTCTACCTTCGCATTTGTAAAAGGACAAATTAAAAATAGTTCAAAAATATCAAGAATATTTCGGCATCCTTTGACCAAACTTGATTTGGAAAAAACAATTTCCCAAATTTTCAAATAATACTCATTTTGATTGTTACTTATGATGGGAAACATGTATGCTTTTAAAATGATCCACTCATGAAGTATATTATTCAAATCACATCCTACACCAATTAAAAATTCAGAAAAATGCTCAACAACTTCACCGATTTCGGCATTCTTTGACCAAACTTGATTTGGAAAAAACAATTTCCCAAATTTTCAAATAATACTCATTTTGATTGTTACTTATGATGGGAAACATGTATGCTTTTAAAATGATCCACTCATGAAGTATATTATTCAAATCACATCCTACACCAATTAAAAATTCAGAAAAATGTTCAACAACTTCACCGATAGCTTTATCGCCAAAAGTATCGTCATTCACATTTAACGGCAAGTTATAAACGTCAAGTAAAGCTACCAAATGCATAAACAATGGTGATTTTTGGAGAGATTGAAAACGGCCTTCCATACATATGGTAATATTTGCAATAATTAGTTTGTACTGGTCAAGAACATGGCTATTAACTTCAGTATATTGAAAAAGTGGAATATTTTGATAACATTGCTTTGAATCAATTGTCTCAATATCTTTAGACGGTCTTTTATAATGGGTCATAACACTTGTATCATCAAGAAAATTGTCTAATGAATTTTCTAGAAGAATTTGCAGCTTGGCCATTGTCCATGTAAATTTTTGGACTCTTTTTACAGCTTTTACTGGATAATGAATATTGTTCTGAAAACTTAAACTCAAACGCCGAAGGGGAGATAAAACATCAAGATATATTGATAAATTAATAGGCACAGACGCATTTTTCCATCGCTTTAAGAAACCTTTTAACTCTGCTCTCTTTGCTATCGGGAGTCTGTTATAGCCAATGATTCAATATGTGTCATAAACACACCATAATTTTCTAAAGCAATTTTCATTGCTTTATACTTGTGATCAATCCACCGAGTTCCGCATGCATTGGTTGGTTTCGGAACGCTATTACCCCAAGCTTCGGCTAATCCTTGTAGTTCTTGGTAGCGCTTTGGTGACTTTTGATACAATTAATAATGTTGTACAAGGAGTTCGTCAACAGTTTTGAAGGCAGATAAACTTTCAAACGCATCTTTTAAAGCAAGTTCAAGTCGATGGTTAAAACAGTGTACAACTTCCAGCCAAGGAGAACCTTCCTTTAGTAATGCGCCTAAACCAGCATAAGCTCCTAGATTAACATTAGCTCCATCAAGATTTACACCCAATAGATGTTTATAAGAATTGGTAATGCCAACTCTTGTAAAAGCGTCTGTTATACATTTTTTTAGGTCAACAGCATTAGAATTCTCTGCGGTTTCAATAGATAAGAATTCTACTTTCGGACTTCCGTCTTTTAAATAAAGAATATAAATCAATTCCTGTTCCGATACAGCTGAATCTGTGGTTCCATCACAGAGAACACAGTAAAATCTACAATTTTTTAAACATTCAGTTAATTTGTTTTTAATTACGGTGCCAATGTAATCTGTAAAAATTGCAGCTGCATGGTCAGTACCATAAGAATTTCCTAAATTTGTAACCCCATTAGTCTTTTCTAATGCAATCAAATAAGGATAATCTGTGAATGGACGCCCTCGTTTTGCCAAGTAATATGCAATATTAAACTTTTTCCGTAACGAGTCGGCGTCTTTTACGGCCATTTTACATAAAACCACGCCCGATAGGAGTATTATGAATAACATGGTTAAATGAAACTGAACCTAATGTTGTTTGTTGATGAATTTGCGTGGCCTCTTTATGTTGGGCACTACTTAAGTGCGCTGCCAGTGAGTCTTTTTTTATTGATATTGTTCCTGGTTTGATCCAGGTCATAGAAAACAATTTTGTTTGACTTATCCGTTTTTCAAATTTTTTACATAAACTGCATCTTAATCTTATAACTTTATCTCCATTTAAATCGTATTCTAACTCGCAATTTAAAAGTTTTTCCCACTTTTTAACTGTAGATAATCTGCGTCTGTGGTCCTTATTTGCATCCATTTATTGCTATTAATTTAAAGTTAGCAAGTATACTAACAAACTTTAGAGAGTTTTTTTTTAATAACTAGTTTAGAGTCTGTATTGCCTTCCACAATTCTTCGCAAATTAAACTTATAAAAATATCATTAAATTTGTTCATAATGAATGAGCAAAATCAGAATAAAGCCCTTGAGAATTCGAGTTAAGAAAATGACTTTTCAATCAATTAACTTTTATTTATTTTTTTAATCAAAATCTTTTATTACTTGATTCGAAAAGGTATTTTTTTCCATTTTTACTAATACATTTTTGCTAATTGATTTTCTAAATATTTTATTTTTCTTTCTTTTACTCTATGCTCAGCTTTTAAAAAAATTTATTGTTACAGAAGTCACTGCAGTTTTATACTGTAAAAGAACGCTAAATATTCGTGATTAATATTAATTATCTAAAATTAGATTTTTCTAAAATGATAAAAAAATAATCGCGAAAAAAAAAAAGGTAGTGAAAAACAAATTTTAAGATAAAACTAATCGCGAAGGTGCAAAAAGTAATCGCGAATCGCGATAGCGATACGCTTAATTTGAGCCCTGATATACATATATATATATATATATATATATATATATATATATATATATATATATATATATATATATATATATATATATATATATATATATACACATACATATATATATAGAATTAATATAAAAAAAATTTAAAAAAATTATTTAACCTTTTCTACACTTTTTTCTAAATGTTTTATTCTTTTTTCATTTCCTTTTTTTTGTGGTTGGTCTTCAGCTTTACGTTTGTCTATTTCACTTGCTTTGAACTTACTTTCCGAAAAAATAAATTCGCTATGTTTAATGTAGTATGTTTTTATGTCCTAATGAAAAATTATACAAGTTATCAACGTTGTCAAAAAGAAAGTTATAAGTTTTTATCTAATTAAGTATATATTTTTTATCTAATTAAGTATATATACCATTTGAAGCTGCATTGCATGTTTCATGATTTCTTGCTGAAGTGTTGCATGAGTGTCTTTAACCTATCAATGAAAATAGATATCATGCAATTAAAAAACAAATCCAGCTTATCAAAATCTAAAGCAAAAAACCTCAAAACTTTTTTATTTAATAAAATAGAACAAGCAACTCATAAAATTTACACACATACTTAAAAATTATTTCATTTAAATAAAAACCACTAAATACTCACTAATTTGCAATTACAGTTTACTTATATCTTAGGATTGTCATTTTAAATTTTAAACCTCAAAGCAAAACCACAAAGACCCAAAATTTACCTTTTGAACCTTTAGCCAGTATTTTGCAAAAAATACAAATAAAATCTTTTCAAAACTTGTTTCTAATTTTTATTTAATTTTAAACTCGTTTACAATACACTTATCACTTGTATCTAATTTTCAATACCTCTATTACATATTTTGTTTTTTAAATAATTCTTGATAGTTCTTACTAGTAGCAAACAACTTTTACTGGTCTTTTTGGACTAGACAGCAATAGACAGAATTAGGCATAAACACAGCTAGAATATTTGCATGCACTGTAGGATTGGTATCCAAAAATCCACTCAAAAACCTATGAGCCAACCTAATGGATTTTTGTGCTCAAATTTTTTTTTCTTAAATAATTTTTCCATTTATAAAATAATTTTCATTAACACTCAAGATTAATGCTTAACAATTATTCTAATGGTAATAAAATAGAGTTTAGAAAGCCTCATGCGAAGCAAGAGCTCTTGCTCGCATGAGGCTTTTATTATTAATTTTATTTTAATATTAAACATTTTTAGAAATATATTTGAAAAACTGAAACATTCTTTTTAAATGTGCATTTATTAACCGTTCTTTTTGCATATATATAACACATAATTATTATGTAACAAATTATTGTACAAAAATTTATATGTTTTATATATTAATTATAATGAATTTTATAAATTTGTCTCAAATTGAGAAAGATGAAAAAAATGCAATGCACAAAATGTTTTGCTAAAAAATATTGTTATTGTAACAATATAATTGTAATTGTAACAATATAAACACTTTTGTTGTGAATTCTGTAATTGTTGTAATAACTTTTAAACTTCCAAATATAAAAAAAAAATTTATAAACAGTAAAAACTTTTATAGCTCTTTGTCAAATATTTTGTCAAATATTTTATCAAATAACTAAAGGTAAAAACCTGAAGAAAACGCTCGTCTAAGGAATTTTTTTACAGTGTGATAAACAACGCAAGATATATTCTTGTAACATATTGTAATGTATATTTACATATATATTCTCGTAATATTAATGTTACAAGCATATGCTTGTAACAATTATAAAATAGAATTTTGTCTTTAATAAGCAATTTCTTTTATGAATAAATAGATAGCTTGCGCAAAATAGTGAAAGGCTATTTATAAGAGCAGCTTGGATTGCTTGCCATGTTGGTTTTAATAGAACTTTTCTTACCTCTCGCACTTCTTTATCCCCACCGAGGTCTGAGTTTAGTGAGCAATTAATGAGAATTAATTTTACTTGTAATATTCAAACTTAAAATTTTAAAACAAAGTTATGTTGAGTTAACAAATCATCAGAAATTATGCATCTTTATTTAAATTGTCTGTAAATTTGTACAAGCTTTTTCCTCAACAATTCCTAGTTTTGTTCTAAATAATGCTAAATAATGCTAAAGGATGAGAAAAATCTTTCAATAGAAAAAAGTACTCGCTGTAATTAAGCTATGAACAAGTGTGCAATTGTCGTAAAATCTTGAAAAGTTTGCAGGCTTTGTTCGGAAGACTTAGATTTCTTTATTTCTATATATTTCTGTTGCTGATGTTGTACTTTTTACAATATTGTTCAATAAATAAATGGGAAAACAATTAGCATCTTTTAGTTTAAATGTATAGTAGCTGCATAAATGCATGACTTCATTTAACAATTCTTCATTCTTCTTCTTGACTTCTATCCAATGTTCTTCCTAAGTAAATAAAGTTAAAAGAGTAGTAAACTTAAACAAAAATCTCTACTAAAATTTGATCACATTCAACTTTTTGCAACTTGCATAACTTTGCAATTTTAAACCTAGTTCATCTTTATTGATAACTTTAACTGATAATTTTAAACCTAGTTTATTGATAACTTGTTGTTGTAGTAACAAATTTAAATGTTTACCATTACAACGTCATTGCAATTGACTGAACAATTGATGAATAAAAATAATCACTAATAAAGCTTAAACAACCTGGCTCCTTATCTTTTGACTGGGTAGACTTACTTGATGCTGCAAATTTAGATAGCCTTATATTGCTAAATGAAATCACCTCAATTACATCATCTTAATTATATTATCTTTGCACTAATTACATATTACTCTACTTGGTTGATCATTAAATATGGTCACTTCATTCCAATCACTTTATTACGTTGAAGAACGTATAATCTACTCAACTAAAGTTTTAAAACATAATGAAAAATACCTTTTAAACAACTATAAATCAATCAAATTTTGTTAAACTAAAAATTTGTACCAAACTTTAGCAAAAACCTACCCACCCTAAGACACAGTTGGGTTAAGTTTTTGCTCAAAAACCTGGGTTTTTGTCAACCCTGGTACACAATTGCACTTAATTTATTCTCAGTATTTGTGTTAATAGATTAAAATAAGTTATTAAAATATTTTTAATTAAGTTAAGTAAATAAAGAATAAAAACATTAACATTTTTTATTGTTGTTGTTAATCGTTAAGATTTATAAAAGTATTTTTTTGCAAATTTGAGTTTGAAAATCTAATTTAATTGTTCCACAAATTATAAATGCATCAATATACTTTTTTTTTAATTATTAGGAAGTTATTGTATAAATGAGTGTTTTCTAAATACATCTGTGAAATGTACAAAGTTATTTGTGAAATAAATGTACAAATGTACAATATAAAAAACAGTTTATTCTTTTTTGTAACTTAATGCTAGAGTTAAATAAATATTTAAAAAATTATTTGAAACAATTTTTACTCAAAAATTAAAAGCTGAGTTTTTATTCAAAGAACAATTGTATAATAAATATAGAATGTGCTATGACAAGCAATAGTGGTGTAGTAGTAGAGATTGCTTGCTTTATAAGCGAGAGGTTCAGAGTTCAGTCCCCACCATGTCCCTGGTAGTACTACGCTCAACTTGTTTCTCTGTGCAACAGTCTTGTTCAACAAGGTTCCTGTTTTGGAGTTATAGAGTTGAGAGAGGGTTTCAATTATCAATAGTAAATAACCTTCACTTTATCATGTAAAACAACCACAATTAAATCCTAGCCTGTAGTGGCCTTCGTGGGGAAGTGAATTGATATTAGAAAAAAAAATCGAGCAATTTTAACTGTTTGATTGCAAAGTAAATAAAGAATAATATGTTTACAAGCCTATAAATATATTATTCTTTATCTACTTTTTAATAACTAATATTTCATTAATGGTTACAAATAATAGAGTAAAAAAAAATAATGTTAAAGAGTGTAACTTTAATAATTAAAACTTAATAACTTTAAAAAGTTATTAAGTAAATGATGGAAATTTTATTATAAAACCTCCATTCTAATGAAATGGCCATTAGGTTATGCATTCAGGAATTTTAAGTTAAGCGAAAACTTTTTTATTTTAGAATACCTAAATTATTATTTAATATCATTTATGTGGTATTTATTCAGGAAATATTAAATAGTAAAAAAAAAGCATTTAACAGCAACCGAATTTTTATTTTTAAAAAAATAATTATTTCAACTTTTATTTTTGAGTTAAAAGATTTAAAATTAAACATGAATAAAACTTAAAAAAAAATAAAACTTAGTTTTGAAGGAATGATTTTCCTCTCAATGATTCAAGCCTCACTCTAGTCCATGGTTTACTATTGCTAGAAACCATTGTAAAAAAAAGGTTTTGTCTAATGCCAAAGCCTGCTATTCTCATAAAATCTTGTATTTTATCTCAAAAATTAGACTCCAGAGACTTCTGGAGAATCTTTAAGTGTCAATAATAAGAGCAAATCTGTTACTCCAGATGTCCCCTCTTTTGTGTGGTAAATCTCTTAATCCACCTCTCTTGCATGTTTCAAATTTTGTTACTTCACCTAAAGAAAAAGCTGAATTGTTTGCTAAGAACTTTTCATCGATTTCATCTCATGATTCCACTAATCACATCCTACCTGATATAGCCAACAAACAAGTTGAGCCGTTGTTTGATATTCACATCACTCCAGATTTTGTATCTAAAGTGATTTCCTGCTTAGACTTTTTTACAGCTTGTGGTCTGGACTACATACCTGTTATAGTTTTGCAGAAGTGTTCTCTGAAAATGTCTTCTATACTTTCTAAACTATTTAACAAGTGCTAAACAGAACCTTGTTTTCCAGTCTGCTGGAAAGCCACATCAGTTATCCCTATTTTCAAAAATTCTGAAGAGCAGTCTGACTTGTCAAACAACTGTGCCATAAGTCTTCTTTTTATCATAAGCAAGGTTTTTAAGTCTTTAATTAACAAACAATTAATCTCTCAATTTGAATCTAATAACTTACTTTCTGATCATCAATACAGATCCATTTTCTTGTTCTACTGTTGATTTTGTTAAATTAAACAACTAACTGTTGATTATGTTAAATTAAACAACTAACTAATAGGTTTTATCATGCATTAGATAGATGCTGAGAGTTTAAGGCTATTACTTTCGGCATTGTCTTTCATAAAGTTTGGCATGCTAGTCTTCTCCATATGCTCTCTTCTTATGGTGTATCAGGTAACATCTTTAAGACTATTGAATCCTTTCATACCAATCGTAGCATAAAAGTTACATTAGATGGCCAGCACTCTAGTTCATTTTCTGTACTATCAGGGGTTCCTCAAGATTTTATTGTTGTCCCTATAGTTGAAAATGATCTCACTTCTGCTACAACATGGGGCTCTCAGTGGCTGGTGAACTTTAACTTAGATAAAACTCAATTTTCTTCAGCAAAACTAGCATCTGCTAAGGTTACATCTCTTTTTTTTTTTCATTAATATCTTTACTTCCAACAAGGTTGCAAGCAACCACTCTTAGAGTTGGATTTTAATGGAAGAAAAAAGAAGTTTATAAAGCAAGATAATGATTAACAGATGATTTAAAAGATTGAAAATTATATGAATCAGGAAAAGAAAATGAAGGGAGCGAATTCCAAAGAACTGATTATATAATTACTACCTAGAACATAAGTCTCTCCATCATAGACTAAAACGAATTTGAATTTATTTATTCAGAAATTAGAAATTTATACTAAATATTTAATACAACAAAAAATGTATAAAATTTTAAGTAGTGTGACACCAGGCAATACTATGCTGACAGCTTAAAGACGCATGCTGTGTCTATTATTTGTTTTTGTTTTTTTTTTATCAATTATTTATTTTCTATCAATGATTGTTTGTTTTTTCTATCAATGAATGAATTTTTATATTTTTTGATACTGTAAATGATTTTAAATTGCTGAATCAAATCACCTCGATTCTTTTTTTCTTCAAGAGATACGGAACCTCTCCTCTTATGACATGCTCAATTTCTGTGATTGTTTTTGTTGCTCATTGTTGAATACATTCTAGCATACATATATCTCATTGTAGATGTGGAAAGATTATAGATGGGTTGAAACTCAAGATGTGGTCTGATGTATATGGTGTACAAGACTTTTCACAAGGAAAAGTCTCAGCCTCTAAAAACTTTTTAGAGAGAGCCTAACACAAAATTGTCTCTTTCTGCTGCATTCTACCTGAGATTTCACTTTGAAATTATAAGAAACAAATATTACCAGATCACGTTCATTTTTGGTGCATTCAAGCATTTTTCTGTTTCCTAATATATTGAGCATTGTGTAATCTTGAGTCGATTTGTATTCATTAATTTGGCATTCGACTTTTTTTTTTTTTTTTTTTATTTTAATTCACCTCCTCAAGGCCGAGAAGGCCACTACAGACAAGGAGGCTACTTATTTGTGGTTATAACCCTCTCTCAACTCTATAACTCCGAAACACGAACCTTGACGAGCAAGGCCGCTGCGCGGAGAAACGAGTTGAGCACGGTACTACCAGGGACGTGGTGGGGATCGAACTCGGAACCACTCGTTTATGAAGCGAGCGCTCTACCACTACACCACTACCGCATTAAATACTTATAATTGATTTTTGAATTTTGGCATTTGTTCGCCTGTATCTTTGATAAATACTGATTGAAATCATATATTTATTATGTAGGCAATTTCTTCATTTATAATTTTACCTTCATTATCTTCTAGAGATCTTATTGACTCTTTTGTCATTTGGTTCTCTTGGTTATGTCTTTTGAGCTCATGTAAATTGCTAATCAGTTTAAATCATGCTAATCAGTTTAAGTCACTCTTTTCTAGTTTCTTAATACTGTCTGGATCATCCGTGATAATAAAGTCAAGTGTGCTCTTTGGATCCTCGTTTCTGGAGTTACGATACTTTGGGAAGGTCACCACTTCAGTGAGATAAATTTCAGTTGAACATTTGTGAAATTTCAAGTCAATTTGTCATTCCTCCTGGGCTGCGATAGCTCTTCCGCCACCAATGTCAAGTTTATTGTAGGTTGTATGGCTGAAATTAAAATCTCTATAGACTAACATTACTGAACAGCCTAAAGATAATAAATTGTTTTTGGCTACTTTTATTGATTAGCTTATTTGTTCTAGAAAAATATTGCTATTGTCATGTGTTTGGTAAATTAATCTATACATCTGTCTTTTGTTAAAGTTTTTTAATATTGCCCTAGCAGCATTTAGTTCAACTTTAATATAGAATCCTCTTTCAGAAAGTACACAGTCACCAGGTTCAAGTTTCTGATAGAGGAGATAAATAGTAACTTGTGTGTCTGTTCCATGGCCGCCCTAGACAAGAGATAAAAAAATTGTTTTCTTCAGCAGGTGTAGTCCAAACAGATATTCAATGGTAATGATTAAGAAGGTAAATTTTTTTTTGTTAAGGTAACGCCTTTCAATAAAAAAATTGAGTACAATCCATAATACAAACACAGTCTTTAAAGTTTTTTTAAAGTATAACGATATGTTGCTCCTTGATCTGGCTATACAATCAGATTGACAACTCTAACAAAAAGAATTACAATTTATTAACTATAACAAAAATAATACAATTTTTTCAAAAATTTTATTACTATTGTAAATCAAAAAAGTCCAAATCAAAAAGCCTTATTTTTTATTCAATAGACAGTTTTAACTTTATAAGTACAATTAGGAGATGGTCCTCCAAATATAATCATCAGTGAATTTTAGTAATATAACTTTTAATTCTGTCAAAGAAACGCATGAATGAAGTTAGATAAAACCCAGAAAAAAATTCATCTGTTCATCTTATGTAAGATTTTAGTATGAAACAACTTTATTTTATCAAATCTATCATATTTTCTTAATCAACTCACACATGTACTGCATTAATTGAATGTTAAAAGTTTTTGATTCTGTTTTGTAAAAAATGTTGACAACATTTTGAACAGTAGACTTATTTTCAAGTAGATAAAAGTTTATCTTTAATATTGGACTAGATAATAGAATTAATAAGAGTCATCTTTTTTTTTTTTTACATAAAACTTAATACCAACCTTTTTATTTTTATTGATCAAACTAGAAATTTAATAAGCTCCTAAGTGTTAAAGTTTATATGAACTCTAGTCATTATTTGCTATACTTTTTATAAAGTACTTTTTTATAGCGTTGTTTAAGTGATCTGTGAAGGTTCCTGAAATTTTTGTTAATATTTGAATATCCGCTTTATTTTTTCTAGATACTTTTCTACTTTAAAAAATGTTTGAAAATAATAATGTTGTTTGAACAAAGAATGAACTTTAAAAGTAATTAGGGCTTTATAAATGTAATAATACTATTATAGTTTTATTACTTTTATAATGCAGTTAGTGATTAAAGTGTTATTACTTTTGTAGTCTTAAGTTTATTGTTTTTGTTTTGTTTTTTGTAACTTTCTCGCTAGCAAACTTTTGATAATTTGCCCCTTATAAACAAAGAATACAGCTTTGCATGAACTAAAATTTTAAAGACCTAATATTTTACCAGAGTTTGCAAATTGCAATCGTATAATTTAAACCTTGATATAAACTTGTTACAATATAAGTATACAAATATATTTAACAAACAGGTGACAATACATATTTTCTCTTTCCTCTTTAAAAAAACACATAATATATGGGAAAGTCATCCTTTTTAATGCTTAAAACCAGGGTTGGCAAAAACCCAGCCCAGTGGGTTTTTTTGGGTTTTATTGGGTTTTATTGGGTAAATTTGGGTTTTTTTGGGTTTAATTTTTATTTTGTCCCTGTAAAAAATTTTTGTGTGTTTTTGTTTAATGATATTGAAAATTAGTTTCATTTTCTACTTTAACCTTATTTAAAATATATTTTATATATTGTTATTTAATTATTTATAACAAGAATTTTTCATATTATTTTGAAAAAGATTTTTAAATATAATTTAAAACTGTAATAGAAAAAAAAAATTTCACGCTTAATCTATGTATTGATTTATTTTAAATTTAAAAGTATTATTCTATACAATTAAAAATGTCAATGAGATATTGGGAAAAAGAAGACTAGAGAATGGGAGGTAGTAACTGAAGTTTTAATTAAACTTTGAACTTGAAATTCAAATGAACAAACTTGTTCCTCTGCACAGCGGCCTTGTTTAGATTCGTGTTTAGGAGTTAAAGAGTTAAGAGAGTATTGTAACCACAACAAGGTAGCCTCCTCAACTGTTGTGTTGGCTTCTCTGGTCACTACTCATTTAAATTCAATTTCGGAGGTGAATAACAGAAAGTAATAAAAATCTCAATCAATAAAAATATTTCAATAAAAATTGTAATGATGTGTTTCCAAATAATGATTCAAATAATAGTAAACCTGCTCTGATAGCTGTTATTATTGGTTATAATAGTTAATAATAATAGTTAATAATAATTTAGTTAATAATAATAGTTAGTAATTATTTTAGTTAATAATATTATAGTTATAATGTTAAAGTTGGTTATAATAGTTCATAAACTTATTAAATATCTTTAAAAAAACCCAATAAAACCGAGATTTTCCAGGGTTTTATTGGGTTTTTTTAGGCGGGTTTTTTTGGGTTTTATTGGGCGGGTTTTTTAATGCCAACCCTTCTTAAAACCGTGTTTGTTTTTTTTGTTTTTTTTTGCTTCGACTTACTGAAATTTGTTGCCAATAATAATAACCACTAAGAAAAAACAAAAATTAAAAACACAAATTATTTAAACTATTATTATTGTTTTCTATTTAAGTTTACTTTAATTTCTTATGTAGTTATTAAATTTAAAACTTTTTTCAGCAATGCATATAAAACTTGCGCTAACGGCCATAATCAAGTTGTCTCAATTAAAAAACGTTTTCGTGGACGTACGAGACGAAAAATCGTACACCTTTCCTTGGAAGGCTTGATATATGCTGCTTGTTATTTTTTACTAAAATTTATGAGAAAATTGATAAAATTAAAATAATGGATATAAATAGTGATTATAGTAAATTTTGTTAAAATAAACTATTAGTAGTTGATTTTTTTATATTTTTAAAAAATAAGCTAAAATTAATTAAAAAAAATGAACATTGAAAATAATTTTTTACAATTTTAGAAATACGCTGCACATCTTCTGCAATCTCAGTCAATCTCATCACTAGATTTTTTGTATATATTTCACTAAGATTAGTTGCTGTCTTTGCTTTGAATCTTGCATCAATAAGTAATTTACTCCATAAGTTAACATAAGAGGCTCTGTCTTTTCTATAAAAGATTATAAAATAAATTTAAAATTTAAATTTCTGACTCTTTAAATATTTTTATAATATATTTTTTACTTTATTTTTTTAAGTAGCTTTTATTATACAAACTTTGTTGTTGTTGTTTTTTTTGCTAGCAAGATCCAATTTCATTTAGCTTCAATGGTCAGGTATCAGGAAGTTAAGGTGGGTTAACACAAGCTATTAAGTCATTGAAAGCGATTTTATATGATGGTTGAGTAATAACAGTGAAAAAATTTCTCCTCCATAAATAATTAATGTTTACTGTTTTTTGTCTGGTATTTAGTTAATGTCCACAAGGTCAATGTGTATGTCTTGACTCTGTAAAAACTACCTGTTACATGACATCATTCCACATAAGTGGTATATAATCATTATTTGTTATGACTGTTATTATGTAAATCTAATAAAAAGTTTCATATAAAATATCTTTAATAATTACTAAAATTCAAACAAAAACAAACTTTTAAACTTACTTGTTGAATCCATAGTTTGCTCTCTGCTTAGTAAATCTTTCAGAAAATCGATCACATAAACGTTCAAGACTCTTACCATATTCTAGGTCAAGCTCAGACCGACGTCTAAAAAACTCTTGCAAATCATTTACTAGAAAAATTTTATTTTCTGTTCGAATATCTAAGGATCTTTGTTGTTCTGCAAATTGGCGCGTCAATTCTAAATATAGTATAAAATTTTATAATATATAATCATTGAATATTAAAAAAATTTCACAACTAATAACATTTATTATATTTCAATTGACATTGATATTAAAATGAATTTAGTCAACTTATTCTATAAAGACTACCCTAAAACATTAAAAAAATTTAAATAATATAATAATAAGCAATCATATTTCTAAACAACATAATATATACGTTGGAAACTTTTATTTTATTAAAAATTTTTACTTTTAGTGGTTGTAAACAAAAAACAAATCAAGCTTTATTTAGAATAACTATAACAATAATAATACAAAAAACTGCACAGGTTTTCATTAACGATAGGCATAGCAATTGGTAATGCCATACCACAGTACCTTCAGTTCGTCATTTGGCATTAATAACAAATTTAAGGTAAAAAATTGATGACAGTTACACACAGCTGTGTATAAATCATTGTTATAATGTATAGCTCTGTTTTTTTATTCTTTGAGAATTATCTTGAGTTTCTGTGTTATGTGTTGGAGATAAAAGCCTTCCGAGAAGCGCATGCAGTTGCACATCTTGTTTGTCCACTCTTTAAGTAATTTTTTAGACAACTTATAAAAATAAAAATATAGTCAGTATATTAAGAAACTAATTCATTTTTTCATTAATTTACACTACTATGAGAAATATAGTTTAATTTTTTTTGACTATATATTACTTAGTCAAGCTTGACAATAAAACAGGCTTGGTTGGGAAGCACGTGAATCACAGCCTATATCTGACCACGCATATAATATTTAGTTACGACAAAATGACCACAGCTTTTTAGATGTTTTAAGAACATTTCAAAAAGCGAAAAAAAAAAAAAACTTAACTCAATGGGAGACAAAAAATTAACATAAATTAATAAATTAACAAATTAAAAAATTAAAATAAGAAATGAATTCTTAACAAAAAAAAAAAAACTCAACTAAAACTAAATAAATTACATTTAGAATAAATTATTTTTAAACTTCTCTCTTTCATAATATTTTATTAAAATTAAGCAACACTTATAAAATGTAACAACTTACTAATAATGATCGTTTAGTAAAAAACAAACGTTCTTCAATTTATCAAAGCGTATAGAATAATTCTTTATTAAAATATTTATGTTTTATTTTAACAATTCTAATAAGATTAATGGTAGTTGAATTAGATAATAAATAAAAAAGTAAATATATTTTTATAACCATTTTATGCTTTGTGTAGTTTGCAATATATAATATAAGTTTAAAACATTTAAAACAATTCTTTATAAGTAAGATAAAGAAAAGAAATAATTAAATCGTTGCGGTACTATAAAAATATTATATTGAACTTATTATTTAGCAGAGTCTTTATGGTGTTTAAAAAAATTCTGAAATGTGCCAGAATCCTGAAATAGTGGTCTATTATGGTCAGTTTCTAAACAGTACACTTTGTATACATTTAATAACTTTATATTGTACTTAAGTTCATCGGTTTATTTTACTTTAAAATATACATTTATAAATTAATATAAAAAAAGGAATATTACATTCGAAGTAAATTATGATTTAATATCATTTTTTACAAACTAGAAGCACGTTTTTATTTCATCAAATTATTAGAAAGCAAACTTTAGTGGTTAAACTAAAAAGGTAAAATATATTTATGAAGAGGAAGCGGAACTGCTTCACAACACCACTGACTAATTAGTGAGTAAATTTTTTAATATATTTGTATGTTTTTGCTCTGTAGTGCTGGCGCAGTGCTGGTTCACCTGTAAGTCACTTTATATAATCTTATTTTTATGTTTTGTTCGACCCTCTGCGCGGTGTTTATCTACTTGTAATTCAATAGGTATATTTGCATATTGATGTTCAGTCGCCTGAAAGTTCCCGTTTGTTTATTTGATTATTAACTTTATTAACTTTGTTGATTATTATTTTTTTAAATTTTATTGAAAACGCAGTTGTTGTTGTTGAAAGTTTTATTTTTATAAAATTGATTGTGCAAACATTTTAAAAAGACTTACATTAAAGAATAAAAATCAATCTATTAAAAAAAATAATAAATAAAACTTATTTAACTTTATGTTAATTTAAAAATGCTTTGCTTATGTTAAAATATTTGATTACAAAAGCAGGCCTTGTTTTAAAGCGTTACGCCTAGAGCAATTTTCGTACGCCTTAAGCGATTTTTACATATGTGTAGAGCTGTTTTGGTTAAGATACTTTTTATCATTTTTTAACTATTAAATTAGCGGTAACATAAAAGAAGTAAATAATTTTTTAAAAAAACCACATTAACTTTGAAATAATGATATGTAAAGACATTTATTAAAAAAAAGAATTTCTTTAAAAACAATTGTTGTAACTTTTCATCACAATATATCTTTCCTTTTTAAAGCAATTAATTTGACGCTAAACTTTTTATCCGAATATTTAGCAACATGAAAAATTGTTTGTCAATCCTTAACTACAAATTTTTTGCAATGTTTTTAATAAAAAGTAGTAATTTTTTAAAATTTTTAGTAAAAAACTTTAAAAAAATCTATATTCCATATTTATTAATATAGAATATAAATGTTTTTTGTAATATAAATTTTTTAAGAATTTTTTACTGAATTTATAATAAAAAATATTTGCAAAAAAATTTGTAATTAAGGATTGACATTTTTTTTAATATCTCAAAAAATGTCTTAATATTTTTGTTATCATGATAACAAAAATATCAAGACATTTTTTCGAGATATTAAAAAAAATGTGCCAATGAATGAACAATCTATTTGTATTTTTCTAAAAATTACTTTATTAATTATTACTCTTTGCTTTTCTTATTAGTTAAAGGTATATAAGTATATATATAAAAAGTATATATATAAAAGATACCTTTACCTTTAAGTTATGCGGGGGGAGGGGGTCGGCACAGTAAAAAAAATTACCTTTTACTCGCAATTTTTGAATGAAGACAATTTGTTAAATTTCTTCTGCGTGCGATTCAATGAGTTTTTTTCATAAATCAAATTATATTATAAGGTAAAGAAATCACGAGTAGACTACAACATCCACTGATGACACTAATATTACGTTGAATATATTTATATAACAGAGGTTTCATTATGCACGCGCACATTACAGATTCCATTAAATAAATAATAAGGCACGCTTTAGTTTAATAACAGTCTCCATTTTTTACTAATGAATACGTATTTTTCTTTATAAAACAAAACAAACTAGTGTATAAAAACCTTGTATATTTCTATTCTCTCTAAATTGTTTAAAGTTCGAATATAGATTGTATTTTGAAGGACAAAAAATTTACTTTAAAACTATTAAATCTTAAGACTTTGCCGATGCTTCGCCGATGCGATGATCACAGAAAAAGAGAAGACTTACGTTATTAAAATCAAATGTAAGTTATGTGATCTTCATCAAAATAAAATATTATCCAAAAACAATGGTGCCATAAGGGCAGCTGCCCAACGGTTTATAAATAATACAAGTCATGTTAAAATTTTAACATGTTACTATATTTTAATTAAGTTGATATATAATTAAAAATAAAAATATAGTTCAATATATAAATTAAATTTGTTCTTAACAAAGATTACCTCATGTTTATTCTTTTTTTATTTTATTAAGTTAAATTGCTTACAAACGAAAAAAAGAGTTTTGTAATTATACGTAGAATGAAAATACTTTTGAGTTTGTTTATAAGTTAAGGAACTTGATTTTTAAGAAACAAATTTTTACGAACGTTTATTATAAACAGATACGATTCAAATTATTAAATATACTTAAATTATTTTAGTTGAGTATTTTTTTAAGTTTGCACGATTAAAGTTCTGCGTAGAAGTATTTTTTTTTTTTGTTTTAAGAATAATTAACAAACGAGTTTGCTTAACTAAGACTTTTATATTTAACTTAATCTTTTTTTTTTTTAATTTTCTAAAATTTAAAAAAAAAAGATTTAATCGTTAAAAACAATTTTTCTCTATAGCTCTGTTTCTTTGTGATTTGTTTAAAAAGTAAAATATTTTTACAATAACGTAAAAAATTTATGAATTAAATTCCTGGCGAACGCGTTCTAAATTATGTATCAAAAATATGCTCAAAGCAGATAAAAAATTTTTATATTTTTATAAAACGCAAGTTGAAACGTTAAGCAAAGTAAATTTAAAAAATATTTAAAAACCTAAATTTTTCTTTGCTAGTCATAACAAAATCGTTGTTTAAATAATTAACATGGGTTTGTGTTTATCAATGTTATTATTTTTTGTTTACTCTAGAAATTTTGAAAAATAAAAAAAATCATAAATATTTTTTATTCAATAACGATTAAAAACAATAGTTATTCAAAAACAAATTTCAGAAACAATTAAAAAATATCTATATATATACTTTTTTTACAAATGATATTGAACTAAAATTAATAATAAAATAACAATTAAAAACATTACAAAATTTTTATAATAAATTTATATTTAAAACGTTTATAGTTATTTGAGTTAATTGTTAAATGGAACTAGTTTGCGGTTATTTATTGCGGTAGTTAAAACACTTGACATCTATAAAAAAAAATAAAGATAATTTTATGACGTCAAAATCGCGTTAAGCTAATGCATTAAGCACTTTTTTATTTAAAACAAGGCCTGAAAAGATTATTTACAAATTTAATTGTTTGAGCGTGTCAAAAAGTTTATAGGCATACATGGAAACATATATAAATCTAAACGCCCTCAAACATCTAAAAAGCCGTGGTCAAGTTGTTCTAACTAAATATAATTTGCGTGGTCAAGAATAGAGTACAATCGCACCCACTTCCCGACCAAGCCTGATAAAATGTTATTTATTATTAAAAATATTAAGTTTTTAAACAAAACAAGGTTTATTAAATTTACTATTTATTATTTTATTATGCCTTTTATAACATTGCAATAAACTAATTGCAAAACTTTGTAATTGGTGTAAAACTTTGTAAATGGAAGAAATAATAAAAAAAAATTTTAGAATTGTTTCTTTTATAAATGTATTGACTACATTTAATGTTTGTCTGAAATTGTTTACTTGATAAGTGATAAGACATATTTATTTAGTTTCTAAATTAGTAGAAACTAAATAAATATGTCTTATCACTTATCTAGTGGTAGGCTTCTAAATTTTTAAAAATTTAATGATAAGATACAAATCAGTAAAAAATTATAGACATCTAAAAATGGCTACAGCTAAAACTTAGGAAAATGTGCCTCCACTTCAAACCACTGGTAACCAAGGATCAACACTGGTTTTAATAATTTTTTCTTCGAATTCAATAGCGATATTACAGTGATTTCAGAAAAAAAAATTGTGGGTGCTCATGGGGAAAATGGGGAAAAAAAAGGGTGCTTATTCTAATACAAAGTATGTATTATATATTCTAATACAAAGTATGTATGAATTTAAAAGTATTTCATAATAAGTGTTAGAAAGAGGTCTTTATTTAGGCTTGAATTAAACTCAATTTTTAAATAGCCCTAGCTCTTACCTGCCCCCTCCTCCCTCCTCCAACCATTTACTTTTTAACATGCTCATTTTTGCCCAAAACTTATTATGTCTGATGCATGAAGTGTCTATACACACAAACAAAGAATTTAAAATACACATTTAAAAGCTGTGACATAAAAAACAAGCAAATTTTTGAGTGTTCTTATATCTTTATTTTATTTACAAAATTTATTATTTCCTATATATTTGTTTTGCCAAAACTTAGGAAAACCTTAGTTTCAAATCATCTTTTTAAGTAAGCCTTTTTAGATAGTAATAAAAATAAATGGCAAGTGCATCACTAGATCTAATCTCAATACTTGGTTCCTGAGAGTTGGAACATTAATTACACACAAAACTATTTTTCTGCTTCCCTAAGAATGATAAAAGCTGCAAGGTATTTGAAACAATGTATGGCATAATGGCAGTACTATCTAAAAAAGAAGGAAGTATTAGTGATAAAGTAAAAAATCAAATATTCTCTCTCATATTGTTTCATACCTGGGCTCTCGAATGTGCCCAAGTATGAAACAATATGTCTCAATCTAAGTAGATAGTAAAAGACAACTTTTTTAAAAAAGACTTCTATTAGTTAATATAAAAGAACTTTATTTAGAGGTTATCAAAATTTACATTGACCTCAAGATTGTGTTTCCTAAGTTTTGTCAACTTAAACCAAAGCGGTATATTTCTATTGGAAGTGCTTCAGGTCTCCATTTAGTATGTGTTTGTGAGTACTACAAAAATGCAAAACTTTTAGCATTAAAAATACCAGATATTTTAGACTATAAAGACCTCTTGACATTAGTTCTATGTGACTTAATAAATTGAGATTGCATGCTGCACAGTTGCGATAACTGTCCAGATACCAATACACTAAAAGAGTATCTTACTACTTTAATTGATAAACACAGCTTGGAAGAAATCACTTTTAATCAGTGGCGAAAAGTCAACAAAAAACATGATATAGTTCCACTAACTCTTCCAGTGGATGATTTTATTGAAAAAGCTTGTCAACAAATAGACCAATTGTAAGACCATCATTATATAGCCAAAAATCAAGTAGCATATTTGCAGCATCTAAAAATAACATTACCAAATAATCATATTTTAGTATTACTAGACTTTGCTGAAAATTACACTTTTTTAATTCAAGATGCAGTACAAGATTTCCATTGAAACAACAGTCAAGCAACATTGCATCCTTTTGTTATTTACTAAATTTGAAGAAAATAAAATAAAATGTAAAAGTGTTTATATAATTTCAGATCATTTGCAACACAATATAAACGAAGTTAATTGTTTCATTTATGAAGTAATAAAACATTTAAAAGAGTTGATTCCTTACTTAAACCGCTGCATTTACTTTAGTGATGTTGCAGGTTCACAATATAAAAATTATAAAAACATATCTAACTTATGTCACCATGAACATAAGCATATCATAAAGTGAATATAAGTAAATCATAAAGTATTTGCAGAATGGCATTTTTTTGCCACATCACATGGAAAGAGTGCTTGTGATGACATTGGGGCTCTGACCAGCTAGGACCAGTGTACAATCACTAACAGATCCTTATAATTAACCTGAAAAAAGTATGATTGATGTAGACAAAATATTAAGGGAATACATTTTCAATACATTTCAAGTGATGCAATAATATTACATTGCATAAAGTTTAAATTAAAAGAACGTTATGCTACTTGTTTAACAATTACAGGAACAAGAAACAACCATTATTTTATACCACAATCATTAACTACTTTGCAGATGAGACAGGTGTTATTTTACAAAATGTATACTAATGTAAATGTTTCACCAGGAATTAACATAGCACCTGTTTACAATGCATAATAATTTTTATGCAATATTGTGGAAATATCTGAAGAAAATCAAGATGTTCTTATCAAGTTCATGCCGTGAAGCAGTCTATTTTGTTAAAGACTTTTAATTGGCCACATAAATAAGTAGCATAATTAAATAACGACGTAGAAAAATTATTATAAATTTGATTTATTTGTTTTAAGCTTTTTTAACAAAAATTAAAAATTTTTTAGAAAAAATTTATTTGAAAGATTCAATGTTTATATTGATTGTTTATATTGAATTTTTTCTAAGTTCTGGGCAAAAATGTGCATGTTAAAAAGTAAATGGTTGGGGGAGGGGGCAGGTAAGAGCTAGGGCTATTTAAAAACTGAGTTTAATTCAAGTCTAATTAAAGACTTATTTCCAGTACTTATTATGAAATATTTTTAAATTTAAACATACTTGGTATAAGAATATATAATACATACTTTGTATAAGAATATATAATACATACTTTGTATTAGAATATATACAAACTAAAGTACAACAATAACTTTATTTTTATGATTTTTAATGCATTTTGGGAAATTTAATTGTTCAGATTTTGTAACTTCCCCATGAGTACCTACAATTTTTTTTTCTGAAATCACTGTAATAAAGTCTATTAATTAGAAGAAAAAAAAAATTATTAAAACCAGTGTTGATCCTTGGTTACCAGTCATTTAAAGTGGAAGCACATTTTTCTAAGTTTTAGCCGTAGCCATTTTTAGATGCCAATAATTTTTTACTGATCAGTAAATTTTTAAAAATTTGGAAGCCTACCATATATAGAAACTAAATAAATATGTCTTTTCACTTTTTAAATTGCAGATTTTGTATATTGACTCATCAAAAATCAACTTTTTATATTTGCAAACAATTTTTTAGCTTTTTTAGATTATGGAAAAATTGTGACATTTGAGAATTAAATGTCAGTTTTATTAAAGTCTAGAGTTGTATACAATAAAAAAACTATAAAGTTTTCTGAAATTTTGTTTTTAAATTAAAGGACTTCAAAGTATGAACAAAACATGTTTTTGCTACTCGGCATAGTTAAGGAGAGATCCGAACGATTTGCATTTCTTAAAAACAAAAATTTACATTTTTAAACTTTAATTTTTTGTGTTTTCTGCTTACTTTCCAATATTACTATTATATATTTTCAAAAAGTAGAATTTAAGCTTTACTTATATAAATTATTATTTCTTTATAAATCTTTTTTTAACCAAAGCATCAAGCTAAACAAAACTACCACTAAAATACATAAAACGCAACGGGGCAGTTTCATAAAAACAGCTGAATCAAATTTGTTTAGTGCAGGGTCGGAAAAAACCCTGCATTAAACAAATTTTAGGTAGGTTTTAGGGTGGGTTTTTGGGTTTTTATCTAAGTTGCGTACAAATCTTTAGTCACAAAGTTTGATAAATTTATAGTTATTAAAAATTTTTCATTTTCAAAGTTATATTTTCTCATACAAAACCTTTATTTATAATCAGATTGCATTTTTTTTTTAATATAAATTTATTGTTATACTGAGTTATCTTTTTAGTCAAATTTAAAGAGATCCCTAAGTGCTACAAAGATATGATCTCATATGAAAGAACATAAAAAAAAAAAATGTTTGATGTATATTATTTTTTCTAAAACGTAATAATGAACACATAACAAATGTATATTAAAATTTTTTTTATAATTTTTATTTATATATTTGTGTTATAAGGGCAATTCTACGGTCAAAAATGAATAGAAGTCAAATTTTAAACTCTTTTTAGTCAGTTTTTAACAAATGAATATTGATAAAGACACATAAAAGTTTATTTAAAACATTTCTTTAGTACAAAAATAAATTTATTTCAGTCATTTTTATGGTTTCAAAAGTGACGGTTACTCTCATTTTTGCTTGATAAAAAAAAAATTATTATAAAATGTTTTAGTTAAATTAACATTTATGTTAATTTTGCAATTTTTTTTGTTCAAATTGATAAGGTTGAATAGACATTTTATTAAAAATTGAACTAAGACAGGGCTCAAATTAACGCAAAAAAATCTAATTGCGAAAAAAATTTTTTTTTTTTTTGCTCTCTCCCCCCCCCCTCTCTCTCTCTTATAACTCGCGCCGATGTGCGATAATAGGGGAAAAAATTATTGCCAATAAATCAAAAAACATCGTCAAAAACTTAATAAAAAATTAGATACCACATTTTTTATTATTTATTGTTTCTTGAATAAAGGACTAATAAAAGTTTAAATATAATTAAGTTTTTCATTTAAATGGTTGATGTTTTTATTCAATTTTTCTATTTAAAGTTTTCCAATAAAAGATGAAACAAAAAAAAATTGGTTTAATAAATCGAATTAAACTTCATGTTTAAAATATTGCTGGTTTTTATTAGCATTTTTATACTGTTTGAAAAAAAAATAATAAAAAAGAATTAACTAATAATATATCAATTAATAATTATTGGAATCAATAATAATAATAATTAATTCTTTTTTATTAGTTTTTTTTTCAAACAGTATAAAAATACAAATAAAAGTCAGAAATTTTTTTGCTCTAACGTTTTGAAGCCTTATTTTAAACATGAAGTTTTGATAAACAAAGATAAAAACCAACTTTTCAACTTTTCACTTTAACGACCTTGTAAAAATTTTCCACGCAGAGGTTTAAAGTAATTTAAATTCAAAAATGTTTTACGTTGAAAGAAAATCTCCGCGCGAAAGAGCAAATCGTCTATTCATCTATTTAATAATAAATTTTGTGTGACTTTCTTTATGATAAAAACATTACTTTTAAGAATTGCTAAAAAAAAATGCTAAGTTAGAAAAAAAGTAATTAAACAACCAAAAAAAAAAGCAAATCGCAAAAAGATTTTTTTTAAGAAAAAAACTAACCACCATAGTGTGAAAAGCAATCGCCATTAAGACTTTTTTAAAAGTTCTAAACTATTTAAAACTATTAGTTAATAATTTTTTTTATGCTCTTTCATATGAGAACATATGTTAGGAGCACTTAGGGATCCCTTTAAAATAGAATTGAATTGTAAGTCTTTATTTGACATTAACATGTCAAAGTATCAATTAGATGGAAGAAATTTGGCAGTCGGTAGAATGAAGTGACCATATTAAGTGATCAACCAAATAGAGTAATATGTAATTATTGCAAAGAGAGAAAAAATTAAAAAAATAATGAGTTAAGATCCATTTTGATAAATTCAGAAGTAAGAAAAAAGAGAACGCTAAGAAATCTGCATTTATAAGTGTTTAGCGATACATCAGTTTTAGAGTCAAGACCATCTACATCTGCAGCATTAAACAAGTCTAACCAGTCAGAAGATAATTATCAAGATTACTTTAGCTTTATTAGTAAATCTTTGTCAATTGTTCATTTAACTACAATGACGATGCAACGGCAAACATCTGTTTCTAAATTTGTTACTTCAACAACAAGTAATTAGAAAAATGAACTGGATTTGAAGGTTTCTTTTTTTCAACAAATATACCATTCAACATAGTATAAAAACTTGACATGACTACCTATAGAATAGAAAACAGATATCTTCAGAACTCTTAGTAAAGGTAAACGAAGAAATAATCAATATAATGAAATGTGATCTTGATAATGATTGTGCTGTTATCCTAATTCAAGATGATTGGAGTACATTTAGTAATGATTCTAAAATTGCTCATAGTATCCAAGACAATACAAAGATGATATTTTAAAGAGGTTTAAGAAAACAAAAGTTCTGTATCATTTTCTGGCCAATTTAACAGATCTAAAATGTAAAGGTAACTATAAAATTGTAACAAAATTAAAAACTTGCATCAAATTAAATAAATACTGATAGAAAATTGTTTATTTATCTAGAAAGAACCTTAGATAGAAGTCAAGAAGAAGAAGCTGAGGAATGGTTAAATGAAGCCTGATTTAGGAATCAAAATTAGGAATCTTTTAGGACGAGGAAAAGCAAAAATGCTTGTACAAATTTACATACATTAAGGTCAAGATGAACAATTGCTGATGACTAAGTTGTAAAATAACTTTGTTTTAAACCTTCAAGTTTGAATATTTTTACTCCAAATAAAATAAAATCTCATTTATGATTCACTAAACTTTGAGCAGCATCAAATCTTGAGTGTGAATGAAAATTAATTTATGAATAAAAATATTATAAATACAAAAACCCATTAAGTTGGGTTACCAAAGACCAAAAACCCAATAAGTTGGGTTTTTGGTGGGTTTTTGGGTTTGGATTTTTGGGTACCAACCCTGGTTTAGTGTTTACATCCAAAAAATGTCTCATTTATTCAAAAGTAAAAATACTTGTTTACAGCATTAAAATATTCAATAAATGACTAAAAACCTCTTATTTTATTTTTCCTTAAACAATAAAAATGTTAAAATCAAAGTTTTCAAATTAGTTTTCACTCATAGCAATTTACTACTCTTTATAGTCGTTTGAATAAATTACCAAACAAAAAGGTTTCAGCTTTTATATAACTTCTGATCCATAGTATTAAGCTAAAACTTCAAACTCGTAGATAATAAAATCACCAAATATTTGAAAACAAAATAAAACAACGAGCTTTGTAATTTTTTTTTTTAAAACAAACATTTTTTAAAAGCGAAAGAGCCTCAACGCTACATTTTTCATTGGATATTTCCTTAACTATGCTGAGTACTAAAGTTTTTATTTTTGGAAAAATCAGAAACTTCAAATGACCATACCTTGTGAACCACAAAAGATTTTATGCTGAAATTTTCAGGAATTACTTTCCTTATTGATATTAACAAACCCACTATGTTTCATCAAAATCTGAGGGTGTCCATGTTAGACCTTGGTCCAGTTGGCATGGAATGACTCTATTTTATAACTTAAACATTCAGTTTTTATAAAATGAATATATTGTTGCATAATTATCACGCCATTTGCTTCTAAACTGAAGGATAAAAAAGCTTTTTTATTTAAAAAATTTTTTAACTTGATAATGGTTTTTTTAACTTGATAATGGTTTTTGTGCTAAAAAGCATAAAAAAATTTTAAAACCTTTACCATTCTTTTTATTGCATAACTTAATAAAATCTAGTATTATCTTTCAAATGAGTTACTACAAAACATAAGTTATATAAAATAAAATGATTTTAAATGATGGCATATTTTAAGTACTTTTTTCAGTTAAAGTTTAACTTGTATAGTAAAATACTTTTGCAGTCCAAGGTGGTCCAGCAATTTTAAACTTGAAATACATTGCTCAATATGTATATTATCAATATAAATTCAGTTTATAATTCGCGGATTTCCACAGAAGTTCTAATAATGGTTTTTACAAGATATTTGATATACCTGATTTTATGTGGCTAAAACATTATACATATTTTATTCTTAATGGTTATTTAGTCTCAGGGCCTCAGTGAGACTAGATTAGTGTTACAATCTTGTGTTTTAATACTAATACATCTTAAAATACCTATTTATATAACTTTATATATGTTATTCATGTTTTTATATAGTTAAAACATAAAAAAAATATTAATATTTATTCAAATATAATACAAGAAAACTTCAAGTTAGTTGATCCTAATATTTTGGATGCAGTTGAAAATAAACTTAATAAAGGCATAAACTTAACTGCTAAAAATAACTAGTCTATTATATATTTCATAAAACATCTTTGAAAAAAGTGGCCTATATGTAAAAAGCTCTGAAGTTTATTTTGAAGAGAATAACAAACGATGGCTACAAATTGAACTGATATTGGTTTTAATTTTTTATATGCATAAAATAATTTTTAACCAGACTGCCATATTAATATTAGTCTAACTAATGATGTTAACCTTTGATGTTTAGAGAAACTTAAGCTACTAACTATGCAAAATGAACTAATGCCAGAGATTTTAGATTTTACCATCAACGAAATAAAAAAATCACAGTATTACTACATTTGTAATATAAAAGTAATCAATGTGGTAATAATGGGAGAAAACCTATAAAGCTATTACTTTTGCTCAGTTTATATTCTATTTACTTATTATGGTTAACAAAATATGTGTTGTTAAGTACTTTAAGTATACATAGCGACATAAATTTCCTTCCCGGAAAATAGCTTTACCAAGAATCGGTGTCTCTTTTAAGATGGTTTAGATGGCTTAATTGTGATTTTGTGATAAAAGAATGAGAAATAACTTTATCAAGCTTTTTACACAGAAGCACATTCAATTACCAAGACAATTCAAAAAAGCAAAGCAATTTAAAGCACAGAATACATTCAATTAACAGAAGCTTTATTGTTAAAAGGTTTCAGCTGTTGTTGTACTCTCTTTTAAATCAACTGTTGACTGTTTATTTTAATTACTTTCCTCACTTTTATATTGAAACTTTGGGCAGCTTGTATGTGTAAAGATATATAACCAATTCAATGATTATACAAAGATAATCAATTCAATTATTTGATGAATTTACCTTTTAGGCTTGGGTTTAGAAACTAAAAACAGTTTGTCTGGTTTTCTGATAGACCAAGATTTTGTAGTCAATGTTTTTTTTGAAGTTGTTGCCTTCTGTTAAAAATAGAGGTTTTTTGCTTATGCAATGAAAGAAAATTTGATCAGCTTTGATTTGAATTTTCTTTCAAGGTTCTAACCTGAATTGAAAAAAAAAATTAATCACTAACGCGTTGTCAACAGTTGAAACTTACATTGCTACGATCACTTTCCTAAACTGTTTAAAAATAAGACTCATTCACTAAAGTTTGGTGGATTTCTTAATAGACTATCATCTTTATCAATCATAACAAGACTGCTATAACAGTACTAGTATGTCCTTACCAATATTTACTTGTTGATCACTAATTAACCAGATTAATGCTATAAATAATGGACAAATTTCTATAATTAAGTAGGAATTTATAAGTGATGCCACAAATTTCTCTAATTAAAAAATGAAAATATGACAGAAACAGTATGAGGATAATTTTGCACAAAAATTAATAAAAAATCCATTTGGAAAATCCTAGATTAATTATAAAGTAACAATAACATTTTTAGGATTCAAAGTTAAAATTACCAATTAAATATAGACATAAAAATAATTTGATATAAAAATTTTAAAAAATTACTTAGAATTAACAAAGTACATGATTGAATAAAATATTGCATATGATAACTTTTAAAACATACTAACAATCTTTATGAAGATTATAATAAGTTATTTACTTATGTTTATATTTGTGTGCTCTTTTTTAAAAATTCCGAGAATAAAGCATTTTAATCACTAAAACTGTAGCTAAAGAAAAATGAAGTTACCTCTGACTGAATTGTCAATATCAAGTAATACTTGTTTATCTCTTTTGTTTTTTTCACCAGTAGAAGACATTCATAAACTTTTTTCTTTTTGAAGATACTCTTAGCTACTCAATTTAAAATCGGATAACAATTGCGAAAGTAGAAACGAATATACAGGCCATTTACTTGCTGTTCATTTCATTAAAAATAGCGATGAGATTTTTTATTCAATTTTTTAAATATGAAGTTTTAGGTAACTACGTAAAGTTTACAAGCGTTAACTTCATAAACACTCACATGTATTAGATTAATTAGAAGGAAAAAAAATAAATAATATTTACTCTCTTAACTATTAAAGATTTATTTCCTGATAATTCGATCAAACCCCGTTGGAAATAAAAAACATTGTTATCCTCGTACAGCGGTTCAGGCTTTTAAGCGGCCAGACTTTAAAGTGTCAGACTTGAATTAATACAAAAATATTATTTCTTTAAAATGCCTTTTTTTTTTTTTTTTGAAGTGCGAAACGTTTTAACAATTTGGAAATATCTTATTCTTTTTTTTTTAACAGTTTCAGAAACAAGTTCTCGTAATTTTCCTCAAAGTTAAGTGTCCATGAAGACCAATAATTCTATAAATAAAAGTCCAATGATTTTATAAATGCATAAGGTTACCACAATACCGCCTTAAACGGGCATTTTTGTGATAAGTTATCAAAAAGAATTTTTAATCAATAATATTTTTAGAATATATATATATATATATATATATATATATATATATATATATATATATATATATATATATATATATATATATATATATATATATATATATATATATATATATATATATATATATATATATATAAATATCATATGAATTAAAATATTAAAACATTTTTAAAAAACTTATTTTTTTTTTATTTTGCTTTTTTTTTTTTTGTTGCTATGATATTAATTCCGGGTCAAAGTTTTATTTTGGTTTAAACCTTAATACACTTTCAACCCTAGTAATTTTTACTGGGGTTGAAATTGTATTAAGGTTTAAATCTTAATGCAATTTCAACCTCAGTAATAATATAATAACAAAATATAAACTTTAGTATTTAATGTTTATACATTCTAATTAATTTTAATTTATAAACATTTTTTTTTTTTTTTTTTTTTTTTTTTTTTTGCTTGTTTCATATTTTATACTCCTTCTCTCCCGAACTTGCTGCATTTATGAATATTATGGTCACTTCTGAAACGTAATAAGATGACAAAATGAAACTTATAACTTATCAATTTTTGCACAAATACCAAATTAAACATTTAAAGTTATTTAAAAAAAACTTTAATGAAAAAAAATTGAAAAAAAAATAATAATAATATAGCAATAAATAATTTATTTCAACGCTTTCTAAAATGATTCTTTGATCGTTTTAAGATTAAGAAAACGCTTTAATTGACGCATTTAAAAAAAAGGTGCAGGGGGTAAAATTGTGAATAACAACATGTTACGTTCAACAAAAGTTTTTTGTCTTTATTTCTTTTTCTTTTTATTTCTACATGTATAAAAATCCAACTTAAATTATCTAAATAACATATTGTAAACGTTAAATTTTTTGTACAAAGCTTCAATATAACTTCAAACTTCAGTTGACAAGTTTTTTTAGATATTCAGTCGGTAAAATTTCGATAACTAATCCTTTGTCTTTTTTTTTTAGTATAAATATTGCAGTCCAAATAAAAAAAATAAAGAAGATTTTTTTTATTTTATTCTGCAAAAACGTATTACATCCATTCACTTGCGCCGAACTTATTCATACTTTCGATATGGCATAATTATTTTTTATAAGTTTGTGAAAATTTACGAGGATCACGGCTTCAAAATTTATGAGACGAGTGTGACAGCTTCAAGAAGGAGAAAAACTTTTCTTTTTGTTGCCACTGTGATATAAAAGTATACATATACTCGTCTACAATACAAGTAAGACATGAAACACATCTGTTTGAACATAATATAAGCTTTTTACGATTGCAAAATATCCATTAGTTTAATTGCTTAATTTTCTAAATAAAAAAACAGTTGTTTTTTTAACTTCTCTTATAATTTGGTAAAAGTAATACGAAGATAACAAAATGACAGAATCAGTGTTTAGTTTATTAAAAAAACGGTTGCAAAAAGGAATGCCTTAGGGCTATAGATTAATCTATGCGCTTGATTTTTCATGAAAACACGTTTTGGTGTTTGTTTGTATTATCACCTACAAAAGTCATTTTTAAATTATTGATGTAAAAGCGGGCGCTACTATAACAGCGGGCGCTACTATTAAAGGAAAATTAAATTAGTTTAATGTTAGTTATAACAATATATTTTCTATTTCTAAAAAAAAACAGTGTAGCATAATTTTTACTCCTATATGACTAGAAAAAACAGTTGGTACTTTTTAATGGATTAACTCCCCCCCTCCCCCCTCCTTTCCTTTTATTTTATATGTAGAATCGCCTCTGTATTCTACTATATTAAATTTTCAGGGTAATGTTTACAATAAATAATGATAAATGATGAGAGATTTTGTCAAAGTTATTATATACAAGCTTTTGCCGAAGATATGATTGTGTCAAAGAAATATACATTTAAATCTTCAGCAGTCAAAATTAATTTTTATGTCACAGATGACATAACCTGTCGAAATTTCCTTAAAATTTAAGCAAATTTAAGAAATCTCTCTAAATAACATAATGCGAAAAAATTAAAAAAATTGTTGACACTTTTTCTTTAAATGTTTAAACTGGGTTCAATAATGGTATAAAAATGTTTAAACTTGGTTCAATAATGTTATAAAAATGTTTAAGCTTGGTTTAAAAGGCTATGAAAATCTTAAAACATGCAAAATAAAGTGGTTTATGAACATTTAATTATTTGTTAAACTGTGTTCAAACAAGTGAATTCTTATCTCTTCAAACATTACTGATTGTTGGGGTTAACTGTACAAAGCAAATTGAAGTAGCCAGACAGAGGCCTATTCCGCCGATCTCTCAATTCTGAGCTATACAATTTCTACATCCCTAACGTAATTTTTAGTCAAAAACCTCTTCGTTGCGGTTGGGGTTTTAGTTAGTTATCTTATTGATGTGCGTTTATTTTAGAATAAGTTAAAACACAAAACAAAATAAGAAAAATGAAAAGCAAAAATTCCAAATTTGAAAATGCAATAAGTAGTTAAGCTAGGAAACTTTAACTTTTTTAAAGATTTTAACAATATTTTAATTTCATAATGTGGGATGAGAGTTTCATAATCAATGCGATCAATCATTTCAATCCCAAAGTAATCAAATGTTTATTCAAAAGCTGTCCTTCATGAATAAGAAGTTAAAACGATAGACAAATCCGAGCGTTTAAAGCTATTTTGAAGATTTCCACAATTACTTTATCATACACTTATTTTTAATATAAAAAATAAGTGTATGATAAGTATTTAAACCTATAAAAACGAATGAATTGTAAAAATTGTAAAAATATATTCTAAAAAACAAAAAGAAAGTAAAAAAGCTTTATTATGTAAACCCAAAATAAAGCCAAAAGAAACATTTAAATATCATAAAAAGGAATTAAAGAACAATAAAGATAACAATTGATAAAGACACAACTTTTGATAAATCAATATTGCTAAAAATTTAGGTGCCCCAAGAAGTCCTTACGGTCTTATCACAGAGCACCTTTGATGAGCATTTAATTGAAAGTTCACGCCTTCTTACTAACCGATGTCGTAAAACTTGTTCAGAGGTGGGATTTGAACCGCGGATCCTTTGTTTCCGCTACCACTGCGCCGATTGAACTAGCCAATCGAATATCGAGCGCTTTTAGTACTAACAGCTAGAGATATTTTTTCTTTTGGTACCATAAATCATGAATACTAATAAAAAAACCTAAATATTAAAAATAAATCGTTTAAAAAAATTACTTTTGGCATAAAGCAATTTTTACAGTATGAACAAAAACAAACATTTTCGTATGCCGTAACTTGTGGTGTTTCCCAGGGTTCTATTTTAGGGCTGTTTTTGTTAATTACAAAAAATTAAATAAAAAATTGTTTGAAAAAAACTCTCGGTGGTGTATCAATTCTATAGAGCATTTATATTTATTTTATATTCTATAGAGTATTATATTCTATAAAGCATATATTGATTAAAAAACAAATTAAAATAACATACGGGTACAAAGCCTTATTCAAAAAACTTGTCAAAAAACGTAAGGTGGCGTCATTAAAACGTGAGGCGGCGTTAAAAAAAAGTTAGTTGGCGTTAAGTTTCTATTTTACGCCTACTAAATGTTTAAATAAATAGTAAACAATAAATAAAATTAAAAATAATCTTTAGCAAAATACTTCAGCAAGTAATATTTCAATGGAAATAATTAAAGAAATGCAGCTAATAACTACGAAGGCAGCCCACAAAAATTTTAAAAGTACGTCATATCAACATTTTTTTATAAGTAATAAATATTAAAAAGTGATTTTTAAATTAAAACTAGCAAATTTTAGTAAGAAAAGCAAATTTTAGTAAGAAAAGACTCGCAACAATGGTTTTAAATACTAATTTTTTATCTAAATTTAAGGTAAATAAGTTTAAGGCTTAAACTTATTTTCAAAAAAATATTTAAAATCTAAATCCATGTAATGTAAGTGCCGTTTCGATTCAGCCTTAAAGTTCTCCTAAGTGTTTAAGATAAAGTTTTGTTTTTTATTTAAAATATGAAGAATACTTTACCAAAATACTTATTTACTGAGGATAAAGAAACAATAACTAATGAGCAAAAAGATATAGCAGACAGTTTTAATAATTTTTTTTTAAACCTAGAATCAACCAATTTCAGGATAACTTCTGAAAGAAGTGTAAATTCGTAATGGATCGCCTGATAAACTTCGGTTTGCTTTTGATAAGATAAATCCAAACAAAAGCGCAAGTCTTGATCGTATAAACCCTAGGGTTGTTAAAAAAGTTTTAGATATTATTGAATACCTCTTTCTTATTATTTTTACCCTTTCATTTAAAAATGGCGTTTTACCTAATCTCTTGAAACTAGTTAGAGTGGTTCCAATATTTAAAGATGTCTCAAAAATATTTATTTGCAGTTGTTGCTATCGCCTACCTTCTGACGTAATTTAATGTTCTAATAATTATTTAATTAAACAATTATAAAAAAAAAAATGACCAAAAGCAAATTAAGCTATGATACAAATGATACAAACCTCTTTTTATCTCTATTATAACAACCTTACACTGTTTCAACTTATAAACCTAGAATTAAACCAGATTTCTTACTGGTTTAAATCAAACAAATTATCACTTAAAGTTAAAAACACTAAAAGAGATTCTTTTATCCACCTTCTAAAAAATAAATAATTCCTAACAAAATGCTATTTTATTTCATTGATAATGTCTAATTAAACATAGTAAATGTTACAAAATATTTGGTGTTTACATTGGTAGTAACCTTACTTGGAAAAGTCATATTGAAAACTTATGCAACAAAACTTCGAAAAGTATACAAAAAATTTATAAAATAAGAAGGTTTTTGAATAAGAAAATTCTAACTCAATTATATTTCTCTTTTATTTACAGCCATATCAACTATGTAAATATTGCATGCGCTAGTACCAACAAAAGCAAACATGAACCTCTTCATCGTCATCAGAAGCATATAGCACGTTTAATAAAATTTAGTAAACCTTTTACCCTTGCAAAGCCTTTATGAAGAAAAATGAATGTACTAAATATATCAACTTGATTTTTTTTTTTTTAATATTTTGGTTTAAAATGTTCTTTAATATTTTCTATTATGTAAAATCAATTCTTCCCTATCTTCTTTTTATAATTTGTATTTTTCAAAAGATAAAAATAAATACATTCTACGCTATGTTTTATTAGGCAGCCATATTTTTGAACAAATTATAGTTTTATGTACAAATTATAGTTTTATCAACAAGTTATAGTAAGTTATGCATTGCTTTTCGAGGACTATTTTTATGGAACAAAATAGTTTTGAAAAATTTTTCTTAAGTTTTTGTTGAATAATGTAACTACAACTTATTTTAACGAAAACTGATGATTTAGTAATATACTTTTAATATGGGGGAAGTTGGAACACAGTGGAGCGGATTTCTTTATTTTTAAATTGAGCAAAAAATTAACTATGTATTTTTTTTAAGGCAAAAGGATTGAGATATATGTCCTTCATAAAAATAAATCAATAAAACCCGAATCTTTGTTATCTAACGCCTCACAGAAAGGTTTAAAGTTAGTTGATTCACGTTATTCACTGTGCCTCAGTACTTGGGCACAGTGAATCGATGAACATTGCTGTCAATTAATGATAGTGAATAGGAGCATAGCCAAATAACTATGAGGCTGAGGGAATGAAGACATTATACACTATAACTTTGGCACTATAACTTTGGCAGTTTTATTAATTAGATTAATATGAAATCGAAAAAATAAAAAATATTTTAAAAATTAAGAAGAAAAAATATTTTTTATTGATAACAAAACTTAAAAAAATATTAAAAAATTAAAAAATTATTCAAATATAATTATTTATAACTTAAAATTAATTTATTTTCATCTAGTTTGTTTTTTATAAAATGTACGAATTTAATCTTTAAGATCATTAATAGGATATGGTGAATCAACCTATTCACTGTACCCCACCAAAACAAATTAAGTTTAAGTCTAATTTTTTGGGACATTAGTGTTGTTAAAAGAAAAGCTAAACTACTAAAAGGAAACATAAATATCAATAATCCGAATGAAAAACTTCAACATTTAAAATTATTTTAACCATGATCTCCATAACAAACATAAGAAAGGTAAGAAATTTACTTTAATTAGCTTAAAACAAAAATTACGTACCAAAAACCGATAGACAAAAATTATGTGGTAACAACTATCAGTAAAGATTGCAAATATATGAGCACATAAAATGATTACATTATCAAGATGAACAAAATTCTAATCTGAAAAAATGCCTTTTGTTTACTGTGCTTCTCGATCCACTATACCCCAACTTCCCCTCTACATAATTATTGTATATCCCCTTTTTACCTTCTATTAATCTTCTTGGTATATATATAAAAATTTATATTTATACCAAGACTTTTATGCAGTTTTTTTTGTTTGTGAATATTAACAGTTTATATAACAGTTTAGGATATTTCAAAGGACTTTTTTTTTATTGATCTATTTTTGCAAGTTTTTTAATTGCCATTTACATTTTTTTATTCTTATCTTGTAAACCTTATATTTTTTAACAAAATGTTGCTTAAAAAGTAATAAAGAACAAAATAATAATAAAAAAAATAGCTATAAACCTATTTCAATACTACCATGTTTTTCTAAAATTGTAGAGCGAATAATGCATAATAGGTTTTACAACTATCTCACAACTCATAAATTTCTAAATTATAATCAGTACGGATTTAGAAAAAAGTACTCGATAGAACATGCAGTAATTAAAATAGTTAAATAAATTTTTAATGGGTTTGAAAACAACCAATATACTCTTGGAGTGTTTATTAACCTATCGAAACCCTTTAATACTGTGGGTCATAATATTCATTTGTACAAACTTAAAAGTACTAACTTAAAAGTCAAAAATAATCATTTTAAATAGATTTCTTCCTATCATGAAAATCGCAGATAATGTCTATCTAATGACAAAACCTACACTAAATTAAAAAACATTACCCGCGGAGTTTCACACGAATCTATTCTAGGGTACTTTTGTTTATTATTTATATAAACGATATTTACTTATCATCGAGTATACTAAACTTCAATCTTTTTGCTGACGACGCTCAAGTTTTTTATACCCACTCTAACAAAAAGACAATCTTTGCGTGAACTTGACAACCTCAATCAATGATTTAAAGCCAACAAACTGTCTCTGAACATAACTAAAAGCAAGTATATTTTTCTTTTCTGAATCTTCTAAATCTGAAAAGTTGCCTTTAAAACTTCTGGATGTTTCAATAGAAAATTCAAGTTGCAACGGACATTAAGTGTTTAGTTTATAGGCGTTTGATTCGATGAGCAAATAAGTTGGAAAGAGCACATTAATCTAAAAGAAATTAAAATTTCAAAAAATAATCGCATTATGTATAAAACAAGATTTATGTTGGATAAAAACTGTTTAGAATTTATTTACTGTTCATTTATTTATAGCTTTCGTAGTTTTTATTTATTCATATATTAGTTATCGTAACATTGCCTGGGCAAGCACTTATCCGTCAAGACTAACGTGTTGCTTGAGAAAATATATCGTTTGCTGCCTAATATTTTTAAAGACCTTTTCTTTATTATAGATCATAAATATCAAACAAAGCATTCTTCGCTTAAAATATCACGTACCAAAAACTTTGTTAAAACAATCCTAATTCTCAATAATATACCAAGGGCCACATTTGCGGAACTCATTTTTCCCAAATAAATTTATTTTTTTATTATTTTTTAAATCTTATTTAGGTGCCCCAAACCGTCCTTACGGTCTTATCACAGAGTACCACGGATGAGCATTTAATCGGGAGTTCACACCTCCTTCCAGAGGTGGGGTTTGAACCACGAATTCTTTGTTTCTGAGGCAAGTGCGCTACCATTCCGCCACGTTTGCTCTATATATAGTTTATATAATAATGCTTTTTGTAACATATTCATATAATAACTAAAATACGCTTCTTATATGTTTTTTTAATCATATATCTTGATAGTATTTTTTGAATGTAATTTTTATTTAACAGAAGTGTATTTTGTTCATAGTATCATGGTGTAAATAATTGTACAATATATTTAACATGAGATCTAAATTTACTCTTAGAAAGTTTGTGCACGACTTCCTTTTAATTATTATTTTGTTGTAATACTAATATAATAATAATATATAATATATATAATACTATATAAAATTGGGTAATTTAAGAAAAATATTTTTGACTTTACCATGCTTATGGAACAGGGCGAACTTTATTTAAAGTTTTATCGCATAAATACTGTTCATGCAACAATTCAATTAAATTTGTAACCAAAAAAAATATATTTATATTGCTTTTGCAAATATTTTTTGGTTACAAATGTGCGCAGTTTTAAATGTTTTCAAAGTTGCAGCTAGTTGTCTGTAACTAGCATCGATAATAATTAGAAATGTCATGAATACTTTTTTAATATTTTGTGTTCGTATAACATAATAAAATCTTATAAAACATGTAAAATTCATAAACTTATAAACTCGAAGTCTAGATAACAAAATAAAAACAAAATTAAAATACAAACTCAGGTATTTAATAGAAGATCCTAATGATCTTATTGCCAGAATCTTTTTCCATAAACAACATGTATTACTATATCAGAAAGAAACATATAATATAAATATACACATTGTATCATAAAATTTCATTATTTATTGTATTGCTACGTTATCAAAAGTATTAAAAAATATTTTCAATTAAGAGAATGAATTTTTTGAATATATTTTTGAAGACTGGAAAAGTAATTAACAAATCGAAATTTGGTAAAACAATCTTATTCCAGAGAGTGCACGGATAAAAAGACGAGTTTCCACTAATCCGTTTTTTCACGGGAATGAGAAAGGGAAGGGAAAAATAATCACGTGGGCATGCGTAGTGTAAGTTTTAATATGTCCAAGCACACTCACGTGATTATTCTTCCCTTTCCTATCCCGTTCCCGTCAAAAAACGGATGAGTGGAAACTCACCTAAACGTTTTTAAATTACTTCGTTAAAAGTTTATTTCGCGGAAGTTTTCAACCGTTCAAACTTCCTTAGTGGTAAAATAATAACGTTAAAATATTGTTGAGACAGTAATATTTTAATGTTATTATTTTACTGTTAGTTGGTCGAGTTTCATGGATGCTGGATATTTTAGACATGCTAGTTTTTGTCCAGTGAAGAACCATACAGCAATGTCAAATTCAATAAGATTTGCAGTACCAAGGATCAAAAAGGTTTTTCATACCAGTTGCACGTTGTTTGTTCAACATCCAAGTGAGGATCTAGTTGAACTTCTATCAGTTTTTTATTTAATTCTTCGAAGTCAACTTTTTTGACTTTTTACGACTGGCTCTATTTTATTTATTTTCCAGGAGGTGCTTATTTTGATTGTAACAAGAAAATGGTCGCTTGGTGATGTGTGATAAATATTCGAGTACTTGAAGTTGTTCATCTACAGCAATTATATCTAAGCATGCTGAGGTTGTTTTGGTTACTCTGGTTGGTTGTATATTGGCCACTCTTATAGTCTCTAGTTTAAGTGAGTTTATTAGAGTTTTGTCTGAATTTACATCTGGTTTTAATTGGTCTGCGTTGAGGTCACCCATCACTATGAGAAGATGATTTTTTATGATATCTCATAATGATTTTGGTGGTCTATAAATATTGAGAATAATTAATGTCTTTTGTTTTTTTTTCAATTTTCAGTTCCATTGCTGGAAATTGTAGTCCTTGTTTTAAATATTTATCATAGAATTTTATATTTTTATCTAACTCAACAGTTCTTTTGATAGGTTAATATTCCTCCTCCATTTTTATTTCTGTCTTTTTTTATTATTTTATATTTTAGAATGTTTAATGAGTGTTCTGTTACCTTTTCGTCAATTTTAGTTTCAATTAGTGTGATAATATAATAATTGGGAACATAATACTGAACTTCGTTTCAATATGAAAACTTTCGCGCAGTAAAATTTTAACGCAATAATTTAAAAACGTCACAACGGTATGAAAAATTAATAATGTTTTACAAAGTGGTTCATTTACAAAATTGTTATTTCTTAAGGTGTATTTGCTTATGGGTTTCAAAATAAATAAATCTTAAAATAGTAAAGGGCATAAATCATTTTTCCACATATAAATGGAACATAAACAATTAAATACATTTAATTTGTATGCATTGAGTATTCTCGTTTTACAAAAATATTCTAGTATGTGAGAATTGATCTGCAAAAATGGTTAAACGCGTAGTGTGTTTCTTAAGGCGGTAAAGACATTTATCTTACTCTGTATTACCCAAGGCATAACTTATATAAATGTGAACAAATGAGTATAATGATGTGTTAAACTTTTTTTTATTTAAATATATTCTGACCTTGCATAAGATTCCAATACCTTTAGACTCTTTAGTGCAAATATAATTAGTACGTTGTTTCCATGTAATGTTCTCGTCAAAAATAACACCTAAATATTTTATAAATATTAAATCTCTTTTTATTTCAAATTGATCAATAAAATTTTGCGGCATTTTTGTTGGTAAGAAACGTTTTTTGCAGAGGGAATGAAAGAGAATTCATTTTATTTTGTTTATATTTAGGGTTAATTTCTTACATTTGAACCAATTTTATACTTTTTGCAGTTTATCATTAATAGTCAAAAAGACTTTATATTATTACTAGAGAGAAACAAATGGTATCATCTGCAAACATGAAACTTAAAAAGTTTGAGGCTTTATAAAAGTCATTTGCGTAAACAAGAACGAAAGTGGCTCTAGAATAGAACCTTGCTGAACACTAAGGATATTTCTAACAAATATATAACACGCAGTACTTCAACTCACAAGAATTATTACTGACTCCTTCGAAAAGTTACAATTTACTTTAGGTATTTTTATAGACCTATCTAAAGCCTTTGATACTATTGATCACGGCATTCTCATAAATAAATTAGAACACACTCGACAACTACTGCTTTAGATATATCCTGTGGAGTCCCCCAGGGTTCCATACTTGGACCAATGTTATTTCTAATTTATATTAATGACCTCTATAAAACTTCTAATTTAATTACAATAATGTATGCTGACGATACTAATCTTTTCTTATCCCGAAATGAGATCAAAAGCTTATTTAATGACAGGAATGTAGAACTAAAGAAAATATTTGACTGGTTTTAATCAAATAAGCTTTCACTTAATATTGAAAAAACTAAGTGGATTCTTTTTCATTCAGCTTATAAAAAGCATATACCAAGTGAAATGCCGCCGCTTTTTGTTGATAAAATTGATATAAAAAGAGTAACTTATACTAAATTTTTTAGGTATTATTGTGGATGAAAATCTTTCATGGAGAAACCACAACTATAGATCCAATTTTGGATGTTAGACACCCCCATACGCTCCCTCGGGACGCCTTTTGTCTATCATACATAATTTTTTCTAAAATTTTTAAGAATGTAGAAATGACGGAGGTAGGGCTGTAATTACTAATATAAGTTCTGTCAAAAATTCAAAAATTGATGCTATAAAAACTATATAAAGAATAACTTTTAACTGTTATTAACACTCTATAATTATGTTTCCATTAATTTCATCAGCTCTAACTGCTATGTTTTTTTTAAAAGAGATTTGTAGACCTTTTCAAACTGTTCAAAGGATAAATCAGAAAATAACTCATTAGAATTTAATTTATTTGTAGGTACTAAGTAATTACTAGATAAGGTGTTTGGAATCTTTTTTAGGAATCATATTTGGTGACTATTAGTTATTATTCGGCCACGTTTTTCACTATTCCATTCCACAATTCCTTACCGAATACCAGATTGCAACAAAATAATTATTTTTATTTTTTATTTTAACAAATATTTAGCATATTTGATACATAAAGTCTTTAGGTAGTAAGTTATGATAAAAACATTTTCATCGTTTAATGTTAGCAAATGATTGCTAATTGCTCATAAATTATACATACTTTATATTATACATATATAAATTAGACATACTTTAAAAATAGTTGTTCAGTATTAAGCTGTATTATAGCTGTATTATTCAGTATTAAGCTATAGGCCAAGTAAAAACTCAACAACTATTCGCGAGGTTAGATTTATTTTGTTCTATCTCCACTTTTTGAAAAAAAAAGAGTTATTAATTGTGTCATGTACCTAAAAATATTGTTTTTCTACTATATTAAAACCTAAGTTAAAATCAAAAAAGTTTCGGAGAAAATATAAGTAATAAAAATCTTTTTATATGCCGTCTCCTAAAGTTTTTATTTTTTAAATCGTTTTATCTCGAAACAAAAAAATGTGTAGATAGAACAAAATAATTCTAACCTCGCGTATTTATAAATTAACTACACAATTTTTTTAGCAGTTCTGTTAGGATAATATTTTGCGTTTGCTAACCGCCATTTGTAAGGGTTTGCTGTCCCAATTAAGCAACATTTTCATGCAATTTCATTTGCAATTAGGCTCTTCTTTTACATATCTCCATATATGTGCATAAGATTTGATTGGTTTGATTGTTTCTCTTACATTTTTATTTCTAACAAAGTAGAGATGAACTATTATTGTTGCTACAAGACACCGGTGACTATCAAGCAGCCGTACACTAAGAAAGGTAACTTTTTATTAACTTAATCTTTCTCAGAGCGTTAAAAGTTTTTTATTATTATTATTTTTAACACATTGATAGCTTCAAATATTAAGTAGCACTCAAATTAAAAGACCGAAAAGCTCAAACAATTGCAGAAGATACAGCAAGTGAAAATTCTGGTAAGAAGACATACATTGTTGTTCGGCTGTACCAAATGTTTGAAGAGAAAAGTTATCACTAATCCAAATTCATCAGTTGCTAACACCATGTACATGATTGTATTCTTCGCGTTGTCATGGTCGATGAGCTTAATGGATTGACTAAATCATCAAACATTAAGTACTTCTTTGTGAACGATTTGATGAGCAATAATGATCAATTGAAATTAGTTTTCAGCAACGGTAAAAATGAAATTAAGGAACTAGGCGGCTAAATTTACGACAATATTTTTTTTTGCCATCTTACTTGCATCTTTTATCACCACGTTGAGATGACTCCTGCCGCAACAAGGACAACCTTCTAACAATATTAATCTTGCCCAATCAGATTATCGTAAATAATTGACTTCCTTTTATGTTTGATGACTCTACAAAATGCTGTATATGTGTTTCTGAAGCTTGTGTTTAATTTTATAAATGCTTAAAGGGACCGCAAAAGTTAGGCAAAAAGTGAATTTTTAAATCATTTCCTGCGTCATTTTTTTATCAAATCACCTAGAAAGATTTTATCTAATCTATAATAAAAACTCATTAAAATTTGATACAGGGAAACAAGGTTGTAAAAAGGTCATCACACTGTTATGTATGCATTTTTAATTTTTATTGACTTAAATAATGACGCACTGTTCAAGAAATGCACGCATTTCTTGAAAGGTTACAGGAAAACCAAAAGCAACATTGAATGTTTTTACAATATGCTTGGAGGAAAATGTCTAAAGTCAACATTTGTTTTCAGAGGTGAAAAGGAAATCAGCGCTATCAGCAATAATAAGTTTTATTGAAGGTAAAAAAAGTGCTCTTATCCCACATTTTCGAAAAATGTAAGATTGGTTCTGATTGGTTCTGATTGATTTCGAAAAATGTAAGATTGGTTCTGGAAACTCTACAGTACAATATTGAGTCCAGGAGAATGATTGCATGCGTATAATGGGCTTGTACTGTATAATGAAGCAAATGTCAGATTGGTAGGAAAATCAAAACTTGGTGGGACTGTTTTGTGAAGCCCTTTACAATATATGGTCAACTTTTAAGATGCACTATAAATTTATTACAATATAAAGTCAACTATATATGAAGCCCATTACAATATATAGTCAACATTAAAATATAAAAATACAATGCCTGTAGTGAATCGATAATATGCTTTCATGCAAAAAATTTATAATTACTTTTTAAATAATTTTTTGCATAAAAGTGTATTATTATTTCACTACAGTTATTGTATTTCAATCAATTTTAACCATATATTGAAAAGCGCTTTAAGATAAAATCCTTATGATCTTTAAGAAATCCTGCCGTTGCTGGTGTAAAAAATTGTAAAATATATCTGGTTATTGCAATATTTTACCGTTTAAAAATATTACGGTAAATAGATATGTTTTACAATTTTTTATCCTAATTTTATCTTATATGTTTTTATCCTAATTTTATTTTATATGTTTGCTTGTTGTCCTCTGTAAGATCTTAAATGTTTTACTTTTAAACAATTTAATTGCTTACCTTGTAGACCAGATATGTTACGGAATTATCTACGGCAATAGATTGATTAAAAGCTTTTTTTTTTTGAAAAATAACTTAACTACATTGAGTCATTATGAGTTTTTTGTCTAAACTTTATAATTTTATAAATTTAGACATTGATAATCTTGTTATGAACTACAAAATAAATTTTGAAACATTGATAGATAGGGTCACGAAATAAAAAAAAAGAAAAGTTTATTACATCATTTCACTGCACAACCACATAAACGACAACAAGCGCTATTTAATTTGGAAACATTTTCACTAACCGCTATTTATTTTGGAAACATATTCAACAAGCGCTATTTATTTGGAAACATTTTCAATCATTACAAACAACCAAACAATAAACATTTTAACACGTGTTTTTATTTTAATAAGAAAATTTTGTTTCAACGAAAATGATAATATTGAAATGAAATAAATATATTGGAATGATGTAATAAATAAAAAAATATATTGAAGTGATAAACTAAAAAACAACAATTATAAGCGTGTCATTATTATACATCTAGATTAAAATTAAAATGTCAAAAATTATATCGTGGGTTATCGTGTACTCTATCATATTTTACTGAAAACTTTTCAAAATTATTTTTCAAGTTTAAATATTTATGAATTAGTTCATAAATATCATAAAAAATAATCATTTATTATAAATGGTGGGAAAAACAGCGTTCTTAAAAACATTGTCCCAAAGTGGTGGTAAAAAACAGTGTTCATAAAAACAGTGTCCCAAAACCTATAAGTTATTAAAAAATAATTTTTTGCAATTAAAGAATGCCAAAGTAAAAATGGTAAAATCAAATTAATCGCAAATAATTATACAAATATACATAAGTATACAAGATACAAGAAATAAAACACAATAAAAAACAAATTATATTAAAAAACAAATTTTTTTTGTGGGTTTACCGACTAACTTTAAATACACGCAAACATTTAATTTTTGTCTATAAATGGTATTTTAATATTTGTACACGGTGATGATTATAAAGATAATTGATTACAAGGAAAAATATAGCAAAAACTATACGATAGATCAAAATAACTTAACCTAAGAAATCAAATGAAGATCGAGCAGATATTGTTCGACAGCAGACTCTATTGGCGCAACCATTATTTTGACAACCTTGGGATTGAATTTGGCAATCAACATCAGACAAATTATCACAATAAAAAAACTCTTCAAGTTCTAAACAAGTTTGAACAAGTAAGGTAATGCCTTCCGTAGTCAAATTTATGCAACCTGATAAATCTAAATGGCGTAAGGTAGGCAGACCACCATACTTTGCAAGAGCTCTAAATAAGATATATATATATATATATATATATATATATATATATATATATATATATATATATATATATATATATATATATATATATATATATATATATTAATTAACTTTACCAACATATATATTGAAAAGCGTTTGCTAAATAATTACTTACTAAACAATCAGTAATTGTGTAAAAAATACCTGAGCCCAACATCAGTAATTTTATAACAGCCAGATAATCTTAAAGTTTGCAATTGCCTTGATTGATTTTTTTTAGGAGAAAGTCTAGTATTAAAACATTCGACTGGGACGACTTTTTCTTGACACAAAGATCCACAACATCTTTTAGTTTTGCCAATAGAAGCTGATAACTTCACTAAAGTTTTGTCTGTAATATTTTTACACCCAGATACATCAAAATGTCGTAGTTCCTGACAGCCTGATTTAAACAACCTAAGTTTAATCAAACAACTTTTATTAGATTTTAAATAAAATCCTCAAAAGAAACATTAAGTAACCTTTACTTAATGTGACTAGTATTTGGTGGACAATACAGTAGTTGTGCTTGTTGCTAGGTATTAGTTGCGCTTGGTAATTTTTTGAAAATTGTTACCAATTTCTCTTAACATTTTGATAATAAAAAAAAAATTAAAAATCATGAAAATTTTATTAAAATTTTTAATTTAAATTTTAAAACATTTTAAATAAAGATTTCCAAATTTAGTTATTGAAATTTTTTTTTTTTCTATATTAATAATAAGAATTGTTCAAATAAGTAATAGATAATAATTATATAAAACTAACTTTTTGGACATTTTGGACAAATCTGGGTTTAGAACGCCTAACCTAGACCCCTGCTAAACAGTCGTCAGCAACTTAATTTAGACCCTTACTATACACTGTTGACAGCAACCTAACCTAGACTTTTGCATAAACACAGTTATCTAGCAACCTAACCTAGACCATTGCTAAACACAGTTGTCAGCAACCTAACCTAGACCCTGGCTTAACGGAATTGTCAGTAACCCAACCTAGACTTTTGCTAAACACTTTAGTCAACAACCTAACTTAGACGCTTGCTATAGTTTTTAAGCTAGTTTTTATTTTTCTTCTGATAAAAAAAAAAAAAAAAAAATTTAATTACGTAACAGATTTTTGCTAAACGAAAAATTAAGTTTTTTTTTTGTGTGTATTTTTTTTTTTTTTTTTTAATATATATACAGATTTTTGCTAAATGTAAAACTTCAATAATAAATATGAGAAAATGGTAATATATAATATAGTGAGTATAATTAGCACTAAATAACTAAGAGTCCAAAATACCTCAAGAAAATACCAATATTATATATTTTGTAATAATATATAATATACAATGTATATTACATATTACACATATATTATACATTATATTATATATAATAAATTAACATTTTCAAAAAATTTATTATTTAAAAGTTAAGCTATAAATAAAAAATGACCAAAAAAACTTTCAAAAATTTGGGCAAATGTTTTTCTGAAATATTAATTATGATGGTAGCCATATCAGGTTTTAAAATGTTATAGCATGTTTTTGTTTAAGTTAAAAATTACATACTTAATGTGCATTATTATAATTTTTTTTTTTTTTTACATATTTACCTCCCCATAAGATACATACCCCATTAGACCTAAGTCAGATATAATGGTTTGTGAAACATCAAAATATTGAAGATTTTTACACTGTGTTAAAATTCGGAACAGCTAAAAAAAGAAAAAAAAAGTAACAAATATTTATTTTATACAACATACTTAAAAAAACTTTAAAAACCTTTTAAAATTCAAACAAGAGTTTAAGTAATAGAGTAAAAAAATAAATTGAATAAAACTAACCAATCCGTTATTAAATAAATTTAAATAAAACTAACCAATCCATTTGTAATAGCTTTGCTGCATTCCAATACTAAACATTTCACAGAACTTCCAACATGAGGAAGTAAATAACAAGATATGCCATTTAATATTTTCACTTCTTTTTTAAATTGTTCATCATTTTCATCATCATTTTCAACACTGTAAGATTCATAATCATTTGAATATTTGAATGATTCATATCTAGAAACATTCAAAATATTATTTTTTTTTTTTTAACTATTCAATAAAATTAAAAGTCATAGTTACATTTCATATTATGTAAGGGTTAAGTGGGGGTGGGTGGGTGTATTAAGTTGGTTGGTTATTAAACATTTGTGTAAGAAGAATTTTAAAACATGTATTAACATTAACAGTTATTTAACAATTTTTAGTCAAGTCGAACAAAAAAAAATTTAAAAAGCAAATATAAATGTTTTTAATTTTCTTAAAGTTATTTTTTTTGACACAAAAAATAATTACTCATTAAATGTTTGCAATTTATAGTTAGGACTGCAATCACAGTTGTTTTCATCTGAACTTGATACTGAGCTAAACCTCCAATCACCTTTAGCCCATCGAATAGGGTGAAGGACTTCCCATAATCTACCATCCACTGCAACAGATTTCCATAATTTAGCTACCTGTGAGCAGTGGCATAAATCTTTGGGACCAAGATACGAAAACACTTTAATTAAAAGTTCGATTGGCAGATCAAAAACTTTAGAATCTACAAACAACAATTAAAGTAAAAATTTTTTAATTGATCATTCAACCTTTTAAGTACTGCAAAAAATTTAAATTTAAAAAAATAAAAATAAACTTTTTATTTCCATAATTATACAAAATAGTTAAATTCTAATATGTAGGCTGCAAAACAGTCTTTATATTGCAATACTTGGGTAAAAAAACATAGGTATGCTATAAGCTAAAAGTGTCTATACCTAGTGTTTATACTTAGACATACTTTTCACTTATTTTTACTTGATTATGACTGAAAACATTCTGTGTTTATAGATTTATTTCAAAAAATCTGACATTACCTAAAGATTTAACCTGAAGTAAATTGACGCTACCTAAAGGTTTATCTGAAGTTAACTGACACTACCTAAAGATTTATCTGAAGTAAATTGACACTACCTAAAGGTTTATCTGAAGTAAACTGACACTACCTAAAGGTTTATCTGAAGTAAACTGACATTACCTAAAGGTTTATCTGAAGTAAACTGACACTACCTAAAGATTTATCTGAAGTTAACTGACACTACATAGAGGTTTATCTGAAGTAAACTGACGCTACCTAAAGGTTTATCTGAAGTAAACTGACGCTACCTAGAGGTTTATCTGAAGTTAACTGACGCTACCTAAAGGTTTATCTAAAGTTAACTGACACTACCTAAAGGTTTACCTGAAGTTAACTGACATTACCTAAAGGTTTATCTAAAGTAAACTGACACTACCTATAGATTTATCTGAAGTTAACTGACACTACCTAAAGGTTTATCTGAAGTAAACTGACACTACCTAAAGATTTATCTGAAGAAAACTGACACTACCTAAAGAATACTAATTAAAAAAATTTTTACCTTCTTTTTCAATTTCTAAATCAAGAATTTTCTAAAATTTTAAAATAAAAAACAATTAAAAACTTTTCCAAAGTTATGCAATATTCTTTTTTGAAATAATATTTAAACTGTTTAAACCAATTAATTAACATATAAATACCTTATAAATTGTAATATAAATTTAGATTCAAAGAATTAACCTCCTCAAGTTTTTGACTTTTATGCAACTGAAGAACAACATTTTTTATATTTTTTAACTCCCCTGGGGAAACATACTTCAGTAACATTGGTTGCAACACCTATTAAACACAACATTATTGTTCTTTTAAAACTATTATACAATGGCTGCCTCTACATCTCAATGTAAAAGTGTTATGAGTAAATAGTTAATTATCAAAAATTAATTTAAAAAATTAATTAAAAAAAAATATAATTATAAAAAAAATAGTTAATTATAAAAAATTAATAACAAAGTTAATTATAAAAAATTGTCTCCTCAATAATTTACTCTAAATGGATTAGTCCACTTGGCTTGCCAATATATACATTTATACAGTACTTTTATAAAAAAACTAGCTGATATTTTTAATATTTTGATTAACCTAAAAAATAAATATTATACAATTAATTATGATTTCATTAGTGTTATATAAGGCTGAAGGTATGAAGGACGGCTGAAGGTATTAAGGGAGACTGAAGGTATAGAGGAAGGCTGAAGGTCTGAAGGAAGGCTGAAGGTATAAAGGAAGGCTGAAGGTATGAAGAAAGGCTGAAGGTATGAAGGAAGGCTGAAAGTATGAAGGAAGGTACATCTTGTATGCTATTAGATATATTGAAGACTTTATGGGATTAGTATTTGTCAAATCTAAAGGTAAAATTGATTGGAAAAGAAATAGTTTATGAAAGAGTTGCATTGAATTGAGGTTGCATTGAATTGAGGTTGCACTGGATTGAGGTTTGTATAATTAAACATTTTTTTCATGAAAATGAAGTTTTTATGAAGAATGTTGACAAAATAGAAATTCATCACCACTGTTTAAACATATTTCTACTGGTTTGACATATTTTTGTTAAACTTTTATATGAATTCTGTTAGATACTTCAAACTTCTTTTTTTCTTTAATAAACTATCTACTAATTCTGCCCAATCATCTTCCATTTAACTGCCCAATCATCTGCCATTTAACTGTCCAATCATTTGCTATTTAACTGCCCAATCATCTGTCTCAATCATTTAACTTCCTCACCAATATTGCTTACATGGAGCCAATATCAAACTATGGAATTCTGGGTACTAAACTATCGAAGTATCACAGCACTATGCGTCGAGAAGTATAACAGCACTATGCGTCGTGAAGTATCACAGCACTATGCGTCGCAAAAAAACCTCAGGTTTTCACTAAATCTTTATGTTACATAAGATAATATCCAAATTTCCTAAATTTTATTTGCAAATTATCAAATAAATGATAAATTTTGTAAATTAAAAACCAAGAAAAGAAAAAAATCTTTGGATCATTGTTTTTGAGTGTCCATAAAGAATGATTGATTAGATCATGTTACTACAGAGGTAGCCAGTTTTTTACTTATTTAAATTTTTATATTTATTTAAGTTCTCAGCAATAAATAGACTTTCTAGAAATGAAATAATATTCTGGCTACTTCTGTAGTAACGAGGTATAAAATCATTTCAAACCATTTTTGAAAGTCTGGCTTTTTATTTAATAAAAATTTGTGGAAAAGGAAAAAAGTAGTTTCTAACTAAATATAAAACATCAAAAATCAATAAAGTAAATATCTCGTGAGTATATAATATACATAATGCTAAATAAATACAATTAATAACTTTTAACTTTTAACTTAATAACAACTAATATATGAAAGATTAGAAAAAGATCATGAAATATAGATTAAGACATATAAGGAGGAACAGAAATTGATAAAAAAATCTGATTAACAGAGAAATCAACTTGAGTATAAACTAAAAGAAGGTGATTACTACTTCACACTTATGGATACATTATAAGCAGGAGTGCATAAATTTATATATCTCCCTGTATATATATATATATATATATATATATATATATATATATATATATATATATATATATATATATATATATATATATATATATATATATATATATATATATATATATATATATATATATATATATATATATATATATATATATATACATATATATATATATACATATATATATATATATACATATATATATACATATATATATACATTATATATATATATATATATATATATATATATATATATATATATATATATATATATATATATATATATATATATATATATATATATATACAGTAGCTTTCATAAATTTAGACGCATTCATTTTTTTTTCCATATATGTAAGAAAATACTCAAAATAAAAATAAAATAAAAGTGCTACCGCTATGTTTGATATATAATTTAAAAGAGGAAGTAAAACTCTATTATAGAGTACCTTCATTTTTTTTACAGGATGTTTATTACTCATTCTATACCGATTAACACAAAAAAGTTAATTGATAAGCTTGATTTTATTTTGTTCATAAATTTAGACGCACAATCAAAAAACTCTTATATCTTGTTAATTGATAGTTAATTAGTAGTTTTTCCCCATATTTCTCATTAATAGGCCTAAATTAATTGATTTTGTCAAAAAACCTTATATAAATATGACTTACCTGGAATTAGTTAATCATTATTTAATAAATAAACAAAAGTTAAGTTAGTTTTGCACTAAAAAGACGCAAAAAATGGGCAAAAGACGTATCACTCAAGGTGAAAGATGGCAAACTATTGCGCACATCAAAGAAGGAACCAAAAGTAATAGAGAAATTGCCAAGTTAATTGGATTTTCTAAGAAATACGTTCGGACAACGAAACAAAACTTTCTTCACACTGGTGGTGCCAGCGAGAAAACGATGCCAGGTAGACCCTTGTCAACCACCAGAAAGGACGACAGTGTTTGTTTTAGAGCTGTCAGAGCTAATCCAAGAATTAGTTACAAAGAATTGACCACAGAATTCAATACAACGCGAAATACATCTATTTCTCAAAGCATAGTCCGCTGAATACTTATCAAATACAAGATTGGAGTCTACACTGCTTTGAAGAAACCGCTTCTGCATCCATATGATAAACAAAGGAGACTAAAATGGTGTCGTGAAAGAAGGTATTGGACAATAGAACAATGGGAAAACATTATGTGAAGTGATGAGAGTAACTTTGAGCTTATCAATCGTAAATCTAACATAACAGTCAAAAGAATGGCTCACGAAAAGTATTACGCCAGGTACATTAGACCGACTGTACAAAGTGGAGGAGGCTCGATAGGAATCTGGTCATGCTTCAATTACAAAGGTGTTGGTATGTGCCAAACATACACCGAAAGAATCAACTCCAGAATATACGTAGAAGTACTGGAAAACAACCTAATTCCATCAATTGACCTGCTTATGCTCAATGATAAACCATGGAAACTTCAACAAGATGGCGCTACTGCACATACTGTATACTATACAAAGGAGTGGTTCAAAAATAATAATATCATGACAATACCGTAGCCTCCATACTCACCTGATTTGAACTCGATTGAAAACATTTGGGCTTGGATTGACCGTGAATTAGCAAAGGTTCAAATTTCCACACTTGGTCAGCTTAAGGAATTCCTTAAGGAGACCTGGTATGGGGTCCTAGAAGCGATGCGCAAAAATCTTGTTGAGTCTATGCCTAGAAAGAGTTCTTAGTTGTATTAAAGCAAAAAGCGGATACTCAAAATATTGATTGGTTCATAAATTACGCCTTCTAATGTATCGTGCGTCTATATTTATGAATAATTTTTTTTGTCTAATTTTTTTGATACCATGTAGTTGTACCTAATTATTACTTAGTATTTCATTTTTTTTGCAAACTTTATTAAAATTTTGTATTCTGTATGTATTTGTCTAATAAATAGAAAAAAAACTTAACCGAAATCTTTTTTCGTCATTGTTTTGTCGTTAAAAAAACTAAAAATTTCTATTCTCAAATATGAGTGCGTCTAAATTTATGAAAACCACTGTATATATATATATATATATATATATATATATATATATATATATATATATATATATATATATATATATATACATATATATATATATATATATATATATATATATATATATATATGTATATATATATATATATATATATATATATACATATCGTATACAAAGGAAATGCAAGTCCAAAACCATCATTTTGAGATAATAAACAAATAAGTTTTTGCATAATAGTTAAAACAATAAGTATGTGTAAATGTGTATAATAGTTGAAATAATAAATTTAATATAATAATAAGTGTAATAGTTTGTGTAAGTGTGTTTGTGTAAGTGTGTTTGTATAAGTGTGTTTGTATAAGTGTGTTTGTGTAAGTGTGCTTGTGTAAGTAAGTTTGTGTAAGTAAGTTTGTGTAAGTAAGTTTGTGTAAGTAAGTTTGTGTAAGTGTGTTTGTGTAAGTGTGTTTGTATAAGTGTGTTTGTATAAGTGTGTTTGTATAAGTGTGTTTGTGTAAGTGTGCTTGAGTAAGTAAGTTTGTGTAAGTAAGTTTGCGTAAGTAAGTTTGTTTAAGTGTGTTTGTGTAAGTGTATTTGTGTAAGTGTGTTTGTGTAATAGCTGAAATAATAAGTTTAATTTAATAATAAGTGTAATAGTTAAAATAATAAGTTTGTGTAAGTGTGTTTAATAGTTGAAATAAAAAATCTTAATAACTCATTAATAATTGATTTATTAAATTTGTGGTATATCAAATGATAGAGAATTTTAAATACTAAATAGTGGTATAAATAACTCCATACTGCCAAAAATGGACTTAGTGCATATAATTATATGATATATATATATATATATATATATATATATATATATATATATATATATATATATATATATATATATATATATATATATATATATATATATATATATTATTTTTTATAGTGTACCACAAAGAGCACATAAATCAGAATAAATAAGTTGTTTCAATATTTACTTATTGATATGAACAGCACAACTACAAGAGGGGATATATAGATATTCAATCAGAAATCTGAATATCTATTTGCATACATTACTAATAACACATTTAAAAAAACCAGACTTATGTCACAATCTGCAGGTATAACTATGTCACAATCTGCAAATATAACTCATGTCACAATCTGCACATATAACTCATGTCACAATCTACACATATAACTTATGTCACAATCTGCACATATAACTCATGTCATAATCTGCACATATAACTCATGTCATAATCTGCACATATAACTCATGTCACAATCTGCACATATAACTCATGATGCTACTTTCATTATGTACTTTAAGTATCCTCCAATAGGTTGGAGGATACTTAAGATAATAAACAAAGAAAGCAAAACCGCACAAGTTAGTCATGCACATCTAACTTTAATAACGTCTAATTTTAATAAGTTTAATGATATTGTTTATTATTAAATTGTGTTATTGATACAGTTCGTAAAATTCTATAAAATTTTGGTGCCAAGTGTTTTTGAATAAAAATATAAGGACTAATGTAATTTTCAGAATTAAGGAGGAATTAGTCCAAATGAAAAAAATACAGTAAACTATTTTTTTTATAAAAACAGGATATTTTTCTTTTAAATATAGGAATATAAACAAAAATTCGATGTCTTGTGGAAAAATCAGCTCATTATGTTGAATGCTTCTTTATTTATTTCCTCATTATTATTATTTCCTCCTATTTCCTCATTATATATTAGAGCCATGCATAGTTTACAGCTGCTGTCATAACTTTGATAAAAATTCAACTTTTATGATTAATGATGATCATCGAACAATCGATGATCATCACCATAACAACCGATGATTATTCAACTTTTAAATGCTTTAAATCCACAACAATCTTTTGATTAAAAAAGCTCAAGAAAACACACAGACTGTTGTTTTTTTTTTGAACAAAATCAAACAGACTGTTTTAAATTTTGAAGAAACATTTGACAAAGAGACTGTTTTAAATTTTGAAAAAGTATTTGACAAAGAGACTGTTTTGAGTTTTGAAAAAATATTTGACTTTGTGCTGTGATTTAGATGATTAGAAATAGTTATCATAGTAACATGAACAAACAGTATATTAAAGTGGCACCTTGACAAGCAAAACTATTTTTTATAAAATTTTTAATAAAAATATTATTATAACTGTTTGTAGAAAACTAACAATACCTGATAAACAAGTTGGCAAAAAAATTCAACTTTTATATTTCAATGGGATTTATAGGCAGCAGTTCTAGATACTAATTTATATTTAAATAAGCTTGAAGAAGGAATAGTTTTGTCTAAAAACCATAAATGATGCAGCCTAAATGGCTCAGAAGGTGATCAAGTTAAGATAATATTTTAGTAAGCATGATGGTTAATAAATATATTTAAAGAAACAAGAACAAAGAACACAAAAAATAAAATGAACAAAAACTAGTAAATAGGTAATAAAAATTATTTTAAAAATAGGTAAGTAAGACTTACTATGCTACTATGGTAAAATAGTAAATTTTTAAAGGGTTCCTAAGTTTTTAAAAATTAATAAAAAAAACTTTTAAAAATATAAAGCAATGAGGAAAAATTAATTTTTCAAAAACACTTTTTTAATGTTATGAACTATTAAAAAATAAAAATTGAGACCTGCTCTTCTTCAATCATATGTGGAACATAGTCATTGTAGAAAGAATGCAGCTTAGCATTCAACTTAGTACCTTTTTGTTGCATATCCATATATCTTCCACTTCGTAATTTTTTGTTTGTCTTATTTATTTGATTCAAAATATCAGCAATGTGGCTATGAGCATGTAAATGAATGAGAAGCTTTTTTAAAGCTTCTCCTTCAAGTTTTCTTTTCAAAATATGCATAATGTACTTGTTCTCAATTTCTTCATGCTGTTTTAACTCTGTAAATGCCTCATATAGTTCAGTTAACATATCGGAAAATGCTTCGCTGCTGGAAAAATCTGTCAACTCAATCTGTCAAAAAAAAACAAACAAACAATGATATATACATATATATATATATATATATATATATATATATATATATATATATATATATATATATATATATATATATATATATATATATATATATATATATATATATATATATATATATATATATGTATATATATATCAAGCCTTCCTAGGAAAGGCGTGCGGTTTTTTTTCTCGTACGACCACGAAAACGTTTTTCAAGTTAGAAAACGTGATCACGGCTATTTGCGCAAGTTATATTATATGCGTTACAGAAAAATTGTTTTAAATTTAATAACTACATAAGAAATTAAAGTAAACTTAAATAGAAAACAATAATAATAGTTTAAACAATTTGTGTGTTGTTTTTATTTTTTCTTAGTGGTTATTATTATCGGCAACAAATTTTATTAAGTCAAAGCAAAAAAAAAAAAAAAAACGGTTTTAGAAGTTAAAAAGGATGTCTTTCCCATATTTTATGTGTTTTTTTGTTTAAAGAGAAAAGAGAAAATATGTATCGTCATCTGTTTGTAAAATATATTTGTATAATTACAATGTAACAAGTTTATATTAAGAGTTAAATTTTACGATCGCGCTTGCAAACTCCGGTAAAATATTAGGTCTTTAACATTTTAGTTCATGCAAAGCTGTGTACTTTGTTTACAAGGAGCAAATTAGTAAAAGTTTGCTAGCAAGAAAGTTATAAAAAACAAAACAAAAACAATAAACTTATGACTACAAAAGTAATAACACTTTAGTCACTAACTGCATTATAAAAGTAATAAAACTATAATGTAATATTATATATATATATATATATATATATATATATATATATATATATATATATATATATATATATATATATATATATATAATATTACATTTGTAAAGCACTTATTACTTTTAAAGTTTTTTCTTTGTTCAAACAACATTATTAATTCCAAACATTTATTAAAGTAGAAAAGCATCTAGAAAAATTAAAGCGGATATTCAAATATTATTAAATATTTCAGGAACTTTCACATATCGCTTAAACAACGTTACTTTATAAAAAGTATAGCATTATGAAAAACCTTACGTAAAAACATGTGTTAATTTTAAAATCAACTAATAAAAAATTTTTATTGGTTAATTTTAAAATCAATGCGCATTTTTACGGTCCATTAGTAACGTTTTTCATAATGCTAAACTTTTAATACGATACGTTTTCATAAAGTTGTTTGTCACGTTTTTATAAGTTACTTTAGTTTTAATATTATTTGAACATCCACTTTATTCTTCTAGATATTTTTCTACTTCAATTAAAATTTGGGAATACTAATGTTGCTTGAACAAAGAATGAATTTTAAAAGTTATAAGTGCGTTATAAAAGTAATAACACTACTATAGTGTTATTTCTTTTGTAATGCAGTTAGTGACTAGAGTGTTGTTACTTTTGTAATTGTAAGTTTATTGTTTTCTTTTTTCTTTTTTCGCTAACAAACTTAAGTTGATTCTCCCCTTAAAAACAAGGAACACGGTTTTGTATAAACTAAAATTTTGAATACTAGATATTTTTCCAGATTTTGCGTTTTGCATTTGCTTAATTCAAGCCTTGTTGTTACATTAAAATTATACAAATAAATTTTACAAACTTATTGCAATTTGTATCATTGCTATCCTCTTAAAAAAAAAATTAAGAAAAGGAAAATCATTCTTTTTATTGTAGACTTCAAACTGTTTTTTTTTGCTTCGCTTTATTTAATTTTGTTGCTGAATGTAACTCTAAAGAAATAAAAATAAAAACACAAATTATTTAAATTATTAATTTGTTTTTATTTTTTTCTATTTCAATCTCTTTTTATTTTGTTAGTTTTGTTTTTTTGTTTTTGAAACTTTTTCAGCATTATTATAAAACTTGAAAACAGTCGTGTTCACGTTTTCTTAAATATTATAATCGTGTGTGGTCATACGAGACAAAAAACCGCACGTCTTTCCTGGGAAGGCTTGATATATGTATATATGTATATATATATATATATATATATATATATATATATATATATATATATATATATATATATATATATATATATATATATATATATATATATATATATATATATATATATATATATATATATATATATATATATATATATATATATATATATATATATATATATATATATATATATATATATATATATATATATATATATATATATATATATATATATATAAGTGATGGAAGGTGATTATATTCAAAATTCCTTACCACCAAATCAAAATTTCCCTTTTTAAATTAAATTATCCTTCTTTATAATTTTTTCTTTTAAACGTGACCCATCACTTCGCTCAGGTCTCGCAAATAAATATTTTTCTATAATTTGTCTGCACTATAACCTAATTTAATGTCTTTAAGACTTTTATGTTTTTTATTTATAGGAACTTATAGTTTAAAAATCCTTTTAATAAAAACTTAAAAAAATAATAACAATACTAGCAATTGTTAATAATTGTTAATTTGGATGAATGTTAAAATAACAAATTACATAATAATTTAAATTGATTCTTAAGTATAAATAAACAAATTTTAAAAATCTCTATAAATAATCAATTTTCATATAAATTTTGAGAATTATGCAATGATAAATATTTCTCTGTTACTTGGAAATTTGTACTACTTGGAAATCAATATTTTTTGAAGAAAAAGATGACCGTACAACACATATAGAATTTAAAGTGTCATTCCCAAGGCGATTCCTTTTTTTGGTTTTCACATCTGTTACTATAGAAAATATGCACTTTGCCTCTGCATTTGAATGCGGTAATGTTAGACAAATTTGAGCAAGTTTTGATAGATTTGGAAACATCATTTCATCTTTAAAATCTTTAAGGTTAGACACACAATGCCAGAATTCAACAATCTTATAAGAAAGTAATTTAGTTTTTTCAGATTTAGTAAAAAAAAAAATCTAAGTTTAAGCCACTCAATTTCTAAATTGTCGGATTGAAGTAGGCCTTTATACTTGTCTGATAAAATTTTGAATTCAAAATCATTCCAATCATTGTTTGAATCCAATTTTTTTTGTATGATCTATGAACTGCAATTCTATGTATAATGGATTATCAATCGATAACCTGGATTTAAATTCTGAAGCTGCTGTACAATAAAAAGATAGACATGTTGATTTTATTTTTTCAATAGTACTTTGGGGAAGGTCTTTAATAAAATTTTCAAAATCATGACCTAAAAATATGTTTTTAACAGACAAAAAGTTGTTAGGATTTTTCACATTAATATTTGATGTGTGTTTGATTAAGACAACCTTGATAAAATTACTATTCAATTCTTTCATTAACTGCACAGATGCAGAAGATATTTTATGTAACAGTATTAATTTTGATTGAAACAATGCATTGAAAGAACTAAATTAAGAATGTACTTCAAAAATAGTAAATATTCTTTACTTAAATTATTTTGGAGCTCACTCAGAATAAATTTTACGCTCTATTATCCCAAGTTTCCAATACTTTTGAAACACACTGGTGCATAGAAAGCAGGCTTTTTTGGGAAGTGGGAGTGATCGCTCTCGATTGCTGACCACGAAAATAACATTTAGTTACGAAAAGCTGGACAGATTTTTTAATTGTTTTGAGAACACTTCAAAAAGCAAAAAAATAAATGCGCTAAATATTAATTGGACCGATGAGGGACAATAACAAAGAAAAAAAAAAACTTAGGAAAATAAAATATCTTTTAACGCGAAAAAACATAAAGCAAAATAAATCGCGTTTAAAACAAATATTTTCGAAATATCGCTCTTTTATAATTTTTTTTATAAAACTAAGCGACGTTTTTTATATTAAGTAACATCTAACAATTGTTTAAAAAGGAAACAAATGTTCTTTATTTAAAAAAGTTTGCAAGTTTCAGTTTTATTTAAGCTAAATTATTTTATAAATAAAAAAGTTTATTTTTTTAATACCTATTTTATATTTCGCGTAGTTTGAAAAGTTTAACATAGTAGAAGCAATTCTTTTTAGTAAGATAAACAAATGAAATAATTAATTATTTGAAATAATTAATTATAAAATCATTGAATTACTATAGAAATTAAATCAACTAGAATTAACTAAAAAGGTTTAAAATACTTTATGACGAGGAAGCAAAACTGCTTCGCTGATGTTTAATGAGTGGGCTTTTTAAATTTAATTAGTATTTAAAGCAGAAAAAAGTATAACGAGTTGTAAGAATGGCAACTTAAGCGAAAATAATTAGAATTAGTAAACCAATATTTAGACACTTTTCTTTATACCTAATATTTGCTATATATATTTGTATTCTGTCGTGACCTCAGACGCGGTACTTGTTCATCCGCAAGTTACTTTGTATGCGTTGTTTGTGTTTAGTACCCAGAAACTTCTTACATGTTTGTTACATAATTATAATTAAATAATATAATTAGTTTTGTTAACTTCATTGATTATAACTTCATTGAAAACTTAATGTATTAAACTAATAATAGTTTAATACATACATAAAAATAAACGTTAAAGAAAAACCAATATTAATTATCTTTCCTATAAACAAGAATACAAAACATCATATATTTGTTCTTAATAACATTTGAGCTATATTAAAATGTTTGCCTGTCTATTATGAATATTTGAAAGCTTTTAAAATGTGCAATTGTCATCAAACAATTCACGATTGAATAAAATACTTAATGGATATACAAGGAAAAATAATGGCTTTTTTGGTTTACAAAAATGTCTTTTTTTTCTTGAACCTTGAAATTTTTTTTCAATGGTGTTATTTTGACACTGGGACATTTTTTTTGGTTTGAACCTACTTCCACCGGGGTGTGATAAGGTTGCAAGAAACCACTATTAACTTATGATTTACTAGAAAACAAAGGATAGGGCTAAAAAGAAATGAAACAGTTAAATGAACACAAAGTTGAAGGTTGTATGATCAGTAAAACATAAAGATGAGTGAGAGTTTTAAGATTTTGTTGTTGTGCAAGGAAACAAACTAGATAAATAATTTTTATAGCATAAAGAGACAGATACAGTAAAAGGATGCAACTTGGCTAAATGACAAGCCAAGCAAGAATGAGGCGCTATCCTTTAAACAAAGCCTGAAAAGCCTTGTTTAAAGGATTTCGCTGCTGCTAATTTACGTACATGTTAAGCTATTTCACATAAGCCTAAAGCGTTTTCTGTTAAGCGACTTATTATCATTTTAACTTAAAATTATTTTTTAAATGGTAAGATTAAAGAAGAATTAATTCTATAAAAAACGTTGACAATTACATTAAAAAACTTTTTACAAAAGTTTGAAAATGTTGGATATAAGTGCTATTTACATATGAAAAAATTCATATAAAATTAAAAACAAAAAAAAACTTTACCAAGCTTTTTATCATAAAATATATAGTAACAGAAAACAAATTTATTTAAATTTTGTTTTGCATACAAAGTTATTAAAGGAAACTTAAATGAAACTCATAAAAGAAATATTTCTTATAAAAAATTTTATTTATGATTTTGCAAGCTCAAGAATATTTATACAAGTTTTTATAGAAATTAAAAAAAAATTATTTAATAATAAAAACTAGTTAATAACAAAAAGACACTTGTGAAATAATTATCTGATAAATATATATATATATATATATATATATATATATATATATATATATATATATATATATATATATATATATATATATATATATATATATATATATATATATATATATATATATATATTAAAGTTTATATAGATAATAAAATTAAAAATTATGCTTGAGTTGAACTTTACTTTCAATTTTATTAATGTTATTAAATACTGCTCAATATTTAAATTTTATTTTTTCTTAAAAAAAAATTAGCTCATTTTTATTGCAATTTTTTTGTGATACTGTCTTATACATTTTTTTTTACCGACCAAACATTTTTAAAAATATTTTTCCTAAAAGTAGTGTTGTATTTTCGTTGTATTTTCGTAAATTTCGACTTTTTTTGGTAAACTCAAGATTAATAAAAATAAAAGAACTTGTTTTTAAATAGATTTTATTTATTTTAGTGTAAAGTATGAATCACAAAGTTTTCAGTCTTAAAATAAAGGAACTTGGGTTGTTTTTTATTGCCAAAAAAACATTCGATCAAACACATTTTTTGTTTCATAATAAATTATTAAATAACAAAACAATTATTTTAATACTTTGTAGGGCCTCTCTTTGCTTGGATAACAGCTTCTAGACATCTAGGCATTAATTCAATTAAAGATTTTGTTTCTTCTGGTTGAATCTTTTCCCTGGCTTCTTTAATTGCTACTTTAAGGTTATCTTTTTTTGAAAATGATCTCCGATTTTTCGGTCTAAAATTTCCCACAAATGTTCAATGGAATTAAGGTCTGGTGATTGTGCAGGCCATTCCAAGACCTCAACATTATTTTGAGCAAACCACTCCTTGGTTTTAGAGGCACTATGCTTGGGATCGTTATCTTGCTGAAATATAAAATCAGATCCTATCCGAAGTTTTCGAGCAGATGATTTCAATTTTTGCTTTAATAAGTGTTACACCTGATCCGTTATAGTATCAATAAATCAGAGTTTTCCAACACCCTTCCAAGCCATTGAACCCCATACCATCACGTTACCGCCACCATACTTGACAGTTCTTTTCACGAAGCTTAATTTGTAGGCTTCTCCAGCTTTTCTCCAAACATTTTGGGTTCCATCAGATGAATTTAAATTGAATTTTGATTTGTCGCTCCACAGGATCTTTTTTCAGAAACTTAAAGGCATGTTTTTGAACTTTTGTGTTTCTTATTCAAAATGGTTTTTTACGCACAAGTCGTCCTTGAAATCCCTGGTCTCGGATACAATTTCTGATTTTCTGATAGCATAATTTGATTCCATAATTCTCTTCAGTTTGCTCAGCCAGTTTCGTGCAAAAATGAAGCGATTTTTCTCAACTTGTATAATTAAGTTTCTATCAAAACTCTTAGAAGACTTATTTTTGCAACCCTGCCCTTCTTTTGTGGCTGTTGTTCTGATCAAATTATACTTCTTCATTATGTCTGATACTGTATTATGAAGAATTCCAGTCTTTTGCTGCACCTGACGATAGGTTTTACCCTGATTAACTAGATCGACAGCTAAATTTCTCTGAGAAACAGTCCAGTGACATTTACCTCCAACCATTTTACATAATAAAATATGAAACCTTTTTTTTATACAAAACTTTTTTTTTTAATACAAAAAAACAGTTTTTTGTTATGCAATTTCATTAATTGTATCAAAATTTGCTAAAATATTTCAACAAATTCCAGATAAAATTAATTAAACTTACATAAATATTGTTTGATCGGATAATTTTTTTACAAGCCTATTTAATACTAAGTTTCTTTTAGGACAAAGAATAAACCAACTGAAGCATGAATAAAAAAAATTGATTTTGATCTTTTGTGGAACTTTATTATATGACGGTAGTTTTGATGTCTTTAAAAAATAAAAAAATAAAGAGAATTTTACAACCTTAAATTTACATTAAACTACTAAGCACTTTTTATTTTAAAATGGTCCGAGTTTTGGTTGATTGAACTAGAGATAATAGCTCGTTTGAGCAGCGACTATGATAGTATTTATAGAAAAAAGAAAGAGATGCAACCTTACAATAATAGTGACTGTGACTCAAACTTGGACTATTGAGCCTTGTCTGAGAGTGAGAGGGTTCTCATTCGCCAATATAGAAATGTCAACAATGTTGCGCTAATTGTTTGCAGTAAATAACTGAGTTTTGTTGGAGTTAAAATTCACAAGCCACTGCATGCCCCAAACTGTTATAGAAGAGAGATCAGATTAAATGTATTGTTTAAGAAACAATACATGGGCAGAGATAGAATCTTGTGGTACTTCTAAAGTTACAGGAAATGAAGAGTGTACTGGAAATAAAGTTGGCCTTCAAAAATGACTTTAATACTGCAATTAGAAAAGAAATAATTGAATAATCTTAAAAATTTCATATAAAGAAACTAATACTAGAAAAAAGATTAACCGTAGGATAGTTGGAGAGGTCAGAGTGTTTTCTAGAGTTTTTAAAAATTGAAACCACTCACTTAGTACTTAACAATAGTTTAGCATGGATTGAAGAAAATTCTGGGGAGCACTTTTGTAAGACTATGATAGAAATGTTGTCTGAACCAAAAGCCTTAAAAGATTAAAATTGAGAATTGACGTAATTATTGGAAGCCAGAGCAATCTTGATTTCTAACAAAAGGTTTAACTGTAATGGCTTGAAGAGCTTGACCATTAGATTCAAGAGTCAAATTAGAGGAAAAGTTCTATGCAAACAACACTGCCATATTCTGAGAAATAATAAAATCAGACCCATGAACTAGAAATGGAATGTTAGGCTTCAATATTTTAACACATTTGTATAAACATTAGCATTTATATGGTGAATTATTTGCCAAAAGAGAAGATGATCAGATGGAAGAGTCATATGACTCTAACAAGACAAGAAAAGAAGCAATAATCATAAACAAAAATTAGAAAAAACATTGTATCGATAATATTTTTCATAGAAGAATAAAGTCATTTGGGTATCATTATTTAGAGAGGTGGCAGCCTCAGGAGAAAATGGTAGAAGAAAACTTAAAGAGAGTACGTTACATATGGTATGAGTGAACTTTAGTTAAGAAATGAAAATGCTTAAGATTTTTTATATTAGAGAAACAAAATAGTGGGGCTAAAGCTAAATGAAGATGATGATAATGATGATAATGATGATGATGATCATCATCATCACGATATTTATATTTATCATCTATATAACATTATATATAATATAAATAAATATGTATATATATATGTATATATATATATATATATATATATATATATATATATATAGAATAGAATAGAATAGAATAGAAAAGGTGCTGTACACACTTGAGGTGTGTAGAGTCTTAATTACGTAGAATTAAGACTATGACAGCCGATTACAAAAATTAGTGTTCAGAAACCGAAATAATTATCGATACTGTTTTTAAAAATGTTCAAATTATCTTTATCTAATATCCATTGTGGAAGAGAATTCCAATCATTTATAACTCTGTTTGTAAAGAAATGGTGACGAATTCTTGATTTTGTAAATTGTCTGCGTATTCTACAATTGTTACTTCTACTAGATCGCTCCAGCTCAAAATTTAAAGGAGGATGGTGAAAATTAACAATATCTTTTCCTTTTGAGATCTTATACATTTGAATCAGATCACCTCTTCTTCTTCTATCAAACAAAGTTGGCAATTCAAGTATCTTTAATCTTTCTTCATACGACTTCCCCCTTAAAGATTCAATTCTCGTAGCCCTGTGTTGCACGATTTCAAGATTGTCAATGTCCTTTTTCCAAAATGGACTCCAAACTGTTGCTCCATATTCCAAATGGGGACGTACTAACGATTTGTATAGTAACTTTAATGAAAGTTCATCCAAATACTCAAAAGAGTTTTTGATCATGCCTAATTTTCTGTTTGCTTTACCTATAGCTGAATTAACATGATATTTCCACTCTAGATTATTTGAAATGAAAATCCCAAGATCATTTTCTATCATTGTTTCTGTTAAAACAGAGTTGTTCAATTTATATTCATATCTTGGATTCTTTTTGCCAATATACATGACTTTACATTTTGATTCATTAAATGTAATTAACCAATCTTCAGACCATTTAACTAACCTGTTAATATCCTCTTGTAATATTTTATTATCATCATAACAATGATTGATTGAAATAACTTTGGTATCGTCTGCATATAATTTAGTGTCTTTAATAATCCCTCTACATAAGTCATTAATGAAGATTACAAACAAAAGAGGTCCGAGTACTGAACCTTGTGGTACTCCACTAGTAACCATCTTCCAACTTGAAATATATTCCCCTATTACAAACCTCTGTGTTCGGCCTGACAAAAATGATTTACACCAATTTAACAAAGATGATACAAATCCTAGCCTGAATAATTTTTTCAGTAATTTCGTGTGAGAGACTGAATCAAATGCTTTTTTAAAATCCAAAAATAAAACATCAACAGAAATATCCTCTTCATACGCTTGTGTGATTAAATCTAATGTTTCTAACAGGTTTGTTATACAACTTTTGTTATTAACAAAACCATGTTGCTCTTTAGAAATTAAATTGTTTTCAATGAGGAACACCATCATATGATCTTTAATAATTCTCTCCATAACTTTACCAACAATTGATGTTAATGAAACTGGTCTATAATTTGTTGGATCTAGTTTATTTCCTTTTTTAAATAACGGAACAATATATATATATATATATATATATATATATATATATATATATATATATATATATATATATATATATATATATATATATATATATATATATATATATATATATATATATATATAAGGTATAATATAATGTTTGAATTAAAAAAAAATATACTTAGGATGTATAAATGTTTATGCAACATTAGTCACAAACCCAGCCCTGGCTATTTTTATTAAACCCAGCCCCAGCAGGTCAAATTTTAACCCAGATCACTTACCGCCAAATCAACTAGGGTTTGGTAGGGATCAGTAATTTTTAATTGCTGTAACTGTCTGGCAAGCCATAAAACTATGGTAGCCAGCCATGAAAATTAAAAGTTAATAGTTAGGAAGTCTAGCACATAATAACTTAATGGTCATATTAAGTTAATAAAACTTAGTTTAAGATCAAAAGATAGTTAAATCTATCAATATAAAATCTTAATTAATAAAAATAATTTACTGAAACTTTCAAAGCTGATGTTGTTTGTTGTTAAAACAAATTTTTAAGAAGAAATGAATAAAATTAGTGCCTAATTAAAAAAAACCAAACAAATAAAAACGCATAAAAAGAAATAGTATTTTATCTAATGTGATGAAAAATAAAGATTAAAGGATTGTGGTTTATAATTTAGAATCAAAAGTAATTTTAAGACTACTTTGCAGCAGTAGATTGTGAATAGAAAAACTTTCGTTTTGTTACTTGAGTAAAACAACTGTGTAGCAGCAAAGAAAAAAAAATAGCAATTTTAAAATTTACCATTATAAAAAAAAAAAAAACTAACCTTTCCTACTAGCCTTTTTAGCAAATGTTTCATCCTGCAATGGGGGACAGTGAAGACATCCAATTCCTCAATGCAGCGATATGTACTTTCAGTCGCCATTCTCTTGATTTGTTTTTATTTTGTAAAAAAAAATTGTTGTTGCGCGGAAGCCGTTCTGTTCCGTATTAATTATTAAATAGTCTACACTATTTGTACGATGTAAAACCAGTAATAAATAATTGCTAATACTAAAGAAAAAATAAATTTTAAATGTCTGCAAATAAGACGTTTTGTATGAACTGGTAAAGAGCAGAGTAGTGTAAATGGGGAGTAATATTAAGGACGGGTGCTTTGCATCTACTTAATGAAAAAAGTAAAAGTTTGTGTGTACAAGTTATTATTTATAATGTTTTCTAAATATAAGATGATCGGAGATGAACTCAGGGTAAAGGACACCAATTAAAAACACCGATATTTTTTTAAAAAAGCTACTTCAAAATTAAAATAAAAAAGCACACAAATTAAACTGATCAGTTTAAAACTTTATTTGTTGAGTTTTTTATTCAGTTATCAATTACTATTAAATTCAAATTATTACGCCAAAGTAAATAAATGCGACTAAAGAATTGTGCTTCTTTATTATTTTAATTAATAAAATGAGATAATAAAATTTGACAAGGAAGAGAGGTATATTACTCTTCCATTCCGACAATACCTGCTGCAGGGGTGCAGCAGATGATTTACGATAGGCGATATTAACTGCTGTCTCGTCGACTGTTCTTTGTATAAACTCGTTTCAACTTGTTATGACACGGATTGTAACGCACCACGCAGTGCTTTAATTATTACAGCTCAAGTTTACGGTTATGTCTGCAAAGATTCACCAACGACGATATCTGCAAAGATTTGCCAACGACGCCGAATGCCTTTGCGGCGCAAAGAACTTTATTTCTATAAAGTTGAGTGTGATCTTATACTGTTCAATTATATCCCACTCTCCACAATTTCTACGTTCTTTGAGTTCGTTCTTTTTAATTATAAATTTATTTATTTTTTACTACATTATTGAAGTCAAGTTATTTCTTGCTCTATGCTCAGTAAAGCAAGATCATATAATTGACTTTATAAACTTCGGCTCTTCTTCATAATAAGCTTCGGCCCATTTTCGTAACTAGCAATAAAAATATAATTACAAAAGTTTTGCTTATTGTTAAAAACTTTTTACCTTTACAGTAAAATTTAAAATAAGTTTCAATAGGAAATTAGGAAGTTTCAAAAATAACTGTATTCTTTTGGAAGTTACTTTAAGAAGTATCTGCTAGCAGTAAGTATTTCGATGATTGAGGAGTTAGACTAAATGATTTACTTTAATTAAGTGAATGATGTTTAAAAATTAAGTATTGAAACTAGCAGATTCTTCTTAAAGTAACTTCCAAAAAAAGTATTTTTTTGGAAGTTACTTTAAGAAGTATCTGCTAGCAGTAAGTATTTCGATGATTGAGGAGTTAGACTAAATGATTTACTTTAATTAAGTGAATATTGTTTAAAAATTAAGTATTGAAAAGATTACGGAATGTAAAAAGATAAAAATGCATTTGTACGAAAACTGAACTGAATTTTTAAACATTGTAATAACTTTGAAAAAGATTGCGAAACTTAAATTTATGTCAATATATGTTTTCTTTTCCTCATTAAAATTGTAACTTATAACGTATTTTCTTTCTAATGAGTGTACAGGGGATGGATGAACAAAACCGATTAGAAGAAGAATATAGATCCACCGTAGAATACATACTACAAATGCCAACAACTTATGGTTTTAATTGCCAGGAACTTTATGAATATGTTATTTCAAAAAATACTATGCTCAATCAAATTGGGTTAAACAACAAATATTATTGAGGCATGTGATTCGTATCAATCTATTATCATTATATGAAATATAAAATTATTGTTTCTCTCCTGTGTCCGTATTTGATTGGACGTATCTATTAATATACACTCTTTGTCGGATTATTACAACACTCGTTGTCGGATTATTACCTTTTTATTAATTTTTTTTTATTTTTTTTTTATTTTATTTTAAAAATTTATTTAACTTTGATAAGTTAAAATAGTTTAGTTTCCATAAACTAATTAAATTCAACACATATAACTTTATGGACAGCACACACCAAAACAAATATCGTTATTAAATAAAAATATAGTAAAAAAAGGCATGTAAATAAAAATAAAAATATGCCTGCACAAAATTAAAATTACAATGTTTGTATTTTTATAAAAATTACACAAATTTTTTATTTAAAAAAAAATTATAAATTAAAAAAAATTAGTGGCCACAAATTTTACAAAAGCAATTATTTCCTTGCCATTTTTTTGATAAGTTTTTTGAAACACACTAGACTGATACAAGACATGGAATCATTATCTAATAATTTCCTAAGCGAGGTGGCTTTATACAAAACACTGTTAGTACCTTTGTACTTAGAGCCTTTGGGGGTAGCAACAGTTTTTGAAGCTTCGAAGTTGATAGGGTAGATTTTTTATTGTAAACATATTTTTGTAAACATTAATTCTGTTTTTGTTTCCCAGTTTTTTTTAAAACATGGTCACTCTAACTATAATAAATATTGAAAATCTAAATAAAATAACTCTGCTTTCTTTTTTTTTAATTGCTTCAAATAAAAAATTGTGCTTAAAAATTAATTTATCTATAACTCATGGAGCACCAGTCACACACTGTCACTTAACACTAGTTAAGACACAGTGATCTTAAGTTCATATGTGCTTTAACAAAAAATACACTACTGTGATATAATACAAGTTCACATGTGCTTAAACAAAAACGTATATCACATTGATGTATATTTTTTTTGAAGCACAAATTCTCTTATTACCTTAGGCTCTATGAAAGGATCCATAAGAATTTAGGGCCTATGAATACGATTTTTTATCGATATCAAGTATCATGCTAAAATGGGGAAGGAGGAGGAGGGCTAAAAAAGATTATTGCACTGGCTCATTTTTATCCTCTCAATTGATTACTATTACATATTTTTAGCTGAGACTTAATTTCAAAGTGATAGAGGTTTTGTTCCTAATCTAGTTTAATAAGTTGCTGCAGCGACTGAAAACCTGCGCCTTCTTGGTTATTTTAAATATATTCAAAACATTTGTTATTTAATCTGCATTGAAACTTGTCAAAATAAATATTTAAGTAAATGGAAAACTTATATACAGACGTCTAAAGCCAAACTTAACTCCACTTTTTGCAAATATCTTAGTTTCGATAATTTCTAAATCGGCACTTAAGAACTCATTGAAAAATCATTTTTTTATTCGTACTTTTGGTTTCGATAATATCTAAATTGGCACCTAAGAACTTATTTAAAAATCGTTGTTTTTTTTAATTTTTAATTTTTGGTATTTAATACCGAAAATATGGGTAAATAAAAAATGATTTTTTAATGAGTTCTTAAGTGCCGATTTAGAAATAATCGAAACTAAGTAATTTGCAAAAAGTGGAGTTAAGCGGTTTGACTTATAATACGTTCATTTTTTAAAGCACTCGGTGTAGTTAAGGCAATTTTAAAATATTATAGCGTCTGTATGATATTTTGTTGACTACTACATTATATTTCCGTTAAATGATTAATCAAATATATAAAAATGACAAATACAAAAAAAAATATTTATCTGGTTACCAGGTTCTTTTTAATTTAATCCTAATTCTATTGATTAAATTTATATATAAAAAAATATTTTAATTAGATAACATCTACAATTTGCAAAATCTCATGTAAATGTCATAATTTGTTATTTTTATTTTTGTAAAGCTATTTTGTAATAGCTTTACTAAATAATTTTTAATATTATTTTGTAAAACTATTTCAAACTAAATAGTTTTTAATACTATTTTTCCATTCAAAATAAACAGTTTTTTACGTAACAAACAATTATTTGATTTAATATGATTTTATAGCGTTTCGTTATTATTATTTAAAACTTGTTTTGTTTAAATTAATGAAGAATTGTTTTACATCATATCATTTTTACATCATAATTGATTATCTTACTTTATGAATTAGTTTCATTAGTTATCGAGTAAATTTATGCAAAGCATAATTTTGCAAAGCTTATATTACCTCAAAATAAGAAAATACTCAGAGGTGATTCTACGAATAAAATAAGGGAGAAAGTCTGATACTAGTATAAAAAATAAGAAAATACTAATCAGAGGTAACTCTACGAATAAAATATGGGAGAAGGGTGCGCGGAGGATGGGGGGTGAATCCTTAAAAAGTACTGACTAGTTCCTCAAAACTAAATTTATTCGACAGAATTGTGTCAAATACCCAACTAGACGACAAAATTCGACAAAAAACCGGCAATAACTTGAAAACCAACTTCTTTGGAGGAGGAAGGGGAGGGTGGTAGTAGAACTCCCATACACCACCACCCCACCCCCAACCCGTAAAATCGCCTCTGATACTAGTATAAAAATGAATTTTAATTGAATTACAAAAACGTTTTCTACTCTTAAAATTATTAAAAGTACAGATGTAGATAAAACTAATGTGAATGTAATTAATTGATTTGAACTTTTTATTTTTAGTTTATATTAAAATTAGATATTGCACTTCATAAACTAAAAATATACTAAGTTATTCAAATTTTAAGGAATAGCAATGGCGCAAATATTTCTAATTATAGATCTCAAAATTACTAAAATTCGTGACGTAGGGGAATACGGATCAAGAAAGCTAATGGGTGAGATGCCTTTTCATATAGCAAATCAACAAAGAAAAACTTAAAATTGGGTTAAAACAAAATTGTATTTACATCTTGTATATTAAAAAGCCTAATGGCTTTTTTAAATATTACTAACGCAATTTTAATTGTCTAGTTTTTGACAAAGTTCTTTGGTAATCTTTGGATTCGCGTAATCCAGTAGAATAAATCTAACATTGGGTATGTTGTTTCACTCGCCGCTTTTCTATTTGATTTTAGTCTGGTGAATTCCCAGGCCATTCCAGCACCTTGATCTTTTTTTTGACAAACCAGCGTTAAACTGTTTTTGCTGAATGGCTCGGTGCACCATCTTGTTAGAATGTGGTACATCGATGTATTTGCATAGTATTGCAAACCTTGTTTTTCAACATTTCCAGATATTTGGCTGCACTTACAGTTATGCCTTGAAGTAAAAAATACCACGTCCAAGAGCAAAATAAAACCCCCAAACCATCAACTTTTGGCTTGATGCTTCAACTTTTGGCAGTGCTTCATAGTAGGACTTAAGTAACAAAAATCTTACTGTTTTCCAACAGGACGACAAACATAATGATGCCAGGTACCAAATAGCATTATTATAGTTTCATTGCTGAATAGCACTTTACTCTGATGTCTAGATGTCCAGTTTGTGAACTTTTTGCAACATGCTATTCTTTTCGCACGCTGCAAAAAAAGGAAAAAACATATATATAAACAAGAATTTCTGTTTTGAAACAACAAAAATCGCGAAAAGTTTTAGAGAGAAAATGAAGATTGAACGAGCTGCTGGTAAGTTTGCATACATATCTTACGATAAATTGATAATTCGTGATTAGATAGCAACGAAAGCAAAAACTCATCTTCATAATATTTTTAATTAATTAACTGAATTTTATTTTTACTATTACTTATTTTCAAATTAAACTGTTTTAAAAATGGAGGAAAATTTCATAATTAAATTTTCGGATGAAAATGGCATTCTCGGAGATAATGGCACCGAAGCAAATTATTTTAATCACAAAATGTTAGAAAGTAAATATTACTCCGTTTCTGAATGATCGCAACATCTTAAACAAAATAAAAACATTTTTTCAATTTTAAATATCAATATTCGAAGTTTGAATAAAAACTTTGAAAATTTAAAAATATTATTAAATAAACTTAAAGACGATTTTAAAATTATATGTGTGACGAAAACTTGGTGTAAAAGCGGTGAAACAAATTATATGTGTGACGAAAACTTGGTGTAAAAGTGGTGAAACAAATTATATGTGTGACGAAAACTTGGTGTAAAAGTGGTGAAACAAATTATATGAGTGACGAAAACTTGGTGTAAAAGTGGTGAAACAAATTATATGTGTGACGAAAACTTGGTGTAAAAGTGAAACAAATTATAAACTTGATCTAGTTAATTACATATCAATTCACCAATCACGTGAAGTTGAGGGCGTTATTCACCAATCACGTGAATGTTAATGCAGTTGAGGGCGTTAGTATTTTTATCCACAATTCACTTTATTATATTTTACGTAACTGTGCGAATGAAACAGGTTGTGAATCATTATGCATTGAATTAGTAAGTAAAACTGAAAAAAACATAATTATAAATAGTATTTAGAGACCATCATCTGGCAATATAAAAAAGTTTAAAACTCATTTTGAAACATTTCTGAAAAAAAATTAAAACATCGAGAAAACATATTTATTTGTTCGGGGATTTTAACATCATCTTAATCAACTATGCTTCTAATAATAATGCTGAGAACTTTATAATGCTCATCAAGAAAATAACTTTATTCCAACACTAACCAAATCAACAAAAGTTACAAAAACGTCTTCTACTCTACTTGATAACATCATAACTAACAATTTTTATCATATTTCTCTTTACACAGGTATAGTTCAGACTAATTTTTAAGATCATTTTTCTAGATTCTTACCTACCAATTACATCTTAACCAAAAATATCGCCATAAAATCCACAATATTTTGGCGACAGATCAATGAAAACTTATGGAAAAAAGACCAAGAAAAACAAACAGAAAAATTATTTACGATAAATCAATTATAGCTGAAGAACTAATCAACTACTTTCTTAATATTGGTCCAAAATTGGCTGCCAAAATTCCACCTAACTCCACTCCTTTTGATTTATATTTAAAAACTTATGATAGACTTATGGACGAAACTAGTTTAAAACATAGCGAGCTGAGAACTGCATTTAGCAGTCTCAAAAGTAAAAAAAGTAAAGGTTTCCATAAAATTAGCGTTGATATTTTCAAATCAGTATTTGACATTATACCATTATTTAAATCTGGAGATAAAATTTGACTTATATCAAATAATTTTAAAATATTTGACATAAGTCATACATTTTAAATTAAAGACCTATATCTATATTACCTTGATTTTTAAAATTGCTAGAGATAATAATTTATAATAGACTATATAACCATCTAACTGAGAACGACATGTTGTATTGCAAGCAATTTGGTTTAAAAATAACACCAATGAACATGTATTAGTTGAACTTTCCAATCAAATATCTAATGTTTTTGATAATGGCTGTTTTACATTAGGAGTTTTTATTGATCTGTCGAAAGGTTTTGATACGGTAAATCACAATATACTAAAAAACTACGGAATGAAAAATAAAAACTTTCTTTGGTTTAAAGGGTATCTGACAAACCAAAAGCAGTTTTTATACTATGATCAAAATAACACAATTCCATATTCCACAATTTGCGGGGTTCCTCAAGCTCTATTTTAAAATGATGATTGGAGCTTGGAAACAAAAAAGCCCAAAAATTTTGGCTCCCTTGTCCCAAACGTGAGAATAACAAGTTGATGAAATGTTTTTTCACTTTTTTCAACAGACTTATATTCATGGATTTTTAAGTTTCATAGTATTATCTCTCAGCGTTTAAAAAGAATGTCCATATAAAATTTACAACTGCTTTAAATTGAAATCAAACTTTCTATGGTCATAACTTTTGAACGTTAAAACATTTTAGAATCAAATTTAAAATTTATTGATGAATATAAGTCTAGTTAATTGTACAAAAAAATATTTCATCAACTTGTTGCTTTCACGTTTGGGGCTTTTTTGTTCCCAAGCTCCAATCACTGCAACTTTTTGCAAAATATTCTTATTTGACTTAAGTATAAACATGTAAATGTTTGGAGTTTGCTCTATGTCTGGAAGTTAGCTTATATATATGGGGCTCGGCGTAAAGGCAAAATGTACCTTCTTCTTGCTCCAGCCATTAATTTTGATATATGTGTATGCGATGTAAACTTTTTGTAACGGTGAAATAAATTACACACGGCGATATATTGCATTATATTGCAAACCTTGTTTTCCAATATTTCTAGATATTTGGCTGCATTTTTATTTTTTTGTTCTTTATTACATTTTAAAACATCACGTTAATATTTCATAAAATTTACAAGCTAAAATTAAAAGAAAATATAAAAAGAACGCAGAAACTAGTGGAAGACCGTAAGGCCTTGTCGTCGAGTACCGCTGTAAAAAGACGTTGTTACACAAGTTGTTTTACAAGTTAAATATTTTACGTAGTAAATAAAAAAGTAAGTGTTATGCAATAATAAAAAAATAACAAGATTAACAAGAAGAAGATCATTTGTTTATACATTTGCAAAGATCTTTAAGTATCTGATGTCAACATTTATGAGCTAAATTTACAAAATATTGAACAAATCTGGCGTTTTATCTAAACAAATGAGGATGCAATTCTTGTGGGACGTATTTATTGGCCTCCATCTAGTACACTTGAGACAAACAGGTTATTAAACGAATCAATAACTTTATCAAATAACTCTCTTGTCAGATTAGAATGCTCAAGTATGGTTCTCACTGGTGATTTTAACTATCCCCATATTCGATATGAATATTATCATGCAGGAGACGAAATTGCAACATTTAGCGTCACTAATAAAAATGTTGAAGGAGACAAGAGACCAGCAAAATTATTCATCAATTATCTTGAGGAAAATCATCTTACTCAGCTTGTGAAAATTCTTACGTATCAACATAATGAGGACCAAAAGCCAGTTAACACTCTGGATCTTATTATCACTAACACACCTAACCGTTTCTCAGATATAAAGTTTAACGTACCGCTTGGCAGTACTCTTTAAGGACGTGCCCATTTTATGTTAGAATTTAGCGTAATTATAAAAAATAACGTTGTTAAGTCTTGAATTTCGAGGAGTTGTTAAATATGGAGCATGGGAAATTATGCAGAAATAAACAAGCACATAAGTACAATATATTTGGTTGAATTATTCAAAGATCAATCCATGTTGCAGTTTACTAACTATCGAATATGAAAAAGCATGCAACAAATTCATTCCGCAAAAACCGATAAAGTACTGCGAAGAAAAGGATCCATGGATTACGCCGGAAGTAAAAAATAAGCTGAGAAACAAACGTGAATTATTGTCAAAATATATCTCTTCTGGGAAGAATGCACATAAAAGTATTATTAAAGCCGAATGTAAAATTGCTTGTAAAAGCGTTAACGAAGTTGTAAAAAAAGAAATATAAAACTACGAGGAGCAGTTTGTTGAAAAAGCCAAATCAAATGTAAAAGTATTTCATTCATGCATCCAAAACAAACACACAGATCGACAATTAATTTGTGCTCAAAAAGACAAAAATAATATAACTACTATTGATATTAACAAGATATGCAATATATTAAACGATTATTTTTATTCGGTATTTGAAGAAGAGCCATCTAGTTTCCAGATTTTCAACAACAAACTAAAGCATTCTACAACACAACAACGGAGCTAGTAATAACTGAAGAAATTGTTCAAGAAAGAATTGAAAAACTAAATGCAACAAAATCAATGGGGTACGACAACATTCATCCTAGAATACGCAAAGAATGTGCCAAAAGTTTTGTGATTCCATTAACAATTATTTATTTATTTATTTTCTTTGCCGTTTAATAAAATTTACAATAAAAAAGATCGTACACGTAAAATAAATGGCCATAGCAAAAAGAAGACGTATATTGTCTTATCACCGAGCCCCGTTTACATTGTCGCCTTCAGTTTATGTTACAAGTTAAAATTAAAAGTTAAAAATTTACAGGTTGAAAATTATATAGTAAAACACTATATATTACAATTAGTAAATCGTATAATAATATATATATATATATATATATATATATATATATATATATATATATATATATATATATATATATATATATATATATATATATATATATATATATATATATATATATATATATATATATTTTGTTTAGTTCTTCATTTTTATTTTTTATAAGAAGAAAGTAAGAAACAAGTCAAGACAGATATAAGTGAGTAATGATGACTTTTTTCAGTTTAATTATTTTAGGTACTTATTTTAAAAAAATAGGTACTTGTTTAAAAAAAATTTTTAAGATCGAAGTAATTTTCTAATAGAAATCGCTTAAATTCTCTTTTGAATTGTTCTAGTGAGAAATTTAGAAGCGTTTTATTTTTAATAATATTTTTAAAAAAAACCTTTCCATATAAATGGTCCACGGTATTGAATTTAAAACGAGCTGTGTTTTAAATAAGATCTTGAAACAACAAAATTATTAGTTGAATACTTTGTGGGGTATTTATAAGTAATTTCGGTGAAGTAAGAGTGAAATATATTAGGAGATAAATCATGTTTTTTCTTAAACTTTAGAAGCATAACTTGGTATATGTTATATTTTTTAAACATTGAGTGCATTAAGTTCCATTAAAAGCGATTCATCATTACCAGTTCTGTTAACACCAAATAAAATTCTACTCGCATTTTTTTGTTTGCTATAGATTTTTTTAGGCTTCCCATAATTATCTATGGTCTTTCACTGAAAAGCGGGAGATTCCTTATATGTGGAGAATGGCAAATATTTCTCTAATATTTAAAAAAGGCAGTAAATTAGAAGCTTTAATTTACAAAGGAGTTTTGTTAACATCTATTGTAAGTAAAATTATAGAAAATCTTATACGTGAACCAATTAAGAAATACTATAGGGAAAACAATATTAACTCGACATCTCAACACGGTTTCATCTTAAAAAAAGGATTTGTTACCAATTCTCTTTAGACATTGTTACAAAAGCCATACAAAACAATTATCGAGTTGACATAGTGTAATTGACTTGGAGAAAAATTTTGATAAAGTACCCCATTGCCGACTCATTCATAAAATAAGATCGTATGGCATACAAAGTCAATTGATTGCATCGATCGAAGTGTGGCTCAGAAACAGAAAACAAAGAGTAGTATTGGGTGATTCTATATCTGAATGGAAAGCAGCTGCTGCTAAAGCGAATAAAGTACTTGGTACCTTAAAAAAAACATTTAAAAGTACAGGGTTATCTCTCTGGAGTTCTCTTTATATTACCTACGTCCGCCCACACATTGAGTTTGTTACACAAGATTGTTTACCATATTTTAAAAAGGTTATAACAACTTGACCGCATTCAAAAAAGAGCAGCAAAAGATATATTTGAAATAGCACACTTACCATACAATGTAAGACTCAAAAGACTGTGTTTAACAACACTTGAATTAAGAAGAACAAGAGCTGATTTTAACTAATATTTTAAGTTTATCCGTGGTTTTGATCTCATCACTTGGAAAAATGAACCACTACCAGCTTGCTCACTTAGAATCGAAGGTCCAGCGGGTCACACCCGGGGCCATCGAGAAAGATTAATGTGTACTTTAGAGCCTGGATTTCCACAGCGACAAAATTTCTTTACACGTAGAGTTGTTAAAATGTAGAATAACCTACCTCAGAATGCGATAATCGCTAAAAGAATTAAAGATTTTAAGTCTGCAGTTGACCGTGGCATTAACTAATTATATGCATGTTATGATTTTGTAAGAGGGTCTGAATATAGTTTATGTGGTCAGTAGCATCGACATACTATTAGTTTCTTTTTAACTTCTGATAAATTTATATTAATTTTGCATAAAATTAATATAATTTTTTTTTCAATCAACGAATTTTATGTATAACTTTATGTTCAGACAAATAATAAATAAAATAAAACAACGATAATTTGACAGATAATATAATAACAATATATGCTTCCAGATTGTAAATAATTGAGTTACAAATTATATCAAGAAAAATCATACATTACAAATCATATAAACCGATATAAATAATAGATAAAAAGAATTTCAAAAGGTTTTAAAAGTACATTTGTATATGAAGATAGATGACATTTCGTATGGTTAGTCCAGTTAGATTCCATATAATTTGAGTTTTTTAATAAGAATTTGATGGTCAACAGTATCAAAAGCTTTTGATAAATCAATAAAAATTCCAAATGTGTATTCAGATTTATTAAACGACTCGTTAATATTACGTGTAAACTGAAGTATTGCACCGCTGAAGAGCATTTAATAGGAAGTTCACGCATCCTTCCCAACCGATGTCGCAAAACTTGCCCAGATGTGGGGTTTGAACCACAAATCTTACGTTTCTGAGGCAAGTGCGCTACCACTGCGCGACTACTGTTTTCCAACAAGACAATAAACATAATGATGCCAGATACCAAATGGTATAATCATAGTTTCATTGCTGAATAGCACTTTACTCTTTTTTTTTTTATTATTATTTTTTTATTTTGCCGTTGATAAATATTACAAAAAAGAAATTACAATAAAAGAAAATCCTGGCCGGAGCAAGAAGAAGACAGGTTGTCTTATCACCAACCCCCGTCGCACAATAAATGATAAAAGACAAAAAGATTTTTTTAATATCATCAAAAATATGAACGAAAAAGACAATTTTATTTTCGTTATCTTTTATACTAATGGTTTGAAACCATTTTAATAAAAGCTAAAGAAAGTGATAAAGATTTGATTTATTTTTAAGTGATTTGAAATTTGATATATCGAATTCCAAAGTTCAGTAAATGCCGTTTTGAATAATCCTTAAAACTTTGCAAAGTGCAGTTTAATACGAAGTTTTGTTTTTACTAAAGATTGGAAGAAATTTTTTCCAAACTAAACTACTGTCTAAAATAAAATTTCTGAATTTCTAACTGTACGAAGATATATATATATATATATATATATATATATATATATATATATATATATATATATATATATATATATATATATATATATATATATATATATATATATATATATATATATATATATATATATTTATATAGTTAGCACTTAACTACTCACTACATGTGAGTAGTTAAGTGCTAAGATTTTTTTTTATAACTTTGTTCTGGTGCATTTTACACGATCATGTTATAAAAATAAAGATAAAAAAATAACATTATTTATTAATATTATATTAGCTAATAGAAAAGTATTTTTTTTTACTATACATTGCATGTATTTGGAAACTTTTCATTGCTAAAACAAAACGTACACACATATAATATATGTGTGTATGTTTTGTTTTAGCAATCGCAAGTTTCCAAATACATGCAATGGAAAGTAAGTAAAAAATTTGCTTTTCTATTAGCTAATATAACATAAATAAATAATTTTATTTTTTCATCTTTATTTTTTAACATGATCATTTCAAATGCACCAGAACAAAGTTATAAAAAAAATTCTTACATTCATGCACACACACATGATATATCATATGTGTGTGTATGTATGGAACATACACATGCATGCAAAGATATATATATATATATATATATATATATATATATATATATATATATATATATATATATATATATATATATATATATACATACATACATACATATATATATATATATATATATATATATATATATACATAGGCGCCCGCAGAAAATTTATAAGGTGGGGGGGGGGGGCAAACCTTTTTTGTTATTGCTTTTTTTCCTGTTATCTGTTATGTAAAAATCAAGATATGTAAGATATAAAATAAAGAGAAGAAAAAAATTATATGTCCGTGGAAAAAAGAAGACAATTTAAACTTGTCAGCACCATTTTGAAAATGTAGTGTGTAAACTACGAAACATGCTAAGATTGAAAAATATTGTGTTTTTCATACAAATAAGCAATTGATTATTTCGGAAAAAAATTTAATTAGGTTTTTTCCGAAACTGTAACAAAGTATCACTAAAAGATATTTTTTACAGGAAAATTTAGTTACAAACTTTATGGCATAAAGAACGTTACAAACAAGAAAATTTTTTTCTATATTTAGAAAATACAGGGGGAGGGGGGACAAGTGCCCCCTCCTGCCCCCCCTTGCGGGCGCCCATGTATATATATATATATATATATATATATATATATATATATATATATATATATATATATATATATATATATATATATATATATGTATATATATATATATATATATATATATATATATATATATATATATATATATATATATATATATATATATATATATATATATATATATATATATATATATATATATATAAAATAACAATATATATCATGAAAAAAGGTTAGAAATAGTATTAGTACTATTCTAAAGTAAAAATAAATTGTATAATAATATTAAAACAATTATAATAAGGCCAATAACAATATCAGCAATGTTAACAATGCTATTTATATTAATAAATATAATACTATATATCTAATAGAGAGAGGGTAATAACCACAAGTAGCCTCCTCATCTGTAGTGGCCTTCTTGGCCTTGGGGAGGCGGGTTACCAAAAAATTTATAATAATAACAGTAATAATAGTAATAATAGTTTTAATAAGTGTTAAAACTAAATATTAAACAATAAAAATAAGTAATAATATATGAATAATAGTAAAACAATGTTATAATATTACTATTACATAAAATAATATTTTTATTACATAAAATAATATTACTATTACATAAAATAATATTTTTATTACATAAAATAACACCAAAAGTAATAATAATAATAACCCACAATGAGCCCAATATTTTACAAACAGTATCTTTCCAAAAGTAGGCATAAAGACCGGTTTTAGTAATAAGGTTTAGTGATTTAAAGTGAAGAGGTAATCTATTCCATGATTTTATGCATTGGTTTGTGAATTATTGACGTACATAACTAAGTAATGATTGAGAATATATAATTTAAGGTTACTAAACGACGGAAGATAATAACAAGAACTTTTTATAGCAGTAAAGAAATAATAGATTGAGTGAGGTAGGTTAACTTGTTTCCAGACAAATAGACAATTTAATAGATGAACAAGAGCACACAATTTGATGATTTTGGATAGAAGGTAAAGGATATTAATCTTTAGAATAATATTCTTGAAAGTATATTATTTTAAATGTTTTGATTATATATTTTTAAAAAACTATTGGTTCATAAGTTGTGCGTAGAGTATTATATTAGTATACATATTAAAGTGTTTGTAGTATGTTTGAGAAATAAAATTTATATTAAATAAAAGAGATATGTTTTTTACTATTAATATATATTTATCTTTAGAAAAGTATATTGCTGATTTAATAGTTTTATTGTTCCAATTGGTCATATGGTTCATTGTTATTAAAGTTACACATGTTAGAAAATCATTTTATTCGATTTATAAAAAAATAGTCTTCTTAAATCACACAATCAAAAACTAACCCTATAAACAGAAAGCTTAAACCAACCTTGAGAAAAAGAATATATTGCAATAAAAATTTTTAAAAAAGAAAGTCTAAATAATGTAAAAATTTATATGTAAGAGATTAAATATTATACAAAAGATAAAAAAAAACACAGAAGCAAAATACTGCAAAATATATGAAAATTACTAAACTCATTTTTTTCTTTGTTCGTTGCATTTCATACTACCAGATAATTCTTTTTTTCCCTTTACCCACCCCTGTTTATTAAATAATTAGATTTATCTTGACCTTATTTTCAAATATTTTAAAAAATTGACTAGTTTATAGTTCACTTTATTTTTATGAGTAGCTCCCTAACAGTCGTAAACTTATTGCTTGTTATTTAATGTTTTTTAAACGAATCATGTGCCTTTAATATTAGGGTTGTAAACCTCACACCAGTTATTAAAAGCCCTAGGGAAAGAGTTTGAAATCTTATTTAATTGAAAACTTAGATATTTTGAACATTTTAAATTTTTAATTTCGTAGCACTTAAAAAGTAGTTAAGGGATCGTCCATAAAATACGAACGCTCGGAGAGGAAGAGGGGTCTGCAAATGTAAAAATATAACATGGGGGGGGGGGGGGAGGGAGGGTAGTAGGTCAATTATAAAAAGTTTGGAGACACTAAATTTAAAAAAATATTATAAAATGGTGGGTTGGTAGGTTAAAAGCGTAGGTACTTTTAGGCAGGTATAGGATTAGATTTCTTACTTGTTCTCCAAGGCACTTACTAAGGAGTACTACACTAAATCCGCCACTCATACAACTTCTTCTTTGGGTATCCATAATATATATACGCAGCTAAACCACTGGTTTCGCTTCCCCGTTTCCTATTGTACGTTAATATTATGACATCCAACGTTTCTTGAGGTACTTTAAAAGTTTAACTTCTTAAGTTAAACTTTCAAAGAAAGTTTATTTCTTGTATTCGCCCTTAACGTTCGCATTGTTAAGGCTTTCTTAATGTGTAACATCTAGGGCTATACAAATAGCTATTTTTTTTGTGTGATCTAATTTCGTTGTGATAAAAATTTATATTGAATTTTTATTGAATTTAATTCCTTATTAACAAGTAAACTTTTAGCAAAAACTTATATTGATGTCTTCAAAAAAAAGTCTAGTTGATAGCCTTGAGTATGATATGATCATTCAAAGATATGCATCATGCTCACCGAATCGGGCAGTCTTTGCGATATATGTATGGTCGGGAGGGCCCTTTAATTATTTTCATAGCCGGTAAATGGCCGGTTCATGACCGGTAAGTGGCCAGCCCGCCACTGTTTGTTGCAGAAAAACTTGAAGAGCAAATATATAAAGTAGCAGTTCGTCCGTAAATTACGCAACGCAAAACTAATTTTAAAAGTATAGGAGAAGTAGGAGAACATTTTGCTCTTTTGAGCGGCGACTTTCGCTGGACTTTATTTAAGGGTTATTTATACATGGTTTAATCAAGGACGTATTAATAGATGGACGTTTAACGTATTGTTTAAAACCCAAGATATCCGCGCTATTCATTGTTACAAATAACAAAAGCAAAACAATAGAGAACTATTTTTAACTTGAGAATATTTTTACTTGATTTTACGTCAAAATAAGGATAGTCTCGTCTAGCCTTAGAAATATTTAAACATTCCATTACACCTAAAAAATCTAAAAAGTTTTTAAATAAATAAAACCTTTTCATAATATGATCTACAAACTCAAGCGAAATCTTTATATGGAAAAAAAGAGTTAATTACAGAAAATATTAAAATAAAATTGCGAGACAAAATTTCCGACAAAAATGAGAAATTAAAATACTTAAAATAATAGTGAAAACTAAGTGTAGGGAATAGAGACCACAAGTAATTTATAGTTCGATCTATATATGATCTACAATTTTACCTACAACATCTAGAAAATTCGTTTCACTTTGCAGTATTCATTCTTGCAAACTAAATATCACTTTTTTACAAAAATATGATTTTTGACGTCCAAGTTTTATTAATAATAAGTTCTTATTAAAAAGCGCTCACGTATCAAATTTGACATTTTAAAACAGATGAGCTATTTCTGTATAACTATTATGCATTAATTTTTAAAAAATGTTAGAGTTTTGTAGGTAATTGTACTTTTTAAAAAAAGTAGCCTCAGATCTATAACAATGGGTTAAACGTCCATCTATTAATACGTCCTTGGTTTAATCATAGTCAATAGAAGTTATACCTTCTATTGACTATGGCTTATGACTTATGGTATGACTTCTATTGAAGTATAACTTCTATTGACTATGGTTTACTTAAAGACTCTGCGAGGGAAAAGTTTTAACACTTTTTCTTTTGTCTATTAGTTAAATTTCGCGTTACGTAATTTATGGACGATCCCTAATAGAAATTTTTTTTTTATAATTTAAATAATTTATTTTTTGAAATTTTTTAGTTTTGAAATTAAAATTTTCTTAATTTTGAAAATGTGTTAAATTATGTTATTATAAAAAAAAAATAATTCCAAACTGAACCGAGTCGCGTAATGTCGCTGCTAGAGTGAAACGTGAAAATGGTCGCTGAAAAAAACGTAAAAGTAAACTTATAATTGTTTGGTAAGCAAGTTAAGCACTATATCTAAATAAAAAATTTTCAAATAGCATGGAAAAAAAACTAGCAGAATATCGAGCCAAGAAAATTAAAGAAAAATCGGATGTTTTGGAACAATTTGTGACAAAAGAATTTTTAGAAACTTCAACTACAAAAGACCTAAATGAAAAAATAGACGACGAAAGTGATAATGATAGTGTTAGCGAATTTGCTGTAGCTCAATCGAGTCTAATAAAAGTTATTTTTTTTAAATTATACAATGTGAAATCAATACTCAATTTTGCTATATGGTTTTGTTTACTAATATTTTTCATTAAATTAGAATTTGCTGCAGTTTATTTAGCAGTGTCAGGCCTCGTTGTCATGTACTACAGTATGGATAAACGAAAAAAGACAAAAAAAGAACCTAGTGCATATTCAGTATTTAATAAAAACTGTGAGAGAATTGATGGTACTTTTACAGCAGAACAGTTTGAAAAGCAAATGATATATGGAGGGGCAGTTCGGTAATAGACAAAACATTCATAATTTATTTATTAAAATTACTAAATTTTAAAAAGGTGGTGTCAAATTCCAAATTATTTCAATAATATTTGTATTTTTTTGGTAAGATGTAACTAGAAATTGTTTTACAAGTCCAGGTTTTGACAATTTATCTAGAAGACTAGCAGTTTAAAAGTTAGTGGGAAGGTAGATTTTATATATATATATATATATATATATATATATATATATATATATATATATATATATATATATATATATATATATATATATATATATATATATATATATATATATATATATATATATATATATATATATATATATTATTATATATATATATATTATTATATATATATATATATATATATATATATATATATATATATATATATATATATATATATATTATTTATTATTACATTTTAATAACTATTCTAGAGTCCCCTCACAGCCCCTAAAGATAAGCCTCAATTTTCTGCATAAAACAGTAGCAAATTTTTGCATTGGTTACAAATTTCATAAACAAGCAAGTTAGTATTTTGATATTGATATGTACAAAAATATGTAATATTAATATGTGTATATTGTTATGTAATATTCTTATGTGTTTAATAATATGTAATATCAATATGTAGTATTGCTGTGTTTTGTTTTAGTGAAATAAATTAAAACTGTAATGTTGACAAGAAGTGGTATAGTTAAAAACTAAATTGGAGTTTTTAGTGACCACTTCCTGTTGTTTGTAAACTACAACTGACCAGTCTTCACTCTCTTAATCATAATCAATAAGACCTGTTACTCATCCTTTAATTAAGTTTTTGTTAATTGGCTACCCATCACCATCAATAACTGGTTCTAAACTACTTGATTGGAGACAGGTTTTGAAATTTTTTTATTTTCGATGACTTGATAAAGAAAATGTCAGAAATCATGATGTAGCAAATCAAGAGATGGGCAATATAGTTATCAATGCAATTGTAACTTTTTGGAGCATGGCATGCATTAAGACAAGGCAAAATTCGGTGTTAGATCCTATGTGTCTTTTGGAATGAGTGGAACTGATTGTTGAAGAGCAAAAATCGCTAAAGTGATGATAGCGGAAAATGTGTCTGATGCCATACAGGAAATCATGAAATCAGGAATTAAAGCAAAAATGCAAGAAGTCAGATATAATTGGAAAATCATACTCAGCTATAAAGAAAATGAAACAGAAAAAAAGGTAGACCATAAGATCATGATGATGAGACATGGAAGTTAATGACAAAGAACAGAACAAAATGTTCCTGTTTTCTAAACAATTGTATTATGACCAGAAGATGACACGCAAACTTTTAAGAATGAACAGGTATCTTTCTTTTTTCCACACACCAGCTTGGACAAAAGCTAGCATTGGTTCTGATGCACCTATGAACGACTTGCAATTCATCCACGACATGGTGGACTACAAAGAAATATATGAAGTTGCTGATGTTTGTCTTTCCAAAATAACCGATCAACAATGGTATTTGACTGAAGATGAAGTTAAATTCTATTTTTTTAGCAAACATGTTAGTTTCGCTGTGAAAAAAGGTATGGTAGCCAAACTCTTGGAAATTCCAGTATCTGAAAATCTTTGTCTTGGTTAGCCAGTTTTTCGTAAAATCACTCGTCAACCAAATCTTCTGGGCAACCATGATATCAAAAAGCTGAAAAATTCGGTAAAAGTTGTAAATGATAATGCAGAGCAAGGAGTGAAACTGATTTCAGAATTTTCGACAATCATAACCAGTGATCTACAACAAAGAGAATGGTTACTGCAAAGCGTCTAAAATCACAGGCAAAAAATTTTTATGAATTATTCAGTTAATAATGTTGTTTATGAATGAATTAATTATTAACCGAATGTTAATAATGTTGTTTTATTGTCTTGGATAATAAAACAACATTCATATATTTTGACTCTAAATGTAAACAAAAAAAATGCAGAACTAGCTTGGTTTAACTGGATACTATAACATATATTATATCAGCTGCTTTTGTTTGGCTTGATTTCTGTTGTTTAACTTTTAATTACTTGAAAAGTGTGATTTAGTGTACTTATTTTTCCGTGTTTTAATTTAAAAAAAAAATATTGCTTTATACAGGAAATTGAAGCTTATCTTTAAGAACTTTTAGGGGGCTCTATAATAGTTATTAGAATATGATAATAAAACTTTTTATATTCTACACAAACACTAGAACGGGATAAATTTAATTTGGCTGGTTTAAATTTTTTTTGCATAGTGAACACCCATAATACACATACTTATATATATCAGGCTTGTGTTCATTAGTTGCGACAAGTTGGCCAAGGCTTTTTAGACGTTTTAAAAACAGTCAAATTTATGTATGTTTCCTTGTATGTTCGCAAAATTTAATTTCAACATGCTTAAAGTTGAACATTTCTAATATATAATTTTATATAAAATAATAAAAATATAAAGTAAATAATTCTATATAAAACGCTTTTAAACAAAGCGACAATTTGCTTTTATTAATTGTTTGTAATAAAAAAAGTTTATTTTTTTCAAAAGTTATATAAAGTTGAGTAAGTTTTATTAAAAGTTAGTACATTATAAATGTAAAGTTTAGTACAGTATATAAATATAGATAAATTTTTTATTATTTAAAAAGTGTTTTTTATAAAAAATGTACACCTTTTAAAACACCTTTTATTTGTGCTTTTAAGCTGAATAAATGCCAGTTTCATAAGTGCGAACTGGCATAAGTGCGAAGCAGTTGCAAAAACTGGCATAAGTGCGCCAAATGAATTTGCAAACATTGATGTAAGTGCGAACTGACATAAGTGCGAAGCAATTGCGAAAACTGGAATAAGTGCGAACCAGAGTAAGTGCGAATTGGCTTAAGTGCGCCAAATAAATTTACAAATATTGGCATTTGTGCAAATTGGCATAAGTGCGAGGCAGTTACAAAAACTGACATACTTGCTAACTGGCATTTCACACTTATGCCAATATACGTTTTTCGAAACTCGACTTTTGTTATGCAATGTATATACACAAAAGTATACCTTACAAAAAATTTCGAGTAAACAGCCCGACTATCGCTGTAAAACATATGCAAAACATTTTAATTAAAATGAGTTATAATTATTATTTTAGTTCTATAAACACAATGATGACTTTAAACTATTTAGCGTAACAGGATAAAAGTTTTTTCTAACTGCGTAAAAATCTACATTTGGATGGAATTTAAGATTTGAATTTTAACTAGGAAGTTTAAGCCTCGTTACCAAGCAATCCGTTGGTAATGAATGAGGTTTTACCTGGTTAAGTGTTGTTCTTCAGTGCTCTATGATAAGACTGTTTGAACTTCTGAAAAGACCTAAATAACTAAAAAAAACCAACAACTCTACAAGTCATTGCAATGATGCATATATGGTCAGAGCTGGCATATTTAGGATATTTTATTTCTGGATATAGAATATTTTGTATATATATATATATATATATATATATATATATATATATATATATATATATATATATATATATATATATATATATATATATATATATATATATATATATATATATATATATATATATATATATATATATGTATATATATATGTATATATATATATATATATATATATATATATATATATATATACACACACACACACACACACACACATATATATATATATATATATATATATATATATATATATATATATATATATATATACAGTATTGGACAAAACATTTGCAACCAACATCGAATAATGCTAAAAAGTGTTCCTAATTTTACATGTCTTAAAAACGAAACGAACTATACTAACACAGCAAACTGTTCAAGAGTCTGGAGTCATAGCATACCATGACATGAGCAATCAGCTGACAGGTGACAACACACAGGCAGAATTTCGTTGTGCCATTTTGCAGCGGACAAAACAAGCGCATCTTTTTTAGTTTGATTCATTTTCTTGACTCTGGTCCGTGTCAACGTTACGGAAGTTTTTTAGTAATTAAAGGAAGTATCCAGAACTTTCCAGAAGTTTCCAGAAGGATGCAGAAGCTTCCAGAAGTTTCCAGAAGAAACATCTGGAAGCATCCAGAAGCATCCAGAAGTATCCAAAAACATTGAGAAGCATCCTGACACATCCAGAAGCTTCTAGAAGCATTGAAAAGAAGCATCTACAATCTTCCAGAACAGGTTCACACAGGTTCATTTTACTACATAAGAGACATGTAAACCAACATGTAATTCAGTCAGAATATGGAAGTCAATCAGTCAATATTTTCAAGACAGTTTATCGAAGTAAGTTGTATCAATGTTTTATCAAAGAACATGAATACAAGAAGTAAAATACAACAAGTGTTTCATTACATCAATACAGTTCACATCCAACCAAGACGTTGTGTTCCACAGAGCATTATTGTATTATCACACGGTAAATGTAACACGGTAAGCCTTGAGTAGCGTGATTATTTATTTTTATTACTTTCATGACTTCAAGTGCAAAATTGGCTCCCGACAGTCTTGGATTGAAACTAAGAAAAAAAATTCTTAGCGATTACGTAAGTGAAATGTCAAAAAAGTATTTGTGATAAATATCGTGTGAAAAAATTGACCGTATCAAGTCTATGTTCCAAATATTGTTCTTAGGGGAAGTTGGCAGCATATAACAAAGGTGGAAGACCACGTTCCACCACTTCTAGAAAGGATTCTATGATCGTCAGATCCGTCAAGAAGGATCCCTGGATATCATCAGTCGAGATACAAAAGCAATTAGATCTGCCTGTATTGGACCGAACAATCAGACGACGTGCTGTTGAAGCCGGATTGTTTTCTCGACGACCTGCAATGAAACCGCTGATTTCACTAAAGAACCAGAAAAAAAGACTCCTGTTAGCTACATCTCATCAAATCAAAGTTTAACATCATTGAGAGCGATGGCATTTGCCGCGTACGTCGACCGGCCGGAAAACGCCTCGATTTACGTTACTGCCATAAAATTGTGAAGCATGGTGGAGGCAATGTAATGGTTTGGGGGGGGAGGGGTGTTTTTCTGCTAACGGTCTAGGTCCAATACTTCGAATCGATTGAACAATGGACTGTTTTATGTATAAAAATTAGGGCTCAAAAATATGCTTTAGCTTAAGCAATTTCTGATAAAATATACCTATTTCAATAATTTCTAAAAGTGTGCACGTTACTAAAGTTTTAGCAGATTTTAAAGGTATGTAGAGTCCTGTTGAATACGCTTTTCGAAGTATAGATCTTAGAAAATATTGTTTTTTAGTTTTAATAAGATATAAATTTAAGTATAAGATCGTATAGTTCAATCAGTTAATTCGCCGCAGAGATCCGGGTTCGCATCCCACAGCCATTGTAACTTTTGTTCATCAAACTCTTTTTACTTAAGATAGCATTTTTTGACCTCCATGTTCTATATTACAGATCTTTCGTCACCTTCATAATAGTGACAACTTCTCTTCTGTTAGTTAGTCTTTTAAGATTGAGTTCATTGTGCTTAATTCTACACGTTTCCCTTGCTTTACTAAGTTCTACTTAAATTATAATGAAATGTACGTAAAACAACTTTTTCAAATAATATAAATCATTTTGCTTTAAATCTTGTGCTTTTTGTACCAGACATCTGTCCTAAACACTTTGTAATAACTTCTAGCTAACTCTGAGTCTAATATAATCATTTCTGAATATAATTTCCCTGAGACTCCTACAGCCTATTGTGTTCCATTAAAAGTAACTAGTTTTCGAGTCCAGATAT
>NC_061168.1:39141173-39159890 GCF_022113875.1 Hydra vulgaris
TATTTTTACGTCACAAGTGGTCTTTATGATGAGACCTATTTATGGTCTTATCATAATAAAAACAGACAAAGGTGGTGGCATCTTTATCATGAATAGGGACAAATATTAAAGGAAAATATTACAAATACTGGAAGACAAAAACACATACAACCAGCTGAAAAGGTGCCTTACACAAATTAATAAAGATAAAATAATTGACAAAACTCTACACATGAAAAATAGCCTAACTATTACTGAAAAATTGCGGACTTTCTGCCAAGGACAGAGCCTAAAACTTCACTCTTCTGCGGATTACTAAAAATCCACAAAAAAGATATACGATTAAGACCAATTGTTTCTGGTTGTGAAGGACTAAATGATAATATTTCATAATATGTGATCAAATACCTGCGACCAATGGCTAATTCTCTTCCATCTTGCTTTAAAAATTCCACAGAGTTATTAAAAATTTTGCGTAGCACCTCGTTTCCGAAAAACGATTACATATTGGTTACAGCAGATTTAGTTTCCCTATACACTAACATTCATCATGATGATGACAGAAGGGAGTGATTTTATTTATAACCATTGGAATTTTTTCAAACTCCATGAAAATCTTCCACCTATTGTACATACCAAACATATTTGCAGACTACTTAAATTAATCTTTGAAAATAGCTCCTTTATGTTTGGATCCAGTATCTTCCATCAAAATTTCAGAACCTCTATGGGCATTAGAATGGCTCTTTCATATACCAACATCTCTATGGGAGAGGTCATAAAATTATTTACAAATATAAGAAGAATATTATATTGAATAAAATATTTATCAATGATTTTCTTCTAATTTTTTTTTCGATCGAGTTTGAAAAAATAAAACTCTTCGCGAATAGTCTGCATAAAAAAAGTTTTACCTTTACCTCGTCGTTCAAATCCGTCAACTTTATGGACCTGACTTTAGCGAAATACGAAAATGATATGATTAGCTCCACTTTATACAAAAACATACCAATACTTTATCTCTCTTAAATTTTCACTCCTACCACTCTGAGTGTCAGCGTTGTTTATAGCCAAGTTTTAAGACTTAACAGGTTAGCATTGAAAGATAGTGACCTACGAACTGAACTAGAGAAACTGGCTAGAGCTTTAGTTATAAAAGGGTATCCGTTGAAAACCATAAACCACCAAATGATTAAAGCTTTATCATTCACGCAAAAAAAGTTTAACTTTCTCAACCAATCCAATGGTGAATTTACCGTACAAAAATGGATCTGCTCTACTAAAAAAATCTTTTTACCGATGGCATCTCACTAGTACTTCCATATGACATCACAGGCAAAAAAATAGGGAAATAACTGCTAAGCACTGGAAGATAATTAAAAAAGACCCAATGCTTGAAAAAATACTAGGAGAGAAAGCACTAAAGATCTTTTTGAGTCGTAAAACACTGAACAATTAATTGGTTCACACAAAATTTTAAGAAGAAAACTGTTATTTTAACGTCACTAGTATTATTTTATCCATTTTTTATTTGTTAATTAACTATTTTTCCTTCAATAACATTACAAAAATATTGTTTTTCGTAAATAGAAAACAAGAATGCATACTGTTGTGTCGTTACTTATCATAAAAATCTATAAAGCAGTTCTTATATATTATTATTATTTCTTAAGTAAATTATATTATCATGGCTTCCAAAAGACCTTCATCAAACAGTTTTCTCCAAAACTCTAAAAGACTCTGTCAAGAGGCAACAGTACATTTCCTATTTATCTTTTTATTTATTATTGCGCTTTGTTTCATAATAAAGATCATCCTGACTATTTTTTACGGCAAATATATCCTTAGATATTTTACATTAAGTATCCACGATATATAGGCTATATATATATATATATATATATATATATATATATATATATATATATATATATATATATATATATATATATATATATATATATATATATATATATATATATATATATATATATATATATATTTAATAGAAGTATTTGCGCCGATTGTTCGAAGATACGCTTTTTATGATTTTGACTAAATTTAGAGCAATTTCCAAGCAATGGCGCGAATAGATTCTGATGTCAAATCCAATTAATTTGTTCAACGATATTGTCTTAATGTGTTCCTGTACCAAAAATAAATACTGTGATTAATAATTTAAGAAATATGTTGTACCTATCTTTCAATGATTACAATAGATAAATAAACACTTTGGTTATTGAAAGTAATTTTTTTTTGAGATTTGAGCTTTTTCTCAGTCATACGACAAATTTAATGATTTTTCCTCATTTCGGTATCAAATGTTTTTTATTTTAAAATAATATTACTGGAGCCTTGGATCAAACAAATCCAAATCCAAAATGGTTTCCTTAAAAGATTGGGCAAAGAACTTTCTTTTCTGTAAACAAAACTACATTAAAACGTATCAATCTGATTCAAATATATATATATATATATATATATATATATATATACACTTTTTTAGTAGATCTAATGGTCGCATCACAGAGCACCACAGAAAAGCATTTAACTTGAAAGTTTACGCTTGCTTTATGTCAAAAAAAAGCCTAAAGTAGGCATCGAACCGCAGATCAGTGAATGATTCAGCATTTTTTTGGTGTTTGAGATAGGTAACAGACATGGCGCAAACTCCAAACATTGTATGTTTATACGTATGTAAAATAACGAGGCTTTGCAAAATATTGCAATGATTGGAGGCTGGAAACAAACAAGCCCTAAAATTTCATCGTCCTTTGCCCTAAACGTGAGAGCAACAAGTTGGTAAAATAATTTTTTTGCTATTCTTAACTAAATTTATATTCATCGATAAATTTTATGTTTCATAGTATTATTTTTCAGTGTTCATAAATTATGACTATATAAAGTTGATACCCCTCATTTTAAGGTGTTTCCAAATTTTATACGGTCATAATTTTTGAACGCTTAGAGATTGTAAAAGAATACCTAAAGTTTATCGATGTATATAAACTTAGTTAAAAATAGAAAAAAAAAAAATTATTTCATCATCTTGCTGCTCTCACGTTTGGGGCAGGGGAAATAATATTTTAAAGCTTTTTTATTCTCAGCCTCCAATCATTGCTACTTTTGAAAAAGCATTATTATTTGAGATAAGTAAAAACATACAAATGTTTGGATTTTACTCCATATTAGCTATCGCAAACATTAAAAAATGCTGGATCCGTTACTGCCACAGATCTCTTTTTCTGAAGCAAATTTGCTTCAGAATTAAGCGTTTAAACGCTGAAAATGTACAATAAATATTTATATACGTATAAATTTTCACCTTAAGGCAAATATCTCAAGAAAACATGTTAAAAAGAGTTGTTAAATGTAATTTCGAGATTCAGAGTTTGCAGTTAAGTATCTGTTCAAAGTTCAAATTATTAGAGCCGTTCAATAACAAGAAAACGAGAAAGCAATTGCCGTAGCTAGCTCCTTGAATCCACTCTTCTTCTTTTTTAATAGTTTTTTACAAGAACTCTTAATTTGAAGTAGCTTCTAAAGCTTCTCAAAGCTCATAAATGCTTTACGTTATCTTGAAAAATTGAATTTTTTATTACGAAATATTTTTCTTAAAACAACAAATTTCTTGATTTAAGAAAAAAAATCCTACCCTGCAATTTATTTTTAAAAACAAAATTTTTTTTGTATATTTCTTGTTATGAGAAATGAATTTCTTAAACCATGATCAATAGATTTACAATTTTGCTGTGAGTTCTGATGAGTTGTTAGCGACTTTGAAAGATTTCAGGAGTTTGAAAGATTTCAGTAATTCATTGTATCCAAAAAGTCACACCCGTAGGCATTTTTTCAAACTATGACCTAGAAACCAAAAATTAACCAGTATGGTAAAATATACAGCTCAAAACCTAGTGGCTGGTCTTTATCAATAAAAACTGCTTTCAGAAGGATTTCAGCTTTGATTCCGTTTTTACATTTTATCGGACCTTCCTTTGATTTTGAATACAGAACTTTAAATTGTGATCACGATCAAAAGATGCTCACGCCAGAACCAAACTAATCCATGATTTAACCATGATTTGAATTTCACCTCTGCAGCAGGTTCATTTTACATTTGCCAATAGTCTTGTTGATCTTAAAGGTTTAATTTAAAAATAATACAATGTAGATAAAATAAGATTTAAAATGAAACTGCCAAAAACTTATTCCATTGAATTTTGACACTTTGACATATATTTAAATTTGACATTTATTTAATTTTGACATATGATTAAATTTGACATTTTGATAAGATCAAAGTACTATTTCTATCGATTTTATTATTATTATATTTCTTCTGATTTTAAGAAAAAAATTGGTTTAGAGTTATTTTCTTTCAATTTTAAAATTAATTTTAAACCGTTTTGCGAGCCATTGTTTTTAAACAATTTGTTGATATAAATTATTCTTAAAAAATAAGACTAAAATATCAAAACTTATGAATTTAAATTTTGCTTTAAAAATTGCAGAATCAGAAAAGTTACAGGTCAAAAACCGCGTTGCCCTGGATAGAGAAATATAGTCAGCCATTCTATTGATCTCTTTGAGTTACTTATTACTCAGAATAAAAACTTGCCTAATTTTAGAAGAATGCAACTGGAATTTCATGATACTCAAGGCGTGTAAAATAGCTCCAAATTTGTTAATTTTCACCTAATGGTCTGCTGATTTCCGGCATTTGTATATATTTTTTACCACGTTTTCCTAACTTCATAACGAATTTGTGCGTTTTTAATATACCACCAGTTAACAAAATTAATAGTGATAAAAATGCACACAATCGGTATAGATAAATACATTTCATTATTTGTAATTGTTATTATATAGTTAATGATTTTTAAATTTCTACTCGCGTCGGTTGTTTGAAAATGCCCTTAAAAACTCAAAAAAATGTAAAAATTTTAAACTATAAAAGAGTGGCGCGAGTATTAATAGTCATCCAAAAAAATATAAACAATTTCATTAAAAAACAATGCCTTGGCAATATTTTATTATACTCCACGAATTAAATTTTTTTCATGAGGGTCAAAGTGGGATGGGCTAATGTTCTAAGTTCAACTTTAAGTTATATATAATTAATTGTTTAAGAATTGTTTTTATTTTGCTCTAATTCTATTGCCCTCAGCGCCAAATTTGTGGTTTGTTCTTTAAATTTATTTTTTTCTTTAAAAAAAATGTATTAGTGTTAACATTTTTTTAAGATAATGATAGGGTATTTGACTCCTAGTAGTAAGTTCTATTATTGTTGCAACTTGAACAAGGCTAGACATAGAAGTGGGTTTCTTACGCTGATTTTGATGATAAGACTCCGATGAAAGTTATACCAGAGTAGAGACCCCCACAAAAGGGTTAATAATTATAACTGATGAAAATCTTACACCAAGTTTCCTTTTTACTCAAACAGTGATTTATTTTTATGCGTATTTTTTTCTAGTTTTTTATGCGCAAATTCTAATTTTTTTGTTTTATAATACTGTTTTTGTTCAGCGATTGTTTCCACTTAATACTTTTATTGTGGTGATGTTTTTTTTAATTTTGTTTTCGTTGTTAATCCGCATTAATTGTTTGCCTTTAATTAAATTTTATGAGTTTAAGTTTAAAATTAATAAACATGAAATAAATAAATGTTTTAAAGTTAATAATGCCTAACAGACCATCGATGGCCTCTTGTTAATACTTCAAGTTTAAGGAAACCCATTGAAGCAAATAATAAAAGATGCGTTTAAATTTTTCAAACAAAAACACAAAAAATTAGAAGGTATAAAACTTAAATATATATGTATATATATTTATATATTTATAATAATAACTTTAGATAATCGCAAAAACATAATTTCATTATTCGAATAATGTAGTTTGGTATTTTTAGTTTGGCTTAGAATAGTTTGTTTATAAGTTTTTAAATGAACTGATAAAAGTTAAACAGTAAAGAAGTTTTTATTAGGAATTAATTTATTAATTTTAACAATTTCTGGAATTATTTTTATGTTTTTTTTTTAATAAATCTTTTTTTTTTTTGTAATAAACGTAAACTTTTTAACTAACATTGACGATTTTCAAACATAAATTAGAGAAATGGAGAAGAAATATTTTTTTGTAGTTTCTAGAAGTAAAACTTAATATTTAAATTTTAATTGCTTTTTAGTTTATTACTTTTGCATCTTGTACTGCTTGTAACTGTACTTTAAATCTAAAAAACAAAGATGTTTAATACTATAAAGATGCTAAAAAGATGACAACAAAGAAGTTTAAGTACAAAGAACCCATTTTAAACCTATACAAAGATGTTTATTACTAAAGAGGAGTTTAGTGCAAAGAGTATGTATAGTGCAAAGAGGATGTATAGTACTTCAAAGAATACTTTTCTATTGTTTTCCTTTTATTTTTTATTTTTAACTACCACTTCAAAAACAGCTAGAACTGAAAAAACTACAAAAAATCTGCAAAAATATTTCACTACTTCAAACCTTTTGCTAAAAGAAAAAAATTCTCTTAAAATTAAAAAGAGATCAGAATATCAAACAACTCCGTTGGTAGATATTACAAACAAGTTAAACGAATCCTTAGATATAGAACGTATTGTTTGGGAGAGAAAAAAAGAAGAATTTCTTTTTATTTTAAAAGCAATTATACCAGTTACAAGAGCAATACCAATATTAGGCAACGTAATTGACGTATTTAGTATTTGGGTTGAGCTTATAAAACCAGGGTTAAGTGTATGGGATCAAATAAAATCTCAAGTCAACAATGCAATAGAAGACCATCTCATGGATTACCATTTTTCAAATTTAGATGTTTATTGGGCTAGATTAAAATCATACACCAGAAAAAATTATAACTTGACAGAATATGAACTACGCGATATAATTTACATGAAAAGCAGATTTTTTCCTCAAACATACTCAGTATTAACGTTTGCCCCAATTAAGTTTTGTTCTGCTATTGTTGCGTACTTTACATACCTAAACGCGGTGTTTTTAGAATTAATGGAAAAAAAATTAGTTCTGATAGAAAAATATACTCTTCAATTACACAAATTTAAAGAAGAAGCAATTGATGCAGCAAAAGCACTGCATCGAAAGCGTTATGAAGAGCTAAAAGGAACTGCATACTCAAGTGGAAAAGAAACATCAACTTTAACTTTTGAAGATAATTATAAAAAACAGACGTATACTGCTCTTTTAAGTGAGGTTAAAACAAACATTTTTGATAAGATTATGAAGAGTACAACAGATATTATAATGATTGCAATGGTAGAAAAAATTAACGCATTTTTTACCCCAATATTATGTGGAGACAAATGCCCAACAAATATAACTAGATCTGACATTGAATTTGAGTATGACAGTATGTGTTTTGGAGAAATTATTACTCAGAGAAGTTTTGAGAAAGATCAAAAATGCGATTTGCCTTGTGACAACTATGGTTACAAATATGATTGGTGCGTGTTTTTTAATAAGTCAACAAACAGTTCAACAATATGGATCAACAATAGTTTAAATAAGCATATTTTTTTGTCAAACGATGAAGAGGTCAATCAATGGAAAAAATGTAAAAAGATTAACTGGGCAAAAGAATCTGGTAAAAGAAGATGCATGTTTGTTAAAAAGGTAGATGATGTTCCAGATAAATAAAAATCCAAAACAAAGAAAAAAAAAATGTTTTGGATAAAATGTTTATTGATACAGCAACATAAAACATTTAACAATATGGCATTATAAAATGTTGGAAAATAAATGAAATTCGTTTTTAAAACAAGTACCAACAAATTATTTAATTATAATAGTTGATTTAATTAAAAAATTCAACGTAAAGAAAGCTAATAATTAAACTATAATTTTTTATAGTATTTTTGTCATTTCATTTTAATGCATCTTGTTTCTATAAGAATAAAAAACATATGCTAAAAGATAAATTTTTCAGGTTTCGAAAGTTGAAATATAACCTTATTTAAATTTTTTGAAGAAATACAAAACTGTTTTACTTTTAATGTAGAGTTTTGTTTAGCAGATTCAAAACTCTTTTAAGCATGTCGTCACCTGATAAAAAAATTTAGAAAACAGCCTTTTAATATCTAGGTTTTAAAAACAGTTGAATGTTATTAACTTGTTTTAGTTTTGAAGTAGAGCTATGTAAAAATACAGTTGAGTAGTTTAATAGATTATTAAATAGGTTATTAAAAAAGTTTAAAAAGGAAATCAGATATGCTGGTATTCTTCATAAGCTCGCTAGATATGGTGAGAAAGTTTTTGAGATTATTAATTCATTTCTTTCAGGCTCATGACTTTAACATATGCAAAATTCAGTTATTTAATGCTAATATTTATGACAAAATTGATGGTATTTCTAATTTTTGACAACACTTGATTCCTTTACTTCTACTCGGATTATGTTTCACAACTCACAACCTCTTTCACAACCTCTTTCACAACCTCTTCTGAAATATATATAAAAAATTAGCATAGTTAAAATTTAAAATTAATTCTAAAAATTAGTTTAGCAAAGTTAGCATCACTCCAGATTCCAATCTATAAATTTATATATCTATTTTTTGTTCCTGTATAAAGTACGGTTGACATATTTAGACTATATTTTTTTACCTTTATCTTCTTGACAAGGTTTAAAAATTTATTCTGAATGTATTGTGTATTGTAGTTGGATCTGCTCTAGCCTTTAAGATTGAGTCTCTTTCCCATAGTTGTAAGGTAACGCTTTAACGCACGAGTACTTTCTAGATAATATTCATTAAAGTGTCTATCTTAGAGTTAAACAAACTAACAAGTTATATAATAAGTTACTTGCTAAAAAACATTTTTTTTGAAAAAATTATAACTAATTTTTGAGACGCATTAAGGAAAAAAAATTTTGAAACACGCTAAGGTGGTCCTATATTAATAAAATAAAATTTTTAAAAATTCTCTCATATTTTATAATTTGCTAATAAGAAATAGTATTTTATATTTAAAGCACAGTAAAGTTTAAATTTTTTTTGGTCAAAATTTTGAGTCCATGTACCCTAAATATGAACTTCGCGCTGCGATAAACAGCCTGTAAACTAGTAATGGTATGATCATGAAATTTTCACAGCTTTTTAATATCAGATGATTACACTCACCCTGCTAAAATCAAATAGTTTAACAAACTATTAAAGCATTTGTAAGAAACTGGTTCAAGGTAAAAAAAAAAAAAGCCCCGAAAAGGCTTTAAACCTAGACCTTATTTTTAGAACCAGTTAACTAACATGAATTCTTTCAGTAAGGTGAATGAGAATATATAAAATAAATAACTCCTAAAAACTTTAGCACAATCAGACAAATCAATCTCAAGATATTTATCGCAGCGTGCAAAAAACTTATATATTGAGAAAAACAATAGTAAAGGTTTTTAATGAAAAATAATTTTTTAATATATAAAAAAGGTCAAAAAGTTATTGAAAAGCAAAATGACTTGAGCATTATTGAAAGCACAGAAAAAAAAAAAAAATGAAAACTCTAATATTTGAAAAGCATTTAACAAAATAGAATTAATCAATGAAAACTTGAATAAGAAATAACTACGTAAATAACTACAATAACATAAATTAACATAAATTTAATTTAAAAAATAACAGAAAACTAATATCTAAAAACTCCTACTTCATAAGATGCACCTTCAATATTATTTACTATATCTGTAAAATCTTTTCGTTTTGCACGGAGCAGCATTTTTCTTTGTTTTATTGAGTCAAGCGACTTCTTTTTCATCATCTTTATTCTTTTTTGGTCTATTTTAGTACAGTACTGAGTAGCAAATGTACCTCGTGTAACATTTAAGTATTCAAATATGTTCAGTATACCAGAAACACCATCGTTAAATGAAATTACAACTGATCCAACACTTATTTCTAAAGTGATACGGCAAACAAAAATCTCATTAGGACAACGCTTCCAAATGATAGCCTTAATGAACCAATTTGAGTTTTGAGTTTTGCCATGTAAACATCTATTAAGAGCTGATCATCACTATGGTCAAGGAAATGTGTTCAATTTTATTCCTAATATTAATTAGTATTCCAGGTTTTTCCTTGTAAGTTTTTGTGTTATTAATTTTATCACACTGATATTTACACCAAGAGTCATTAGTTTAAGAATACATATAGTGTCATAATTCAAAGCTCAAAGCATCTGAGCAGTGAAACAAAACAATACCAATTGCTTTTTTCATTTGGTAAACTGTTGAACCAATACTTTTCCACACTGCATTAGCATAATAATTTTAAAGCTTATTAATCAACTTTTTAGTTGATTAACTTAACTAACCTACTAATGATTTGCCACCTGCCAACTTGGTTTTGTCGGTGGATTTGAGTTTACGCAGTCTATTAACAACTCGCTTTTAATACAATCGATCACCAAAATTCTCCGTAAAAAAGTTAAATATTATGGAATTAAAGGAAATGTTTTAAAGTTACTTCAAAGTTACTTAAGTAACCGCAAACATGTTGTTTATAGTAATGAAGTTAACCCATCTAATTTATTAAACATAACCTGTGGGGTTCCGCAGGGCTCGATATTAGGACCCCTTCTCTTTCTCATTTATATTAATGATCTTCATAAAGCTTCTAATTTGATGCCAGTCATGTTTGCAGATGACACTAACCTCTTTTTGTCTGATAATAGCATAACTACATTATTTCAAGATATGAACATGGAGTTAACAAAAATATCTGATTGGTTTAAAATTAATAAACTTTCACTAAATGTTGAAAAAACAAAATGGACACTTTTTCATCCAGCGTCTAAAAAAAAATCTACTTCCTTGTGAACTACCTTTACTTTTTATTGATAAAATCCAAATAAAAATAGTAATTAGTGCTAATTTTTAGGGTATTTATGTTAATGAAAACCTTAGTTGAAAATACCACATTGAATTCTCGTGTAATAAAATCGCTAAAAGTAAAGGAATATTGTATAAAGCTAGAGGTGTGTTAAATAAACGTAGTCTAATTCAATTATATGTCTCTTTTATCCGTTGTCATTTAAACTATGCAAATATTGCTTGGTGCAATGCCAACAAATGTAAACTGGAGCCTCTTTATCGTCAACAGAAACATGTTGCTCGTTTTATTAATTTTAAAAACAGATTTACTCATGCCAAGCCTCTTTTATTTGAAATGAAAATTCTTAATATATATCAGCTGAATGTTTTTAATATCCTTTGTTTTATGTATAAATGTAAAACTAACTCTTCCCCAGTTTCTTTCCATAATTTGTAAACGCTGAAATATAAAAATAAATACAATTTAAGAAACGATTATTTAATTTGTCAACCATTTTTTCAGACTAATTTTGGAAAATCTAGTATTTCTAATCGTGGAGCTTTTCTTTGGAGCAAAATAGTTTTAAAACATTTTAATTTTTCTCTGCAATGAGTTATTTTTCATTCAGAAAATTTCATAAAGAAATCATTTTGTCTCATGATGATATATTGTCATATTTTAAACGTTATTAATTTGATGTATTATTTTAGTTTATTCAGTTGAATATTTATAAGTACATGCACTTAAATGTGATTAACTATATATACACTTGACTTAATATATGTATATATTAAATTTTATGAAGTTTTAATTCACGAGCGGTTCTTGGTGACAAGACCTAATGGTCTTCTGCGAGTCTCCGCGTTCTTTTTATATTAACAAAAAAGTCTTAGTTTTATCTTTAATTTATTTTTATTGAGTAACTTTTTTTAACAATCTAATTGTAAATTTTTCTTAACGATCTAATTGTAAATTTTTCCTAACGATCTAATCGTAAATTAATTAATTTTTCTTTGAATATATTGTAATAAGAACAAACAAAAAAAAAAACAAAAAAAAACAAAACTCGTTTTTGCACATGTTCTGCATATTCTAATTTTTTAACAACCAAACCTTGGTAGGGATCAATTTTTAAAACCTCAGCATGTGCTCTGGAATCCCCATCTCCAATGTAATGAGTATATCGAAGCCCCTTTTTATTTATAGATTTTATAAAACAATCTACAATTCCAGAAACTTCCATATATCCAGCAGAACCTTCGTAATTATTTAAACAATCATTGGTTTCCGAAAAATTTTTATAAAGTTATGGATTGTTATCTTTTTTTGATTCCCACGACGTACAGACATAGCATATTTTTAGAAGAACTCGTTAGTCAACAAATCCCTGAGTCACTAGCAATAGCAATAACAACATCGTTAAGTGGGGAATGACCCCTTTTTTTGCCAAGTTCCATCACAAGAAAAAATAATATTAGCTACTACATTAATATCAAAATCATTTGGTTGGATGTCTTTGTTAAGATATAGAAATTTATTTGCTGTATTTTTCATTTTCACATCAGCTACACCTTGGTATATGATATGAATTTTATCTTGAGTATCATAAAATGTCTTTATGTTCATTGGAGGAGGTTATTTCATTAGACCACAAAATTTATCTAAACCAGAATGACCTTTTCCCATCTTTCTCATGGCAACAACAAATTTATAATTTATTTCAAACGGTGACATTCCTGGACCTTGCCTTTCAATCTCTTTGCTAGAATAAAAAGAATTTTTCCAATCGCACAAAGATGTTGTACAAGAAATATTTAAAAACACATAAAACATAAAAAACAAAATAAAAAAATTTAAAAATTTAATAAATATTCCTCGAAAGGGATTTGAACCTGGTGCGCCTTTAATCCTTGCAACGGCTCTTACGCTACTGCATATTAGAACTCAAAATGTTAAAAAACAAATTTAATTAGGTAGTTTATTGTGACACATGATATTTTTTAACCAATAAAAAAAAACTTTTTGGTAGGATAATTTTTATTTTTCCGCTACCGACTTTCGGTAGGCTATCCACTGCGATAAATAAATTTTATACTAATTATGTAAAAATTAAATACATAACATAGTATATATAAATTATTGATAAATTTTTTACTGATTTAAGTATATAAATTATAAAGTGAATTATAAAGGCAAAGTTGTTCAACTCTTATTGATTTTAAATAATAATAATTAATAATAAAATAACTACTTAAATAAAAGTACATGCAGATTAAGTTACTTCAATTAAAGTATGTGCAGATCAAGTTACATATAAAATTTGTATATATATATATATATATATATATATATATATATATATATATATATATATATATATATATATATATATATATATATATATGTATATATATATATATATATATATATATATATATATATATATATATATATATATATATATATATATATATATATATATATATATATATATATATATATATATATATATATATAATATATATATATATATATTAAGGCAGGCGAAAATTTAAAAATTTTAAAAATTACGCGTAGCTGCATAAAAGGTTGTTCCTTATCATATAAAAATTATTATTTAAAAAAAAAAAGTTTTCGATGATGTTTCTAAGTACTGCCACATTTTATTTAAAGAATCGCGTTTTTACGTAAAAATATCACTACAAAAACTTAGGTAATGTGGGATTGAGACATATTTAGCACCTATTCCAAATGTTTAAAATGCTTTAATTATCACACAAAATATATTTAAACTTAAAAAAACGACTCCAGTATTTTATATAGCCAAGGTGCTATCTCGTGCAGTGATGAATGGTATAACGGAAATTGTTATTTGAATTGAACAAAGTCAGAGAATAATTCCTTCCTATTGAAATTACCAACAAGTTTTCTATGATTATCAACTACTTCTATTATTTCGTTTTGTACTGCCTCATCCTAATATTAGCCAAAAATTCTTTAAAAAATATCTAAATAAAACTTTAAATACTTTTTAAAAATACCTTTTTCTCACCTTTGTGAGTATCTGAAGATAATCCGAACATAACTTGATTCCTCGCTCTGCAACATTGTTTGTAACCTTGACTGTTTTGATAAAATGTTTCATCTTTAAAAAATTTCCATCTTCCTCCCATTCTGAAGGAGGTAGTTTGAGCCATTTACCTTTATCGTTTAAGTTATGAAAGAGCAACCATGATCTTTTCCCAATATAAGGTAATATCTCTAAATTCTTGTGAATAGATGGAAGATTAAGTTTTCCAGAGTTGATAGCAAGTGGCTTTCCTACATCTATCAACTTTAAAGCAATGTTAGCCTTTTCTTTAGCAGAAACCTTATTTGAAAAGAGACTGAAGACTGAGACCTCCTCAGTTAGATACCACGAGTGCCTGTTAATGCATCACACTTGTTGTATGCATCTTTGGTGCATACAACAAGTGCGACATCCATCTGGCATGATGATTTGCTCCACAGGTTTTCCATACTTTAGGTTCTGGTCCGCCTAAAAGATAAAGTGCTAACTCTGCAGCTTCCTTGTAATCACCTCGGCGATGCTTACATTTTACTTGTTTCTCTAAGAACACACGAGTTTCGTCTGCTTTCGTTTTAAGAAAAGATCAAGATCTAGAAACCTGTTTAGTTTTTTTAGTGGAGCCTTCTCTGCGCAAATCCATTCTTGTTGAAAATCTTTGAAATCTATATTACAATTAGCTTTTTTTTGTTTTCTAAATAAGGAACTTCAAAATGCTCCCAATTCTATCAAAATCAAGATCAATTCTAAAATGTGATGGCAAAAAGCCAGCCAAAGAAAAGTTTTCATTAATTTACAATCCTCTAAAAGAGTTGAAGCTCCATTCCTAACTCCTGTATTACATGCAGTCGTATCAAAAACCTAGGCGATAATGTTGGCTTTGAGATTCCATTCCTCTAAGTCTTCCAAGATTCCTTTGCAAATAGCAAGTCCTGTACCAGACTGTATAGGTTTAATAAAATTTTTCCTTCAACACAATTAGGAAAGCCACTGACCAAAACAGTTAAATACTCAAACTTTTGCCCTGAGATTTGTTTTAAAAGTTTTCCGTCCCAATGAAGTGTCAAATAATCTGATTTAATCTTATTTTGAAGTTCTGTTATTATTTTCCTTGCCATTACTTGCCTATTTAGCTTTCGTGATCTTCTTATAGTATTTATTGAAAGGCTAACACCGTCAGGTTTAACACCACCTGACGGTAAAATTAAAAAAAATATATATATTTTTAGATTGTATACAATAATCTTGTTTATTTATTAATAAAAAACGAACCGAAAACTAGAATTGCAGAAGTATTCATCATCAGCTGAGAATTTGATAGCTTAGTTCTATCTGGAGTTGCTGTTGTCATTGGTGGGAAATTTTTTGGCAAAACTAGTGTGGTACTATCTGATCCGGTATCTTTTTTTTCTCCTTGCTGCCTTTTAGAAATATTACACTCAGGATTACTTTTAGGGGAGTTTTGATATGCAGAACTCATAGAACGACTAGATTTGGTGACATAAGAATCTTTAGCTGAGTCACTTCTATAACCAACCAACTGAAAATTTTTTTTATCATCTATTTTTCTTCTTTTTTAATTTTCAGTTGCCACATGTTTCTTTTCAATTCTTTTTTTTTCTCCTAACACTAGAATGTAGCACATTATCTTTTATACCAATTCCTCCAGTTTTTATTCCATTTTGAAGAGCTGTAAACCAGGCAATATCTTCATCTGCATCCTTAGCTGATCTGATTTTTCTAATGTCATTTTTCCGAATAGGAGAACTAATATCAAAAATGCCATCTAATGATTAAACAAAGTTTTGTTCAAGTAAACTCTTCTTATTAGAAATTCTATTATTAGATTTTGCAAGCAACCTCCATTTGTCATGTCGCCTTCAAATATTTTCAATACTGTACTTGTCTTGTTTATAAGGAATGCCAGCCTTATCCCAAAAGAGCTTGACTGATTTAATAGTAAGCAATGCAGCAAACCTAGATTTCGAAATGTTGCTTTGAGTGTGCAATGTCTCCCTAACTTTAGTAAACTCTTCATAAGAGCTATTAATAACTTGTAAGTGATACCTTGAAATGGAAGATGAAAATAATATATTACCTGAAAAATTTATAAACATTTTTTTTTATTTTATTTAATTCATCTCCTCAAGGCCGAGAAGGCCACTACAGACGAAAAGGCTGCTTATATGTGGTTGTAATCTCAACTCTATAACTCCGAAACACGAACTATGACGAACAAGGCCGCTGCGCGGAGAAACGAGTTGAGCGCGGTACTACCAGGGACGTGTTGGGGATCGAACTCGGAACCACTCGTTTATGAAGCGAGCGCTCTACCACTACACCACTAACATTTCTGGTTGTGGTCAAAGAGCTTGTTTTTAAATCTTCTAAAGAATATCCAACCAACCATATTATGTTTTTTGACTTTTCAAATGAATTCTTTTCAAGCATGTCTTTTTAACCGACTTTTTTTGATTTTGTTGGTTCAATGTCATTTTTCTTTGGTTTAATTAGTGACATTTTCTTTATTAAATGTTTTCTTTGAATTACATATAAACTGGAATTGAAAACAAGATAAGCATATAGTATTAACCACTTAATTATTTTGTATTGTTAATAACATAAACATAAGATAAATAACAGCGGCGTGCTAGATTTTAATAAATTTGCTATATTACGATCAGACAATAACCTGGCTGATAATAATAAATAATCAGAACGTTGGTGTTAAATTTGTTACTATATGCTTATTGAAAAACATTATGTAAGCATATAGGCCTACGATTTTTAAAAAAATAAACATAAGATAAACATACTGAGTTTTAATCTAAATTACAAATATCTTTGAATACAATACGACGAATAGACCTTTTCGTAATTGAGCGGCAATTATGAATCACGTGACCTAATGTTTTTCTCGGGAGGGCAAAATTATAAACAAACTTGACAATACGCTTTATCTTTTTATTGTTTGTTAAATATCTAAAAGTAGTTTATCTGGAAATATATCATTAAAAATTGTATTTTAACATGCCAATTGAAAAATACAAAGATTTTTTGAATTTATCTGTGAAACAGCTTGTTAGTTTTTTAACTGTTCGTGGGGCCAAGTACTACTGGGCGCAAAGTTAAGCTTGTTGCTATAGCATTTACTTTGAATTTAAATATAGATGTTATAAAGAGAGTAGAAGAACAGGAAAGAAAACTTAATCAATATTATGGGACAAGCTAAAAGCTTTTAATCTAATTGACTTAAACTCTGTTCCAATGAAAAATAGAAAACACTTAGTATCTGAGTGGCCTAGTATAACAATGGTAAATATTTTTTCTTATATTCTTAATAAAAAATATTTTGATTCAGAATATATTCAAGTCTAAGGACCAAAAAGCATTTTCATTTTTCGATAGTGGTTTTGTAAGCCCTATAATGCACTTCAGGTTTAAAAAAAATGTTTTATTTGCATATTCTGAAGTGTGTGGTTCGCAAAGAATTCACGAAAAAAGAAAGCTTTGGATTGCCTTTTATAATAATGATATTCTTTCTGCTTGGTGTTCGTGTATGGCTAGAGCTTTTGAAGTTTGCAATCATATCATTGCCACCCTTTATAAAATTGAATATGCTAATTACAAAGGTTGGTGTAATCCCTTATGCACAGAACAAGTGTGTGTCTGGAATAAGTCTTCTAGAAAAGATATAAAATCGTGTTTAATAACTGACCTAGTTGTTCGAAAAAAAATTTCAAATAATGAAAAAAATGATAATAATAAGGAAAACACAAAGATAAAAAAAGAAAACACAAGGATAATAGCATTGCAAGAATTCAATCCAAGAATCGAAAGTCATTGTGAATTTAATGAACATTCATTTAAAACTTTTTTAAACAACATTCATATATCCGAGGTTTCTGCTGTAATACTTAAATCAAAAATTAAAAAATCTGATGAAAATATTGTAAGTAATCCTGATCTTAAAGAACTATCGTTTGAAATACTTTTAGACCACCCTTAACCCTAATAAGTCAACATTAGGCAAAATATTTTTTGAAAAAATAATTTAACACACGAAACAATTAGAAACGTGGAGTTTCTAATTGTTTTTATAACTGGTTTTAAATGAGAAAAGGGAGGATAACTGCATCCAAACATCAGTTTTAATACTCTTTCTATAAATACAAGTTCTAAGAAGCTGAAACTAACTCCTCTTGTTGCTGAGATTTTATGCCCTCATTAGAAAAATATCTTACTGCTTCTATCAAATGGGGAATTAATCATGAGCAAGATAAAAGTATAAATAAAATAAAAATAAAAAGTATTTTAATAAAGATTTAAAAGATTTGAGTATCTTAATGATAATTTAAACAAAGTAATTAACAGCGAAATTGCAAATGTTTCAAACAAAACCGTTTATGTTCAAGAAAATCTGGACAAAGCAAAAAACTTACGTCACGAGCTAAAAAAAAAGTGATCTCTTGATTTTGTATGATAGACTATTTCTTGTTCCCCTGATGTATTTATTGTATGCAAATGTCATGGTAGATTGTGTTTAGAAGTTAAATGTCCTTTTAAAATTTTTAAATATATATATATATATATATATAAGTATATATATATATGTAATTATATTTTTATTATCAATTAGATAATTTCTCATGGCCAAATATATATATATAAATACAATTAGATAATTTCTCAGCCCAATTGCATCACTTGATTCATAATAGCCGCTTAATTACGAAATCTTCAATACGGCAACTCTTACAGGTGCCTATTTATTGTATGAATAAAGTTATTGTGTTGTAAAATAAAAATCTATAAATATCAGAACAAAAGA
>NC_061168.1:39160888-39298388 GCF_022113875.1 Hydra vulgaris
AAAAAATGTATATTCTCAGATGCACAAGAAAAAGAGTAAAATGAATATATTGTCAATTGTAGTCAGGTTTTTTTTGTGTTAACAATTGAAATGATGCAAAAAATTGCTTTAAAATTTGCTGAACAAAATAAGCTGAATCATAAATTTAATAGGACAACCCGATTGCAGGGAAAGACTTCTATTATTCTTTCATAAAAAGCATTGAAATATTTCATTGAGAAAACTGAGCCCACTTCGTTAAACAGAATAAATGGATTTTATGCAGCAGAAGTTAAAATGTTTTTTGAAAATCTGGAAACTTTACAAAGAACTTATCACTTTGACCCTAATCATATATATAATGTTGATGAGACCAGTATTTCTAATGTTCAACGAAATTCCAAAATCTTAGCCCCTAAGGGCCAGAAACAAGTTGGTATGCCAACCAGTGGGGAAGGGGGTTCAACAACTACAGTTGTTTGTGTATTCAGTGCTTCAGGAAAGTATATTCCTCCATTTTTTGTATTTAAAAGAAAACGCATGAATAATCAGTTGTTGCGGGAAGGCAATGCTAATATGCTTGCCATGGTCAGTGACTCAGGTTGGATCAATGGAAATTAATTTGTGGACTGGCTTTATTACTTTATCTCATTTGCTAAACCAACCAAAGACGAACCTATGTTATTAGTCCTAGATAACCATGAGAGCCATATTAGCCTTGATTGCTATCTACTCTGTTGTCGAAATAGAATTGTATTGTTACCCTTTCCACCACACACTTCCGATAGAATGCAACCATTAGATTTAACATACTTTGGTCCAATTAAGTCTTCATACAACAGGGAATGTGACATTTTTATGGCAGCAAACATAGGTCAAAGAATTACTCAATATGAAATTGTTGAACTATTTACAAAAGCTTTTAATCGTCTCAGCAATATTGAAAAAGCAGCCAATGGATTTCGAGCAGCTGGTATTTATCCGTTAAATCCCACAAAATTCAATGATATATTTCCAATTACTATCATTTCACCTGAAACTTTAGTACTAGATAACATTCAGAGTTCAAAATTCCAGGTAAACACAATCAATCAATCAGATACTCAAGCCAAATCATCTGAAGTGTTAGTTAATCTGTCATTGAATCCTTCTAGTGTAGGTCTGTCACCTGATGTGAATGTAGCCCATGAAATGGTATCAATTAGATCAAATCAGCCAATATCTCTTTTAAATATTGTTTCTGTACCTAATTTGCCAAAAAGCAATAACAGAGAAAGTCTAAGAAAAAAACATTTAAATATTATCACTAGTTCTCCAATGAAAGATTTTCTAAAGGACAAGCAGCAAAAGAAAAGTATAAAGGAACAAAAAGTAAAAAAGGCTGCTGGTAAAAAAAGAAAGAGAGGGAGCAACTTTAACAAGTTTGAGGCTAATAATGTACCAAAAGAAGAAGAAAATAACCAGAGACGATAAAGAAAACGATTACTATTGTTTATTTTGTGAAGAGAAGTATCATGATCCACCCACTGAAGACTGGGTTATGTGTTACATATGTAAATCCTGGTCCCACGAGAAGTGCACAAGTTGCTCAAGCACATCCAGAGGTTTTCTCTGTGATTTTTGCACGTAATTTATGGGAGTAACATTTTCTTTTCTTTGAACAACATTTATTGATATTTGACATTTTATTTGCTTTGAATAACATTTATTGATGTTTGATTCTTTGGCGTTGATTTGTTTAAAATTCGATTCATCTATATTTTAGCGCCTCAATTAAGTTTGATTTGCTTTGAGAAAATTTGAGTTTATTTGCTATTACCCATTAGTGTTTGTGATTACCCGATGGTATGTTCAGAACTACCCCACGTACGTAGGGTAATTCCGAACACCAATGGTTTTGTTTTTGAACGAATTTTTTATTTTATAATAAGATATATGAAAATTGCTTTTGAGTGTTTCTAGAAGAATGATTAGACTAAATAATAAGCAATAAATATCATCAATATATAGTAATAGTTGTCTTTTATTCTCATTCCCGCATAGCTGTTCGCCAATACCCTACTCTCCTCTTAATCTTTACAATTCAATTACAAACCAAATTACATTTAAAGATATTTCAATTTCTCTTTGATTTATATCTCTCAAACTTATAAAAAATTCTGGTTCAGGGCACTTCGATCCAAGTACAGGCTTTCCAAGTTCGTATCTTTCTTTTGATGTAATTGGTGGAGCGCACGGAAAATTAATTTTAAAAAGTTTATGTAGTGCAGCCATGTGTTTACAGAATCCGCCTTGCCGACCACTTTGATGTGAACAATAGCCAACGTCACTATTGACTGTATGTTCAACATTTGAATTTTTAAAACTAGGTATAACGTAAGTATTACTCTCCAACAATTTAATAGAATTAATGTCTATTTTTTTAGATTTTTGACACAATTTGTTGTAGAATATTTCATAGGCAGAGCAACGATTATATGCAGTATTCAGATGACGGTTGCAATAATATCTGTCCGAAACATTGACAGTATAATCTACAAGTGCTGCAACGTTGAACGCTTTTGTTCTACGTAAAACAATATCATTAAGAATTCTTATTGTTGCTTCACTAAAATTATTAGCATTGTGGTTTAGATTAATTAAGTCTTTTCTATATAACATGACAAATTCAAATTTCCTCTTGTTATAGTATTTTTTAACCCTTTTATAAAACTTTAAGTGCGTTAATTTTATGCTTTTTAATTGCTGCAACGAAAACTCAAGCCTTTTGCTTGTATCAGCATACATAATCTAGAAAACAAACTTGTAGATAATTGCATATAAGATTTCATTTAAACAAAATTTATTTCAAAAAGTAGTTAGTAAAGTATATAAATCAATTTGAATATATATAACAAAAATACATTTTTAAACAATTGGTAAAGTTTTTGACGATCAGATTTTGCAGCTTTTTTAAGCAACCACTGCCATTGTGCTTGTAATACATGAAAATAACATAATAACATTGTTGCTGTAGGCCATACAGAACTTAATTCATTTTTTTTTTCACTTTAGTCATCCAGCATAAAACCTTGGGGCTCCTACAACAAATAGTTAAAGTACAATACAAAACATTTAACTAATATCCTATTTAAATGAAAAACTGCGGCACTTGTAAACATTTAAGTTTAAACCTTTTATTTGTTTAAACTTCAACTCTTATGTAGATCAGTATTTGAATAAAGTTCTGAAAACCTTTAGGCAAAAAATATTTTAAAGAGTAATTTAAATGCTGCTGTTGTTATTTAATTAATTAGCAACATAGCTTGCATTTTATTTTGGAGTGATTTGGAGTTATATTTCAATTATTATCAATATACACAGCTTCTACTTTTTTTTAAAGTGATCATCCAGGTTATGTTTAATTAATTAGCAATCAACAGAATACCGCAATGTACTTGTATTTTATTTTAAAGTTATATTTGTATACGCAATATACTTGTATTTTAAGATGAGTATCCAGGTTATATTTAATTAATTAGCAATATACGCAGCTTGCATTTTATTTTAAAGTGATTACCCAAGATGTATGCTTATAGTTCGGAAAATAGTTTGCGCAAAATATCCGGAAAAAATCCGAAATATATTTTCCTAATTTTTCTTTTAATTTAGCTTTTAACGTGTGACAACTTTAAATCCGGACAAACTTTACATAAGAATATGTCTATCAATTTAGAATGCGTAATAACAGGTTGGTTTTTTAACCCACGTCGAGCACTGGGTTTATGATTATAAAATTATTATAAGATTATAAAATTATAAAACATTGTAAGACATATATAAAAAAACTAAAAAACTATTTATTAAAAAAAATTATTCTATCATACCTGGAGTCTTAACTGATTTTTTTGGTTTTAAATTATACTATGATACTCAAAACAAATGTTAAAATAGTACAATAGAAAATTAAAAACATAATTTATTAAATGGTTTCGAATATAGTTAACACTATTTTTTAGGTTTTGTCCGCCATCTGGTTCATTAATGTGCAATGATCAGATTGTATATTTATTATTGTCGGCATATATTTTATATTTTTTTGCATACCAAGTGATGAGAGTTTAGATAAAAATGTATAATAAAACATGTTTGTGAAGCATCTCGCATTTTTGGAAACGCAATTTGAATCTTACAACACAAACAAAATCTGCTAGAGTTTAGTTTATTTAGTTTAGACTATATTAAAGTATATGGATATGCTTATTCTTATGTTCAAGCAGATTTGCTGTACTTTTATCCTTTGTTTTGAAAAACCTTGAAGTTGAGATATAAAAAAATTATTTTTAATACCTAAAAAAATCTTATATTGTTTTACGTACTAGTTTGATTAAAGGACAAATTAGAATTTCACTAAAATTTCTTTAATTTAAGTTTTAATAAATTTTATTAAATTAGTTGCACTAAATTTTATTTAATTAATTTCTCTAAAACTTGTATAATTAATTTCACTATTTTTTTTTTTTCAACTACTAATTTAAAATGTAAATAAGACGTTTTATAAAATTAAAAAAACAAAACGAAATCAAGTTTGAATTAAAGTTTAATAAATTTACTTTTAAATATTCTTCAAACACATAAATTAGTATAAATTTAATGAATTAAAGTTCTTGCGATATTGAGATCATATAAATTAACATAAGTTGTTACAAATTAATTATAAGTTATTAAAAATTTTTATAAATTTTAAAAAGATTTTGTTCCATGAAAGAGCAACTGGCAAACATCTGACATAGTTGAATTCATATAACGCCCACGTGAACGCAAAATTTCTATTGCAACCTTCACAAATTTTTTTTCACATCTCAAAAAATCTAATTTTATTTTTTTGCATGGAGGAGTATAGCTGCATGCATCAAATTCTGTTTTTGATTTATTATACTTGCTTTGTAAAGAAATACTGCTATCACATAATGAATTTGATAAATTCTCTTTGGCTGGAACTTCTTTTTTATCACTTTGAAAAATTCTAATAAAACTAGAGTACGCATCTTCCTCTTCTCTATTTAAGAAGAAAAGTCCACCACCAATAACAAACAGTTGAACAATTATTTTATTATCTAATAATTCATTTTTGCATTCAGGAAGAACGAGACAACATCGATCAATTAATATGCTTTGACCGCGGCGCAGGCGAGGTGCAAACATATGTAATCTAACATCACAGTTAGTTTTTGAACGAAAAATTGGAATTAACTCATTTGCTTCGAAAGAACAAATAACAACATAGGTGGCATGATCAGAATCATTCTTAGGAGAAACTACTATCACCCAAGAAATCTCAAAGAGAAAATCATCACCTGGATGGGTATCTTCAATAACCATTGTGAACTCATTTGTTACCAAAAAGTTATGACTCCAGCCACTAGTTGGCATCAACTCTGAAATTTGACCTGTATTTTGAAATATTCTATTAATGGACAAAATCTCAACACAATTATCTTGATTTATAGTACCAGTTTCGGCTAAATCTCTAACTTCTTTAGATAACTTTGGTTAATGTGGATTTTGACGAGGAGGACGCTCAACCTGACGTTCTTCTTCTAGTTCAACTTCAAGTTCTCGTTCTTGCTCTTCGTCAAGAATATTAGCAAAACGCTTATATTTAGAAACATATTGTGTGCAACGAGAGATAATATTTGCGCCAAATGAGTTTAGTATTTCTAAAAAGGTTTCGTTTGCTTTGTTGTTTTTCTTTAACAAGTTAACACGTTTATCTAAACTATTCTGAACAATTTCAGGAATGCATTCTAATGATCGAGATCCTCCGTAAAAATTCTCCAGCTTTATCATTTCGTCTTCAGAACACATTATACCAAGTTCTTGAAGACTATCCAATGTTAACTTTCTTTCAAAAATGTTGTCGTTAAACATAGACATTTCAACAGCTTCTTTTGTAGCATATCGAATACCTTGAGAGGACCAATCCAAAAGTCCGTCACGAACAGCGTTACAGCTGTTATATAATGCCCATTTTAAAATATCACCTGTTTCTGGGATTCTGTCAAAAAATTTCATTTGACTTATAATAGAAATGTGAATGTCGTTTGAGGCGCAGAAATAAACTCTGTGTCCATTTCCTAGTAATCGCATACGCATGCATGCTTGCACAAGGCGGTCTTTTGTAAGTCCTTTTCCCAACGTAACACAAGCAATTGCGTTTACGGGAAATTTTAAATCTGTCCCCCTGGTATGAATATCATCAAGATATACAACACACTCATTGAGCTTGTGAAAATACGGAGAAACAGAAAGTAAAGAAGTACGGCCTTTTCTATCACAAACCATTAATTTATCATCTTGGTCAAAATATACTGCTGCAGACACTTCAGAAGGTAAAGAAATTTTGAGCCATTCAAGTGCAACTTTTTTATTGTCCATCTTCAACATTAGCGCACCTACATTAATTAAAACACAAGCTTTTGTTTCAATTAGCTTCTTCAAAACACATTCTTCAATAGTATTTACACTTGAACTTATGTCATAATAGGTTTTGTTTTCAGGGCGAAGTAAAAAGTTCAAAACCATAGCATTTGTACCTGATATTTTCGGCAAATCTTTCTGCCTAATGGTTAACGGATAAAGCAGTTGTAATTCATTTGTGCCACTGAACCCAGTAGTGTAGTTTTTATATTTATGTCCATATTTATTTTTCAAACATAAATCCCATGCTGATGTTAAAATTTTAATAGGAAACTGCTTTGCATCTCGTGGATAAACCACTTGATTTAACCAAAAGTTTACAACACTCATGCTGTAACTTAATAAAGAATATAATTTTTTTTTTTTGTTCAATGCTATCTAAATTAACGCCATTTAACTCGCGCAAATCTTTTGGCACATTAGCAATTCCAATTGCTGTAATCCATTGTTCATATCGAACCTCTTTGTTTGTGGTTTTATCTAAATGAAAGAATACCTCATCTAGCTGGCTTTCACTAAGGCCACTCATGTAGTAACTAATTTGAGTCAAAATAATTGCCATATCAGGATGACCAAACTCAGTTTTTTCCAAGGCAACATCTTTAGCACGAAACGGTACAGCCATTTTTGAAATGGTGTTTGACAAATTAACACCAAAGTTGACCCTCCATCGTTTTTGAAGTGCCAAGTTTAAAACTTCAAAGAGAAGCAGTCCACGTAATATTAGCAACTCTTCTTTTAAAACAGTATTTTTATCAAAAAGTTTAGATAATTGTTTTTGCATCTCTGGATCACTGATGTCGTTAGAGGTAATAAAGGATCTAGCATATTCTTTATCGCTTTGTTTTAATTTTGCGGTAACTGAAACTTCTGGAACTTCATTATTAAGAACTGAATCAATAATTAAATGACACATATCTTTATAAATGCTTTCGTTGCTGCTAAGGAAACGAATATGTGAAAATGAATCGTATCGAGTATTATTTACATAATATTCTATGTATTTTTCGCCATACCTGTTAAATATTCTTTCCGCAAACTTACTAACTAATTTTAAAACTGCTTGAGAAATTATCCATCTCAGTTCACCACTGTCGACAAGTCTCTGTTGACCAAGGGTGTAAACCACCTGATATTTAACGTTTAATATTTCATCTGCTTCATCTAATACATCACGGATATGTTTCTGAAGCCAGCAACGCAATTGATAAAAATTCTCGGCATCTTCAGATTTTTTACGGCAATGCTCCAATGTTTTTAAATTAAGAGATAAACGGTATTCAGGGGTCGTCAACATTATCCCACGTCTCACAAGGCATTCTTCATAAACTCTTAGGATTTTTGATGGCTTCAAGATTAAATCTCTTCGACACGGCACTATGTAAACTCGTCTGTTAAGAAGTCCACCTAGTTTATCCACAAGAAATTCAAAATTTGTGTTTAAAAGAGAGCGTAACACAGTTACTCTAATAACGTGCTCTGATGTAGCTAACGAAACTGCAAGTAATGGGACAATAACACTGGTTTTTCCTTCTCCCATGTTTAATTGTTGAACAAAGTTTTCATTTGCATTTATCATGCTCTGAGCAACATCAATTTGTATGGGACGAATTAAAAAGTTTGCTTCAAGTTCAAGAATGAGCCATTCAGGATGTGATGAAGGAATCCAATTTTCATGACCTACATTTATCATTTCTCGGTAGAGAACAACAGGAGACATTTTATTTTGAATCAGCTTAAGACACCGAATAGCTCTTTGTTCAGTTGTCCAGGATACAATTAATGCACCAACACGATTGATAACACTTTGCGGAACTACATATTTAGCATCAACTGCAAGTAATGTGCATGACAATGATGTTATAGGTAGTATAGACGGAATTATAATAACTGGAGTAATTCTCCTCCATAACCCTCCGCATAAAAGAGCATAATTCACATGGTCATTATATTGCGGCATCATGGCATTTTCAATTTCTTTCCATAAATCCTTTGACCTACTGTTATATAAATAACTTTGTAATTCATTAATTATTTTAGTATTTTGAAAATCATTTTTATTTAAATATAAATAATCGTTTTCAAATAAATTTTTGTAACTGTTTTCTAGATTTATTTTCATAAACTTTAATATATCATTATTATTGTCATGGCCATCCGTCATAGATTGAAGAAGAGACGACACTTCATCAGATTGGCTTTTTATATTTAAAGAATCACAACGGTTTTTGGCGTATAACATTGCTTCAGAAAACGTTTTTTGATACAAATTTGTTGCATTTTGATTTTCCTCAAGATTAGTTATTGGAATTTTGATATCGTACGCGCATGAGAGAAATGGTTCAGCACTTCTAAGGTTAGACAAATTAGGAGCATGAATTTCTTTAAGTGATGTTACAACATCAAATAGAAGAGAAGAATTTTTAAAGCGAATTTGACATTCTACTTCATTAAAAAAAGATTTAAGTTTACTATTGTTATCCCATCTTAAGAATAAATTCTTGACTTTTTTTTCTACATTATCAATGTTCACAATATCTTTTAACGGCATGGTTTTTGTAGTTGAATATCCAAAATACACATTTGAATGATTATAATTGGAAATAGTAATCTTAGTCTCACCAATTGAATGAAAGTCTACTTTTTTTGCTTTCCATTGTTCTTTAGCCTTATCTCCTAACGTACTAATTGCAATATTTTTGAAATTTCTTTTACTTATTTTATCCCCCGAACACATATTTTTAAGATTACTTTTTAAGAATTCCTCTTTAACTACTTTTTCTATTTCTTTTAAATTAAGCTCTGTCTCGTTAAGGCACTCATAATCTTTTAAAGAAGGAGGATTTACTTGAATTTTAAGTATAACTACTGCTAAAAGACTAAACAACAAGTCAACATTTTCGCCTTTAAAAGCTAACAAAGATAACAAAAGGCAAAAATCAAAAAAATCTTCACGAACATTTTGAGCCAATTCATATAAATTTAAGTAATTGTCAAGCAAATCAAAATTTTTATGTGTAAACATGGAATGTAATGAAATTACTAGTGGATTTTTTATATTTTTTTTATCTTCAACAAAAGCCCATAAATTAGTAGGAACAAAACTAACGCCAATTCGTTTATAATAATCATTCATTATTAAACGTGAAACATTATTCTCATGACAATCACTAGTGTAATACCACGCCATTTCTCTCTTTGGAATTCCACCAATGAACTTCTCGTTTTCAACGTCTAAATGAGCGCATGAGTTTAACTGTGTTTTGTAACGCCAGTATGCTCTTTTTGTTAGAATATTTTCTTGTTGTTTTTTTTCTTGCTGATTTATCGGAAATAATTCTTTATACATATCAGCATGATAAAGTAAAATATTTGATGCTAAAACCAAACCCTCGTAACCATATGTTGAGTAAAGATGCGGAAACCAGGTGACAGATTGGAAACTTTGCGAATACACGGTATTTTGTTCGCGTCTTGGAGCTAACTTTGAAATGTTTTTTAGAGAATGGATTGCGTTTATATCAAATGGTCTACATGAAAAAGTACGTCCAATCTGCAACAAACGCATTGAAGATTCAGTTCCTGTTAATCTTGTAAATGGATCTGGAAGCGAACTGGAGGTTGCAGCATGAAGTAGAGAGAGATAAAGCCAAGCTTCCTGGTTTGCTGGACCACGGAGTTCACAAAGTCGGTCATCAATATTGTAAGAAAATTGAGGTGGAGAAAGTAATTCATTAAGGTCAATTCTCATATTTTGATGAATAGAAGATTTTGTCAACTCAAATTTTTTTGAATGTGGTACAATTAACACTTTTTGTTGACCCACGTAATTGATATCAATCAATGGTTTATCCTCATGTAGCAAAAGACTATTTTCCAGTCCAACAAGTGTTCCAATATTACCTTGGTCATTTGCTACAATTAAACCATTGTGTTCATGAGAAAATATCTTCCCAGTAGATACTTCAACTTTAAAGCTTAAACCCATTCGAGGTAATTCAACATTAAGCGAAAACTCAGCTTCTTCTGTTTCTATTTGTTTTTTAACTTTTTTTGCTTGATATTGTTCTTCTTCTATATCTTTATTATTTTGTTTTGTTAGAAACTGTTCTTGATCTGTTTGCATGTTTTCTTGAATTGCTTTATTCCTTTTGCTTTTTATTTCTATGATTTCTTTTTTTGTTTGACCTTGTTCTTCATTTATGTCCATTTTCTCTTGTTCTATTTGATACTGTTCTTTTTCATATTGCGACTGTTCAGGCTCCGATTTACTTACCCATATATGTACATAATCTCTAAGTTCAAGGCGATATAGGCAACTATAAATTTCTTTAAAAGTGTTACTATTAATATCGACTAAGTACTGTTTTCTTTGTAAATCGTAAAAAGTTTTACCAAACACATTAAATTGATATGGGAAGTGCTCTTCAGATTCAGCATTAAAAAAATTAGCGTCATCAAATCTAACTGGTCGAAAATAAATGATTTTAGTTTTTTTACACAACCAATGACTGTATTTATTAATGAGCAATTTTGGAAAAAGTCCATTAAAAACATCGAAAGGAATCAGTTCGTACTCGTTACCTGAGCTAGTCCGTTCTACAATAACATGTTCGTCTTTTCGAATAGAAAATAAAAATCTCGAGCCTTGAAAATCGTGAACACTTACAAATGAAGAAAATTGTCCAGCTGATGGTTGCACATCAAAAACATGTGTACTAAAAATTCTTTGGTAAACAGATGATTTAGTAATAGCATCTGGAAGTCGCCCAACAGGGTTTCCGTCTACGAGAAACCTACCACTTAAAATATTAATTTGTAATGTTCGTGATGAGTTGTTGGAATCAAAAAAATTATAATACCATGTTTGGAACGGCTGTGGGTATGATACCCAAAGATTCCTACAATTTCCTTTGCAAAAATCTGCCCAATGAGAGGTCAAAAATTTTGTAAAAATATAGACATTTTCTAAAGCAATCGTGTTTTTTGCAACATTTTCAAAACGCAGTCCTATATGTCTGACCCGCCGAAGCAAATTTTTTCTCTCTATATCAAAACAAGTGTCGCCCAAATGAATATTATCGTGAATTCGAGCTACTGAATGCAGCCATTGAACCAGGGAATCTTTATTTATTACATATTCAAAGCACCCGTCAACGTCAAAAGTAAGCGCTGCAAATGCAGCAACGTCTATTAATTTTAAACGTATTTCTTGGACTTCATTTATACTTGATGTCATTGATTTAGAAAGTAAACTTTCAATTTCGACAGCCCATATTTGAGCAATTGATCGGCATTTAAACAATAGTTTAGATGCTTTAGAACGAACTTTATCACTTGACAAAGAAAAAATTCTTAGAGTTATTATAATAACTATATGAAGTTGATTATGTTTCTTCCAGTTTTTACTATTGTTTTTTAAAAAAATAGATAAACATTCCAGCAGCGCATGACAAAACTTATCATTTTGAAGATCAGAGTGACATTCTAAAAGTAAAACAGGATCATCAATATTATCCGTTGTTATAACGTCATCTTTTTTAAGTGTAGTTCCAGCCTGCCATAGAGTCTGCGCAATCAAGGCAAACACAGATGAATTTTCGAAACTCAGTGAACGCATTTCAATTGCTTTTAGCATTTTTCTAAGTTGTAAACGATGACCAGCACGCAGTGAACCAAATGCTTTGTATTCATCAAGTTTAATATTTAAGGGACACTCTACTTGAGATGCCAGAACTTCATTTTCTGTATGCGTTGTTTCCGCGATCCAATTCTCATTAATTTTATATGGTTCGTTCCAAGCTTTCATTGTGCAAAACTTTTTTTTAATTTGATTATACCCAACATTAATAAATTCAACGTTTTTACGTTTATAAAGTTTATAATTGATAAACGGTTTAATGGTGAGACCACAAGGTTTAAGAACATCTTCAACATTTGAGAAAGCATCTTTGTTATGAACTTTAAAGCGGGATGACGAAATCAATGCGGCATCACTTCCTATCGAAACTAAAGGTCTTTGGGATTCAAAACTGATCCAAGAACGCAACTCAGGATGTGTCCGCCATGGCTGTTTAATGTGAACGTTCTGAAACTGTTTTCCATCTAGTCTTTTATGAATCAAAAATAGAGCATCTCGAAGACATCTTATACTGACTGGTAAATTTAGTTCAAACACTATAGCATTTTGCTTCCAAACGCAGTCTTCAGGAATTGGGTCTTCATAAACATCAATTTCAATTGAAGTAGCTTTTTTATATATTTCACATTTAAAGCAAGTAAAGTTTGGTTTTCCACAATGCATATAATGACTTTTTCTATCATGTTCTGCCATCAAACTATTAAATTCCTCAAATTTCCTTTGAAGCTCACTTTTTTTTCTTCACGTTGTTTCTGTGCGTACAAAAGAATCTCTTTTCGTTTCTTTTGCATTTCTTCATCTTCATTGGCTAGTTTTGGTCCAAAGGAGTCTTTTTGCAGCCTGTTTGATAAAATGCATGGATAAATGGCTGACGTATTTCTTTTACCGAAATAGGCTTTAACAGAGTGTAAATATTTTATGTCTTCAAGTAATGGTGTTAGTAAGCTATCAAAGTACTTATCTTCCAAACTACTATGATATTCAGCCAGTAATGGACTTTTTTTTATAGCAATAGAGTCCAAAACGGCTATTATTAGGAGTAGTGTTAAAACCATTCGGCTTAATCCAACTGGATCATTAGCGTAAAACTTTACACTTATTTCAAGGTATTTATGAAACAAATTAAATATTTGAGAACTGTTTTCATGAAACTGCGTGATATTTAGCGAAAAATCTTTCCACAATACTATTCTCACCCATGCTTCAAAATCATAAAGTTTTATTTCTGTTTCGTCATTTTGACTAACATTTTCAAGAAAGATAATATCAAAAAGAGGATTTGCATTGTTCCAGCGGTTTAAACATTCTGGAATCTTTATATCCGTTTTTGAATTTTCTTCTTCTTTAAATGCTTGGTTTATTCGAGTAACGGCCAGTTCATTTAAGTTATGAGTTGTATGTTCTAGTGGACAAAGCTCTGAAACATTAACCTTTGATAATTTACAACAACTTTTTGTGTGGTTAATCCAACGATTGTCTGCTTCATCTCTCTTTTTTTTAAAAATACAATAACCATTTTCAAATATAATATTAACCCATTCAATTGTTTGATTAGATAATTCCTTGTTTTGCTTGAAATTGTTCATACAATTTTTCAACTTTATCATTCTTCTACTTACCTTGCTTAACATCTGCATAATTATATCATTATCATCATATGTGCCTGGTAGATCGTTAAGAAAACTAGACATGATATGAATCATCAAAGATTTGTAAACAATTGTTCCTTCATTTTTTCCGAGTTTTATTGTAAGCATTATTTGAAGAACACATTTAATTGCGAACCATTCTCCAGAACGGCGCCAAGGTTTTTCAAACCCTTTTTCCCATAAAACTTCGTGTCGTATTACTTTTTGAACACTTTCAAAATTTTCGTCTCCTTGTATCATTCCAGACATTGCTCCCAACAACCAAGAAATAACATACACCGGTTCAGCAACATCAAAGCAATCAGCATATTCAACACCAGCTTTTCTAGCTTTTGTCAATATATCTTCCGATGAATTATTACTCAAAATGGTAACTTGCCTAGAAAACGCATCAGATAAGAATCGATCAAACGGAATCCAAATTGCTCGTTCAGGAAAAGTTTGAAACAAGTCTCCTTCAACCAAAGCCTTTTGATTATTTGGTAATGCTCTAAACACACTCATAAGAGCATTTTCATTATGTTCAGATCTCATAACAGTTATCACAGAGTTATGAGCTCGAGCATATATTGCAAATGTTTGACCAGGCTGCAAAGAAAGAAGTGCGTCTTTAACTTTAACATCATCTACCGATCTGATTTGTATATTTTTCCATATTTCCATTGTCTTTCTAACAAAATTTAGACCTAACATTGGCATTTCTATGTTTGGCAAATGATTAAAGATTAACTGCACTAATTTTCCTGAACAATCTTCCTCTCTCTCTTTGTGTGGCAGTCTTCGAGTGAGAAAGACATGATGAATGAAGTGTTCATATTTTTCATTCTGAAGATGTATCTCTTCCATACTTTCTAAAATAAAATTTGTTTATATAAAAAACAGTTTTATTGCATTTTTTTAATTCGTCAAATACTTGTAATTTAATTTTGCAAAATATAATAAACTTGAAATCAATATTCGAAAAATAAAATAAACTCAAAATCAAAATTCAAAAAACATTATAAATATTTAAAGATTATTTTTAAATTATAATATTTTTTTTAATTTTTCCTTTATTTGTTTTTTCACAACTACATATTGATTCAAATTTAAAACCGCATTCAATTTTTTTTGCAAGAATTAGTTAAATGCTTCTCTTTTTTTTATCCATGTTAACTGTTTGTTTTTAAGAGTGTTTTTAATATTTTTCAGAAATAAAAAATATCCTGTTTGAAAAAGAAATTATTTAGGTCGCAAAAGTCTCGAAAACTAAAAATTAATAAAAAAAGGGTTTAAAGCATTCAATCCATTTCTTGGCATAGCTAGAAATTTCACATAACTTTTGTAGTTATGTGAAATTACCAAACATCAAGCGCAACGCAAAAACTCTCTTTAAAAAATACCAAAAAAGTTATGCGGTTAGTTGGTTATCAATGCTAAAAAAGTACAAAATCATGAAATTTTTTTAATTTTAAAGAATTTTATAAGAATTTATTTCAAACGACACGAAATATATTTTTTTGCAGGATTTTTAAGTATAGTATGTATTTAGTGTTAAAATGCAAAGAAGATGATACCTAAAACCGACTCAAATTTTGAGTCCACACTCTAGCGAAATATTTTGTACAAAAAAAGTACACCTGAAACTAATTACATTTTTCAATCCACCATACCTTGTGCAGCTATAAGTTAAATTTTTGAAAATTTATTTTTGATATCTTACATAATAAAAGAAGAAAAGGTAGGACTGAGACTTTCGGTGTTAAAGAGTACATTTCAGAGATGGTGAAAACTTGAAATTTTTTAATATTGATACTGAAGTTATATAACAATGTTATATAAAAAAAAAAAAATTAAAAAAGTACGGTTTTTGGAGCCTGGAAACACGCTCAAATAGAAAATTTGGGTCCATTGCTCCATGAAAATGTTTTTCATAATATCTTAAATTAAAAAATGTTCGTGGGATTTAAAATTTCATCAATAAATCTTTTCTTCTTAAAAAGTTATAGACATATCAAGTCTTTTGAACAAAATTTAGACCCTGCATTGGGATTTTTATGTTAGGTAAACGATTATAAGTAAAATGCACTAATTTTTTAAACAACGTTTCTCTTCTTCTTTGTGTCATAACCGTCTGGTGAAAAATACATGATGTATGATAAAGTCTATTTGTTTATATTTTTCCTTTTGGAGACATGAAAATGTTTTACAAAAAAAATGCGTTCATTGAAGCCTGGCTCAACTAGAAGCGTTGTTCCTCTTGCACCATATATTGGTGCAATAAAATAAAATTAATTTTTATTTAGTTTAAAATATTATAAAATTATTTTTATATTTTTTTAATTTATTAGTTTTTATGTTTATATTTTTATATTAATAAATATTATAAAGTTAATTTCATATTTAGGGATGGCTTATTTAATTACTTTTTTTTTAACTTACACGAGTAAGTTAATTTTTATCAAAAAGTAAATTACATAAGTAAGTTTAAACGTTTAATGTAAATTTACATTTTCGTAGAGATAATTAATATGATGATTATATTTTTTGAAACGACTTTTACTTTATAATGTCAGTTTTTTTACTTTCAAAAGTAAGGTATGTAAAAGAAGATCAAAATGAAATTTACTTTTACATGTATAAGTAAGTCTCATGAAAAAGCTGTTTACTTTTACATTTAAAAATTAATTACTTTTGAAAATTACATTACATAATATAAAAATTCTTCAAACTGTAATTTACATTTACTAATAAAAGTAACTAATTAAAAGAAATCTTTTTATATTAAAAAAAACTTGCGTATGAAATATAAATAAATGCGACGAGTATATAACATTTATATATATAAATTTTTGAACATTTTAAACTAAATTTAAGTTCATTAACAAGTCTCTAATATCATGCAATAATCTCTTTGTGTTCAAAAATTATAAACATATAAGTTTTGATCAACCTCCCCAATTATGTTCGGGATTCGAAATATTATCTTTAATTAAGTTACAAGTTCGTCTGACAATTAAATTCTGTTCCTTATTCAAAAGTTCAAAGTAAAATTTAATTCAAGTCTTTTTTCGTGAATAATAAATCAAATGACGCCGACTTCATTGTTAAAATTTATCGAAGAATAAAAAAGAAAATTAAGTTTTTATAAGTGACTCAAGTCTACGAGATCATTTGTAATTTTCAAATAATATTATCAAATAAATCCAGGTGCCCAATTTCTGTTTCTCTGGAACAATAACTTTTCCTAAAAAAAAACAACAACAACAAAAAACTCTTAAAATACATCTTGAGGCTTCCGAACCTTGCGATCTTGGGCCTAATTGCTTAAGGGACAGTAAACTATACACGTTAAAGTAATTTGTTGTTACGATGTAGTTTTATTTTAATTTGTAAGGTTAGTGTTTTTTAAATATTATATATACATAAGTTTACTTAATAAATAACTTTTTTTACAGATAAAAAGTAAATTAACTTTCTTTTTTTTTAGATAATTATAACCACTTTTTAGATAATTATAACCAAAATTAATTTTCAAAGTAAATTACTTTACAAAAATTACTATTCAAAGAAAATTTTTCATTTACAAGTACAAGTAAAAATGGAAATAATTTTTACTTATAAAAGTAAATTACTTTTTCAACTAACAGTTACTCATTTAAAAAACTCAACGCAAGTAATTAAGTTTTACATGTTATATAATTTATGTAAAAAAAAACGAAGAACTTTTAAGTGTAAGTAAATTATATATTTTTATGTGAGTTATGTAAAGTGATGTACGCTTAATAGTAGCTCGCGTTTTTACAACAAAATAAATAAAAGTGCCATCCTTTTTCACAATGCTTTAAATTAAATAAAAATTATTCTTAAGACTTAAAATTGTCTCAATTTATCTTTCGTTATCAAAACGTTACAGGTATAACTTTTAAATAATTTATAGTTTTTATTTGCTTATTTTCCCAATTTATGTGCTTATTTACCCTAACAAATAATTTTAAATTTCTGACAGCTATTAAAGAAAAATTTTCTTTTGATAAAATTAAAAATCTAGCAATGAATTTGAATTTTTTTTATAAATTAGGGAGTGTTACAGTAGGAAATGGTTCTTAGGGTTGAAGTTGAGTAATGACTATATGTTAAATGAATACTTTGAAGTAAGATTTAATGAACTTGACAAGAACAAAAATATAATAGCTTACCTTACTGTAAAAAAAAGTTTACTGATTTACTGTAAAATTATTTTTTGGGCTAATAAATATATATTTTCGAATTAAGAAGTATTTCAAGTTAACATTTTAAAAGTTGGCATAAATGGAAGAGCTGAACATTGGAAAATTTGTTTCAAGATTGTTGCAAGGTATAACTTGATCATAACTAAACGACATCATAACTAAATAACATCATAATTAAAAGACATTATATCTAAATGATGTCATTTAGTTACTTTAGTACTCTAGTACTTTTTTGATGTCACTTTTTACTGAAATGCATTTCTAATGAGTCTTAATTGAAAAAAATTTTTGCTAAGTGATTTTCTAATAATTTATCTCTCTCTCTCTCTTTATATATATATATATATATATATATATATATATATATATATATATATATATATATATATATATATATATATATATATATATTAGGATTGTTATAGGTTCTTAAATCTTGAGAAAATGAAAAATAAATAGGAAAATGATCTGATATATCAGTTTTGATAATTCCTGCTTTTAAAGAGGTTTCTAGAAATGTATTTGTTAAAATAATGTCTATATCAGAAACAAAGTTTGGAGTTACCCGGGTTGGTTTGTTGATGATTGGGAGGATATACAATTGAAATAGATTATCAAAAAAGAGTTTAGTATTCGCATTTTCTTTGTAGTTTAGACTGTTTTAATTCAAATCCCCTAAAAATAAAATATTTTTTTCCTTGTCATTTGTTTTGAGAAAGATTTTATTTAAAAACGTTGAAAATTTATTTATATTACCTTCTGGAGGTCTACAGCAAGTGGAAATATTTTTTGATTTATTACCCGTTATCTCAATAGTAAAGAATTCGCTATCACTATCAGAGATGGAGAGGTCTTGTCTAACTTTAAACGCTGGATATACGTTGCAATCCCTCCTCCCCTTTTCTTTTTTTTTTCTTTCAAAATATATTAGTTTATCATTTAGAATTTGAAAATTTTGTTTTAAATGATTCATCAGAACATCACGTTTTGGTTATGCAAATCATACTGAATGAGTAGTTGCATTCTATTAGAAAGTGTTTTAGTTTATCAAAAAAATTTTTTATGCTTGTTATATTAATGTGTATTGCAGTATAGTTATTTTTTAATGTTTCAAGTTTAATTTTAAAAGTTTCATTTTTAAAAGTTTCAAAATATTTCGAATCAAAATTATTTCTGTAAAATATCTTTTAGCTTTTTTGACTAGTTAGTCGGCAAATGTAGACTCTTTTCACAAATTAGTCGGATTTTTTTTTTTTAAACAGTCGGCAGTTGTAATGGCACACCTCACTGAAGGAGAGGAGTGGAGTGTCCTCTTTGATGCCATTAAAGTTATTCATTATGTATTTATTTTCATGGCGACACTTAGACGCAAGTTCGTTTTGCTTATTTAGTAAAGACAATGGGGATGAAATTGTATGATTTTTTTCCATCAAGCATAAATTGCATGACTTACCACAAGGTTTGAACTGTTCAGCCTGGTCTAAAATTTTCCACGAAACGACAAGATTTAAACCTTTCGTTTTAACACTCTACACAAATTTAGAAAGTTCGGTAGAGTTTGACCCACTTTCATAACAAAAAAAATATTTATGCTTGTAAAAGCGATCTTTAAAAGATTTTCTGTAAGCCCAATATAATAGCTACCTTAATCTTGTGGGTTTGTCTTAACATTAAATAAATAGATAAAATTTTTAATTAAACATATTCCGTTAAATGGACATAAATTAATCTGTCGGCAATTGCACGTTGGAGCATTAAGGTTAGAAGAATTTGATAAAACTTTATTGCTATGTGAAGTGATGATGTTGCGAATATTTGAAAGACAACTATAGCTAACCTTCAGATTTTTTCGGTTAATCAGTTTATGGAATTTATGAGATTTTGGAAAGTTTTTATCGATTAAATTTAGAAAAAGTTTGGCTACGTTTGTCTTGACATTAATAAAAATGGAGGGTTAAACCAAATAATATTTCGTGCACGTGATTTTGCAACTTTTATAAAACCGTTGGCAACGGCAATAATGTTTTCTTTAATTCCACTAGACTTAAGGGCACTATTGAAAAAGTAGCGGCTTGATTAAAAACTTTATTACTTGAGGATATACTTCTTATACGGATAGATATCATTGAGGGAATAGCTTTATAAATGTTCAGAGGATGGTTCGAATTAACATTGGTATATAATGGGATGTCACCTACTTTCCTATATGGCTGATAAGAATTGTCAGACAAGTTGAGCGAAACATCAAGAAAGTTAGCAGTTTTTAAGTTAAACTTTATTGTTATATTTAGTTTGAATTTTTCTTTAAAAAGAATGATATGGTTTTTCTTTATTATTTCCGATTGCGGTCGACATTCTAATGACTCTCATGACCCCAAATCGTACTTAAATCTCCACCTGGGAGGCTTTAAAATGATCCCGCTAACACGAAAATAAAAAAAAAACGAGGCGGTGGTGTACTTTTTATATAAAAGAAAACTTGCAGTATACTGTTAGACCCGTCATGAATAACTCTGATGACAACAAGTCTTAACAATAGAGATTAAAACCAGTAACACCAAAAATATACTTTCGAGTTGCTGTTATCGCCCGCCATAATAGAAAATTTCAATACATCTGGTATAATATAAAATTTCAATACATTTTTATTTAATAATATTTTGAGATAAGGTTTAAAAAATTTAATTTGAGACATAAATAATTTAATTGGAGACATAAATATAAATTTTTTTGAATATCGAACTAATAACAACATAAAAACGATTTATGACGGTTTGCTTCAGAACGGCGGAATTCCATTAATAAACAGACCAAAATAAGTAATAGAAACATCAGCTACCGTAATAGATAACATAATAACAACCGATATCTTTAACAATTCGCTTAAAATAGGTATAATAATAAATGACATTTTTGATCATTTCTTTACTTTCTTTTCACAAAACCTTGTTACCGAAATAATACAACAACAAATTTTCATCAAACGCTTTTTCAATAAATCAAATATCGAATCATTTAACGATCAAATATCCCTTCTTAACTGGAAAAATATCAACTCTACATTAGAAGAAAACGTAGTCTATAACACATTCTACGAAACATTTTATGGTATAAGGAGAATTTCTCAAAAACTAAAATAATTAAATCGAATAAAAGCCTTAAATCACCGTGGATCAATAAAATACTTAAAAAACCAAAACAATTCAAAACAAAACAATAATCAAAAGTTAAACTAAACAATTAAAAAATAATTAAAAAAAATGTAAAAAAAAAAAAAAAAAAAAATACTGTTTCCATATGCTAGAAAAACATTAACTCAATTCAAAACGCACTTGGCAAATTAAAAGTGAAATCACGGGCAAACAAAACTTAAAATCGTGTTCTTTACCTAAAGCTATTAAAATTAATGATAAGCATATAGATGATCCTAAAGAAATAGCAAATGAACTAAATAATTTCTTTGTTTCCGTTGGACTTAATTGTTCAAAAAACATTCCAAATATGATAAATCCAATAAATAATTATGAATTTCCTCTAACCTCTGGTCTAAGTACTTTTAAACTACCATTTTCAGAATTTGAAAATGTTCGTTTTCAGAATTTGAAAGTCCAATAAAGCGATTGGCTTATATGATTTAAATCAAAACATTGTTATTAAGTCATACGATAATATAAAGAATACTCTATTTAGAGTTCTTAATTGTTCAATAAGTCAAGGAATTTTTCCGGCCCAAATGAAGGTTGCAAAAGTGACCTCTATATATAAAGGTGGTGAATTAACAAATGTTGAGAATTATCGTCCAATTTCAGTTTTGTCAGTTTTTTGAAAACTCTTGAAAGAGTTTTATTGGATTGAATTTTTAATTATCTCTCTGAAAATAATATACTTTACAACAATCATTACGGTTTCAATAAAATTAACTCTGTAGAACACGCAGTACTTCAATTCACAAGAATTATTACTGACTCCTTCAAAAAATCACAATTTACTATAGGTATTTTTATAGACCTAACGGGTCACAACTAAAATTTTGCCCAAACTTTGGGATAATGTCAATAAAGATCTGCTTTGTGTATATTTTTAAAATTTTAACAGAATATACTCAAAAGCATTCTCTATTCAAATATATTTTTAAATAGTTCGTATGATTTGTAGTTCAAAAAATATCACGCTATAATGTATGAAGATCTAAAATCCATTTTGTATAAATACTATCAAAAAAACCATGGACTGGGGCGAAAACATATTTTTGATAAATTTATCAGCATGCGAGCTCCAAAAAGGACTTTAAATCATTGGCTTAGCATGCTGGAACAAAATAAAGTACTAACTAGGAAAAAAGGAAGCGGTCCTCCGACCACTATAGCGACTGCAAACAACATACGTAAGATGAAAAATTTCTTCAATTATCGGAAGGGCTGCTCACAGAAAAGAGTAGCTAGCAAGCTAAAAACGACTCAGCAGTACGTTTCAAAGATGCTATTGCAAAGAACAAATATCAGATGTCTAAAACGCACCGTCAAATCAAAGATGACAGCCTTACAAGTCAAGTTAGCAAGGCTAAAGTGTGGACGACTTTTCCTCAAATTTCGTGATGTCGATTTTATTTTGGATGATGAATCGTACTTCACTCTTTCCAACACAACTTTGGCTGGGAATGACCGATTTTACTCAGATGATATTCAAAAGACTCCTACTGATGTGAAGAACAAAATGAAGGCAAAATACGAGTCAAAACTACTTGTTTGGGTGGCAGTTTCACCTCGAGGAATGAGTAGTGTCAAATTTTTCAAGTCTGGCCTGGCAATCAATCAATATATTTACCGTGACGAGTGTATACGAAAGAGGTTGATTCCTTTTATTAACAAACTCTATAGGGATGGTAAATACGTATTCTGGCCCGATTTAGCTAGCTCCCACTATGCAAACTCAGTCCACGCCGACCTCAGAGACAAAAAAGTCAATTTTGTACAAAAACAAGACAACCCAGCAAACGTCCCGAAAGTCAGGCCAATTGAGGATTTTTGGGGATTTTTGAAGCAGAAAGGGTATGAGAAGGACTGGCAGGCTAAAACTATCACTCAACTCAAAGCTAGAGTCAGTCTTTGTCTTCGTAATTTGGACAAAGACCTTATACACCGCACCTTCAGCTCGGTACACAAAAGACTCAATTTTGTCAGAAGGAATGGAATCGAAAAACTTTAAAAGACATTTTTTCTAACACTTAAAATTGTTGTTTATAAAATGCAAAAAACCGTTTTAAAAAAAATTGTAAAATGACTGAGATATCTTGTTTTAAAAGTTGGGCAAAATTTTAGTTGTGACCCGTTATCTAAAGCCTTTAATACTATTGATCACATCATTCTCATAAATAAACTAGAACATTAAGGTTTCACTGGTAAAGTCTTAATGTTATTAAAAGATTACTTAAATAATCGTAAACAATTCATGCATATTGATACACACTCGACAACTACTGCTTTAAATATATTTTAAAGTATGTTTTAATATATAGTATATGCTTAATATATGTTTTAATATATAATATATGGGACTCCACAGGATATATTTAAAGCAGTAGTTGTCGAGTGTGTTATTTCTAATTTATATTAATGACCTCTACAAAACTTCTAATTTAATGACAATAATGTATGCTGACGATACTAATCTTTTCTTATCCCAAAATAACATCAATGTTTTATTTAATGACATAAATGTAAAACTTAAAAATTTTTTTTGACTGGTTTAAATCAAAGAAGCTTTCACTTAATAATAAAAAAAATAAGTTGATTCTTTTTCATTCAGCCTATTAAAAGCATATACTGCCATGTAAATGCCGCCGCTTTTCATTGATAAAATTAATATAAAAAGAGTAACTTATACTAAATATTTTTAGGTATTATTGTGTATGAAAATCTTTCATGGAAAAACCACATTTGAAACCTAAATAATAAAATTGCTAAAAGTATTGGAATTCTGTATAAAACGAGAAGCATTTTAAATAAACATACTTTAATTCAACTATATTACTCATTAATTCACTGCCATATTAACTATGCTAATATTGCCTAGGGTAGTACCAACAAAATTAAGTTAAAGCCTTTGCTTTGTTAACAGAAGCATGTAGCACGTCTAATTAATTTTAAACATTGTTTTACTCATACCAAGCCTTTATTATTTAACAAGACTATTCTTAATATAATTGAAAAAAATGAAAAACAAATTTGCTACCAGCAAAAAAAAGAAAACACTTAAATCCGGACAGAGGTAATTACTATTTTATGTGCCTGAAAATACCAGCCATTTTTTACAGCCGTTAGATGTTGGCGTTTTTAAAACAATAAAAGGTGAATAAAAACGAGTAGTTGAAAGTTATTTGACTAAAAATCACTTCCAAAGCTTGACAAATTGACATTTTCCGGCCATGTTTAAGGATCTCATCAAAAAAAAGATTGCCACTACCACTCAAAAAGCAGAAAATGCACAGAAAAAAAAAAGAAAAAAAGTTAAAACAAAGTCAATCGTCTAAAACACCAGGTAAAAAAGGTCAACAGACAAAGAATCAATCAGAGAACCCACTTTGTTATTCTTGCGAAAATTATTAGGCGAATAGCTTAGATTACCAATGGCTTGCATGTGAGCAGTGTTCTAATTGGTTATGCATTACAGGTGTCGTTAGATATCGTTTAACTATGGATTTATTGTAACGAATGTGAATAAAATAATAAATTTTCTTTTTATTTAAACAATTCAATTTGTTTTATGGATTAAATTAATTAGCTTAATGTTTGCATTATTTGTGAGTTTGTTTTTTCTATATTTTATACGCATCCGGAATTAGCGACATAGATACTTAATTCCAGGTAAAAACAATACTTTCTAAAAATAAAATAAAATAGAGATTTAAATTACAAAAATTATGTTTTTTTATATCGTTCGATTTGCCTTGTTATGAGGTTTAGTTATTTAAAATATTATTTCAAAGTCTTTAATAATGAGTGAGTTATGATGATTTAAGAACTAAACCACCCGGAATTAAACAGAATATACCAATATTAAAAACATTCTAGAAAATTTAGTTTCAATTGTTTTTGAAACACATAAAATTGTCATAAACGCATTTGTTCGCATTAGAAATAGATCTAATAAAGAAAACTTTTGTGGTTAATTTTATAAATGCGTTCCACATATAACTTGCAATAACTACAATAACACAAAATTTTTGATAAATATTTGATGGTACCTCATTAATGTGTTCTTCACAACAAAATCCAAGATTCTAGGTTGAGAATTTTTGTTCTTATTTTATAAACTTAATTCTTATTTTAAGAACCTGATTCTTATTTTGAGAACTTGATTCTTATTTTAAAAACATGATTCTATTTAAGGATATTTAAATAAAAAACATTATTTTTAAATTATAATATATTCAACTAATGCTTCCTAAATTTTTTTTTTCTATTTTTTTTCTTTTTTAACTGAGTGTTATTTTTAGCAGTATTAAATATAATCTTTTGTAACGGTTTAATATAATCTTTTGTAACGGAAGTATATTTTGCTTATATACCGATGTGAAAAAATTGTAACTAATATGTAGGTGTGAAAATGTAAATAAATAAATAAATTAAAGTATTATAAAAAAAAGTTTTCGAAAAAATTATTTTTATAAATATTTTTAGTACACAAAATCACAAAGTATACGTTTTTGCAATGTCTCTCATTAAATCAAAGCTACTTAAAATAAATTCGAGAACCCTCATTAGAACCATAATTCTAGAAATCAAGTGGTAAGTTTGATGATGACAACAATGATGATGATGACGATGATAATAATGATGATGATGGCATTGATTTTTATGATGGTAGTGACGGTGGTGGTGACAACTACGAGAATCATAATCATCATTGTTATTGTCATAAAATTTAAATCTTAAATTTATAAGTTTTCGAGACGTTTTTTAGATTAAAGACCATAAATTTTAAATGCATATGAATGGGATCTTGGCATGTTTGCATATGAATGGGATCTTGGCATGTTTGCATATAAATGTGATCTTGGCATGTGTGCATATGAATGGGATCTTGGCATGTTTGCATATGAATGGGATCTTGTTTTATGATGATGTTGGTTTTTAACTCAGAGAAGAGCGCATTCAATCTATTCACAGTCAAAATTGCTTCCAAATTTAGCTGTAGAATCTAAGGATGCATACTTTTTACCAAAAGAGTAAAAAGTGTTTTCTTTAATAATCTTGATGTTTGAGTTTTTTAGGTATATATTTTGTTGGTGATTAATTTATCTGGGTCTTTTTCGGAAATTATCATGGAAGAACACAGAAAGTTTGAAAAGTTGATATAAAAAACTCTGTTCAGCCAAAGAAATAACCATGTCAACATGTTCATTATCAAAATTGAATGACTATGAATTGAGCTTTAGTTATTTATTTTGTTTGATAATTTTATTTGCATACCTAAAAATTAGCCTTGGTTAAACAAATTTAGTATAGATATTTTAACAGAATTTTTATTTGCGGTTTTATTTTTTATTTTTATCTAATTTGTTCTTTATTGTGCATTCCTATTAGTTGATTGTTAAAACAAAATTTTTGATAAATATTTGATGGTACCTCATTAATGTGTTCTTCACAGCAAAATCCAAGATTCTAGGTTGAGAGTTTTTGTTCTTATTTTATAAACTTAATTCTTATTTTAAGAACCTGATTCTTATTTTGAGAACTTGATTCTTATTTTAAAAGCATGATTCTTATTTAAGGATATTTAAATAAAAAACATTATTTCTAAATTATAATATCGTAATATTTTATTATTGTAAATTATATATATATATATATATATATATATATATATATATATATATATATATATATATATATATATATATATATATATATATATATATATATATATATATAAAGGCCCTTCCTTTTAACAGATATACCTATCAAAGGCCCTTCCTTTTAACAGATATACCTAAAAAAATCATTAAATTTTTAATGGGACCCCTAAAGTTAGAGAAATTAAATTTCTCCTCCTGTTCCCCCTCCACCGCCATCTGAGAGACCCTGCGTCCACGATTTTATGTAATCAAATAGACTAATCCATTTGATCCTCATTCAGAATAAAATACCAACTAGAAGATGTCATATACTACAAAAATTCTATAGAGTTCACAATTAATAAGTACGACTTTCATACCTGCAAATCTACATAAATCTAATTTAGTATAAATCTGAATTTTTTCCATAGGCAAAATGGTTTTTTTTTTTTTTTTTTTTTTTTTTTTTTTTTTTTTTTGCCGTTTCATATATTTACAATATAGACATATTACATTTATAAAAATTGGCCGGAGCAAGAAGAAGACAATGACTGTCTTATCGCCGAGCCCCGTTTACAAATTGCCCGTGTTTATAAACAAATATAAATAAAATATACAAAAAAACGTTAAAGAGTACATAACTTTTGTCAAAGAATAAAATGACATTTATATTAAAATTTAAAAGTAAAGAAAGTTTTGTATACTAATACAAATATATTTGATACATATAACAAAATATATTTAATGATAATGGGAGCGTTTGTTTCTATTTTAAAATTTCCTTTTAAAAAAATACTTAAAGTCTATTGAATTAAAATCTAATTGAAGTAAGATTCTTTTAGAAACTGCTTTAAATTTTTCTAAAGAGTAGTGTTCTTTATTAAAGTTTTTAATAAAATTTTTCCATAAAAAAGGTCCTCGATATTTAATTTGATAAGTACGTCTTTTTAAATTTATTCTCGGAACAATAAAGTTGTCCTCTGAAAACTTTGTTGGATACTTATGAGATATTTCGCTAAAATAAGATTGAAATATAAGTGGAGATATTCCATGTTTCATTTTAAACATGAAAAGTAATGTTTGGTAAATGTTTAGTTTATAAATGTTTAAGGCCTTGAGACAATTTAATAGTGGTTCGCAATAAACAGTTCTGTTTGCCCCAAATACAATCCTACAAGCATGCTTTTGTTTACTATAAAGTTTTTTGAGTTTTCCGTAATTCGTACTTCCCCATGCAATGTTGCAGCAAGAAAGATAGCTGTGAATAAATGAAAAATAAATTTTCATTAGAGCTTTTGCGTTTAAAAATGGTTTTGTTTTATAAAGTACGGAAATATTATAAGAGATTTTACTTTCAATAGATTGGATGTGAAACTTCCATGACAAATTTTCATCAAGAATTACGCCTAAAAAATTAACAGTAGATTCCCTTTTTACATCTGTTTTATTGAATAAAAGATTTGGCAGTTTAAGTGGAATTTTATCAACTTTATTTGGTTTGTGGAACAGGATGAATTTAGTTTTATCTACATTTAGTGAAAGGCGGTTACTTATAAACCATTCATTTACTTTAAAGAGAATTTTTATATCTCTGTGAGAATAAAACAGATTGGAATCGTCAGCAAACAATATAAGATATAATTTTTTAGATGCTAAAAATAAGTCGTTTATATATATTAGAAACAATAATGGTCCTAAGATAGATCCTTGAGGAACCCCGCAATTTATAAGCTTTTTTTTGGTTTCATTTGTTTCATAGGTTATGCATTGTTTTCTGTTAGTCAAGTAGTTTTTAAACCAAAGTAAGTTTAAGTTGTTTACTCCATAAAGTTTTAATTTTTTTATAAGGATTTCATGATAGTTGTAAAATAATAAAAGTGTTTAGTGCAAGCAGAAGTGCAGACATACATAAGTTGGATTTGGTTTTAAAGAGCTTCAAAGCTGTGCACTTTTTTATAATAAATGAATAAAACAAAAATGAATATACTGCCTAGCGACGTATTAAGGAATTATAGTAGGCCTGTACTGTGGCTAAATAGTATGTCCCCCCAACCTATTAGAGCCCAAAAATGTCAAAAACCTTTAATTAGTCAATTCAATTACACAGTCAATTACGAGCGTTATGGTGCGCATATGCTAGAAGTTTTAACAAATTCAAAGGTTTTAAAATGGCAGCCGTTCTTAGCTACTCTTTATATATCGCAACTGTTTTTTAAATTTGTTTTTGTAAAAATTTATGTTGCAAACATATAATTGATTTGACTCAATAAATAAATGTCTTAACAGACATGTATTTCACGCACCCCTTTTAGTAAGTCCGTAAAAAACGCTTATACAAAAACGAGTATTGTTGAAAACCATACCTGTATGGTTATAGTAGCGTATGGGAGGAGTATTGCCTGTAGTGGCAATACTCCTCCCATACGCTACTCATCTGACTCAAATAAGTTTTTGTTGAGCTTTTATCTTTAAATAAAATATAAATATAATTTTCGCTTAACACTTTTACCTAAATAGTATTTAATTTTAAAATATGTTTTCTTCATTTAAGAAAAGAAAAGTATTAAAAATAAAATTAAAAATATTCTTAAAACAAGAAAAAAAAAATATTTAAGAAAAAAAAAATTTTAAAACAAGAAAAAAAATTTGTAACACAAGAATAAAAGTTCTTGAAACAAGAAAAAATGTTCTTACGTGGCGGACAAGTCTTTTTTTTCTTGTTTAAGACTTTTTTTGCTTAAAAAAAGAATAGTGTATTCTGCTGTCTAAATAATAAAATAACACTGGATTTAAAAATCTTTTGAATAAAAAATATTTTCAGGGCTTGTTACAGACTCTCTTACATTAAACGGGTCCCAAATATTATTTAAAAAATAGGTTACAAAGCTAGATCATTAAAGTTTCAATTCTCAACATCAGGCCTTGACAATCGTTCAATCGAATGGAAAGACTAAAGGCTGATTATTAAACTATGTTTTCCGGAAAAAAGCACACAAAATAAATATATCATAATGATTTTCTTCTTAATTAAATTTTTTTTTTCTATATTGTAATTGTAACATTAGAGCAATTTAAGGATGAATCAAAACGATTATTATTGTTCATGGATTTCAATAAATCCGACTTTAAATGTTTATTTTAAAGTAAACACAATAAAAAAAATAAATAAAACAGATTCAATTATATCAATGATATATGATAATATGAATAAGAAAAGAAAGAAAAAGGAAAAAAAGAAAAAAAAAAAAAAAAAAAGAATAAGAAATCCAAATGATGATGTCACAAGTGATGATGTCATAAGTGATGGTGTTACATATTCATTTAGTGTTAATTATGAGATTTTATTTTTTCAGGAATTTTTTTTTTTTTTTTATATTAACTTATTTCTTAAACATTTTAGCAACTGTTAAGCATCTTAACGCTTCTTAATTAATTCTTATTTTTTATTTTTTTTATTATATTAGTTATTTTCTATTTCATTTCTAATTGTTTCTTTTATATATATATTTGTATGTTACGGTTATGTAGAATTTTTAATGGGGCTCGGCGATAAGGCGAAATGTGCCTTCTTCTTGCTCCAGCCATCAATTTATATAAATGTATGTGCAATGTAAACATTTTTTAACGGCGAAATAAATTACACTAAAAAAAAAAAAAAAAACCTCGATTGGAGGTTCTTTCTTTAAACGCGGACTAGGGAGCTTTTTATAGTTATTTAAAAGTATATTCAATAAGATTCTATTACAAATGTTCAATTTTGAAAGAGCATGATAAAAATAAATTTGATTAATCGAATTAAAATATCTAGATGCTGATTTTAAACAAACCATAACAAAAAAAAACTAGTTTCATAAATAAAATGTAACAAAAAAGCACTGACTGACACAAAGCATAACTGCCATACATTTCTTAATAAATAAAGGTATCTTCAACATTATACATTTGATTTTGTAAACAATCTATCCAACAGTATAAGCACACCCATTTTGCTATCTTGTTTCATATACTCTTCTAAATCTTCCAGCATGTCAAAAATCTAACTCTCATCATCAGTTAGCTGTCAAAAATATCATCACAAGCACTGAGCAGTTATAATAGTCTTCATCACATCTTCAGTTAGCTATCAAAAATATTATTACAAGCACTGAGCAGTTATAATAGTCTTCATCAAATCTTCAGTTAGCTGTCAAAAATATCATCACAAGCACTGAGCAGTTATAATAGTCTTCATCAAATCTTGGTACATAGTGAAGCATAGTGAATATGAGCTTTCTTAACAGCTTGCTCATCAGAAATAAATTAAGAACCACCAGCATTCTGTCTTAGCTTACCAAGGGCTTTCTCTAAAGGATTAGTTAAAAATCACCAAGCATAATGAATTGATGATCTTCACCAGTTTTAAGTAAAAAGCTAGTTAAGTCTATTTAGCCTCCTAAATGTATGAGGTATTTCATCTGCTGCTGTCAGAGTTTTTATTTTAATATTTACCATTTTTTGTACTAATATTCTGCAAATTTCTGCTATTTTCGATAATTCTTTTAGACAATGATCTTTAGCATTTCTAATGAGAGCTCGTAAAGGATCTTGCAGTTTTACATCATCAGACATTCTTCGTACATCTATAATTTTTAATACATCAAAAGTTTGCAAAAACGCAACATTACCTTTAACTTAATTCTTATATATAACTGGTTGAGCTTTCAAATCTATCATGGTTTCTTCACAAAAAATACGCATTATTAGTTTCACATTAAGAGTTTTACAGGTTTTAGAGATATGACTAATTTATTTAGACGAGATAATGTAATAAGCGAGTTAAATTGTAACAATCTCAGTTTCTCAAAATCTTTCCCTTCAGCAACTGACTCATCAGCCTCACCAAGTTGAAATTTAATCTCTTTAGGCTTTTTGATGAGCCAGTTCTTACAAATACTCGTTCATAAGTGGACTTAATCGTATAACGAAAATATTTTTGTTTTAGTTCTACAAGATTTATTAGGAATCGAAAAGAGTAAAAGAAAAATTCTATTTTTTTTATTATTATATAGGAAATGTTTACATATAATGTTTAAACCCAGAAAATATTCTATAGTGGAATTTCTATGAACCTATATAGAAGTTTTGAGCGGTCTACTGTAGTTATGCTTATTAGTTAATGGACCTTTAGTTACAGCCGACAATAGCAGCCGATGACAAGACATTATATCACACATTGGCAAGTTATTGGCTAGCGGATACCACTAATGGTTCTCTATGTAATTAATCAGCAAAACATCAATGAACCGCTAGAAAAATGTTTGCTTGGATTATAGAAAAATATTGGCATAAATTTAATATTTATATTATTACCTTTTCCTCTGGATTATTCATTAAATTCAATTACATTAGCAACAACGCTGTATTGGAAATCGATATCCGAATAAGATATCGGTAACATACTTGCAGTAAATGTAGGTTCTGCAAATAAACATTTAACAATCACAGCAAGGAGTGTTCTGGTAAGCTTCTATGGATTACCCTGAGCATAATCATAGATTTTTTCACAATGAATTGTTTTTATGCACACTTCATCATCAACTTTATCATTTTAATACATTAGCTCTGCTGTCTTCCAAACTGTGAAATGTTTAGAAAAATAAAGATACAATTTCAAGATTATTTGTTATTGAGGTTCATTTTCTTAAATATTGTACACTAGATAGCTGAAAATCATTTCTTAAACGCTTGTATAATGCTCGAGATACAGCCGTATACTCAGTGGTGGATTAAGACTTCTTAGGGCCTGTGTCCGGGTCCTTTAAATTTTTTTGGGGCCCCTAAATTTGCGGGGCCCGGGGCTATAGTCCCCCTAGCCCCCCTCCTTAATCCGGCACTGCGTATACTCAACGGTTCGAACAATAATATCTGGTGAGTACAAAGGCTCTATAATAGTGGTACTTCTCATTAAAAATAATTCTTTTTCTAAAATTTCTTTTTTTAATCTTTTTGATATTGTTAAAAAAACGAACTGCTTCAGATAAAATACAAAATTTGTCTGTTATTCTTATTCTGTTCTGTGAAAGTATTGAAATAAAATACTGTTAACCCATATGAAAAGCTGTATATTTTAAATTATTTTTGATTTGAAGAAGAAATATAAAAGAATTTTATATATATAAAATTATTGACATTGTTATACCATAAAGTAGAATCAAATAAAAAGTCTTTAAATCATAAAATATAAATCATAAAAAATAAGCCCATATAAAAAGTTAAGAATTGCAAGTTAAGAATAAAAATAACGGTTTTTAATTTGTTTTCAATTGTTTTTACCTATGCCAAACTACTAGAAAGATGTTAAGGGCAAAAATTACTTAAATCCAGTAGCGTAGTTAGATGAGGTGGAAATCACTTTTTATGGTACAGTAGATTAATGAAAATTTCTAATTTCAATTTAAGTCGAGAAATGGCTTGGATTTGCCCGTGAACGAATCGCTTTAGAGTTTTTCGTGAACGAATCGCTTTAGAGTTTTTCGTGAACGAATCGCTTTAGAGTTTTTCGTGAACGAATCGCTTTAGAGTTTTTCGTGAACGAATCGCTTTAGAGTTTTTCGTGAACGAATCGCTTTAGAGTTTTTCGTGAACGAATCGCTTTAGAGTTTTTCGTGAACGAATCGCTTTAGAGTTTTTCGTGAACGAATCGCTTTAGAGTTTTTCGTGAACGAATCGCTTTAGAGTTTTTCGTGAACGAATCGCTTTAGAGTTTTTTGCTTTATACTCTTGAGATCTAAATACTTCACCAAAGCACATTTAAATTTTCTTGTTACATTTAAATTTTCTTGTTACATTTAAATTTTCTTGCAAGATCTCAATGCAATTGACAGTCGCCTTTATGGAGCAAACGATAGATTTTGCTTTATATATTTTTTTAAACCCTTTTTTTTCTATTCCCAGTTTCTTTTTCCATAGATTAAGTCTGTTCATATTTGCCCTAAAGTAAGTTCAAATAAGTCTCAAAAACCAAGTTAATTTTGAAAGGTTAACTTGCAAAAAGCGATTTTAAAAACAAACATAAAAATAATTTTTCGATTTAATACTTGTTTGGCTGTTTTCAATACTGTTATTACTACCCATAAAAATACATAATTCAACTTAATTTCTGATAAACAAAGCAAGTTTAACTAGTTAAACAACGTAACGTAGTTGCGCTAGTTAAATCTGCTAAAATTTCTTATTACATTAATCAAACTTTTGGTCTATCATGCAAAGTTTTGTAAATACATAAAAAGTAAAGGAATGTTTAGTCTTGTATCATAAGAAAAATTTATTATAAAAGATATATTAAAATATAATAATTATACAACATGTAAATTATAAAGAAACGTTAAATGAATCTTAATTGGCCACATATCAAGGCCCGCAAAGACAAGTTCAGCAAACTAAAGATTAACAAAATACTTATATATAACATTTGTTAAACATTTGTTAAACGTTTGGTTAAGGTTTTTTTTTTGAATTTAAAATTTCAATTTTCAATTTCAAATTCAAAAAAAAAATTTGAAATTTCCAAAGTTTCTATCAGCACAAAATGTATAAATATTCTAATAATACAATTTTTTTTCATTTTTGTTTAAATTTTGTTTGCTTCTTGTTTACTACTGTAAACTTTTACATATTTGTGGAATACGCTGACTTAACTAAGGTGAGTTTCCACTTATCTATTTTTTCACGTTAACGGAAAAGGAATGGAAAAAATAATCACGTGAGCATGGATACTATAATTTTAAATTGTCCAAAGAAAAATTACACATGGTCACGTGATTATTTATTTATTTAATTTTTAACCCGTTCCTGTAGAGTAACGGATGAGTGGAAAATCACATTTATAATAAGAAATCCTTACAATTGTTTACTTTTGCTTTTTTTCAAAAAATTATTTTTTAAGGGGAATTTTATATAGTTATTTTTTGTGTTTACTTATTTTTTAGATTTTCAGGAAAAACTTATTTCCTTATTTCCATGTCTGCATTTAGAATACAATTCCGATTATTTGTTTAGTAAACAATTCCAAATTTTTGGTTTGTATGTGCAGTTAATTCAAATTTTTCTTCTAGGCATATTATGGATTTTTAAGGATAAACCAATTCAATATTAAGTTCTCAACTTTGTTTTTCTTTCAATTCCCATGTGTATATGTATTTTGACAGCATGGTATATTTTTGAACACTTTTTATTTAAAATATTACTTATGATTGGCATTACGTTTTTCCATTCACCCTCTCTTAAAAACATATTTCCCTACCACGTCTTTTTGATAAACATTATTTACTCATTGGAAAATTGTTGTTTTGTTTACAACTCTAATGCTCTGTTGTTTTTACAATTAGGATTTCTCTTTTGTATAGCATTATTGAATTATTTCATAATTCTTTCCAAATCGTCAGTGCAACTGTACCTTTAAAAATTTTTAAAAATTATTAACATTTATTTGAGGGCGAGAAGTGTTTAACGCCTTCCCGCCCTCTATGTACGTCTTCTTTATTGAACTTTAACGTTCAAATCTTAAACTGATTAATCGAGTACTATTGAGATCTCTTTGCATGATAACTTCCTATGCAATAGTTTCAATATGAAACGAAACAATGTTTTTTAAATTGCAACTATTTCTTTGAACTTGTTTTGACTATTAAATGTTGAACGTGAAATAAATTTAAAGTATAAGTCATTTAAGCAAAATAATTTTTAATTAGCAAAACGTTAAAAATATTTATTCAAGTCGGTTTAAGTTGTTATGCAGTATTTTTTAACAATAAAAAATGGTTTGATAACTTATTTCTTCTATAAATGTTTTCAGAAAAACAAAAAGATACTAAAAATATTGGTATTACGCGAGCCAAAGCATTTTAACTTATAAAGAGTCTACAGACATTGTTTAAATCACAAAAAGAACAAAAAATAATAATGTCATTTAACTTTAATGTATTATTAAGTACAATTGTTGCAAATAAACTATTTTAAACTAAACTAAATTTTCAAAATGTTTTCCTTTTAATTTTAGACATTTTTTACAAATATAGTTGTTAATATTAAACCCTACCTGAGCTATAGATGGCTAACACCACGATAAAGGATCTTAAATCTCACGTATATTCAATTCCACATAAGATAAAATAGCACATAGATAAAAGATCTTAAAACCACATATTTTTTGCCCTAAATGAGATAAAATAGAATTTTCTATTCTTTCTGAAAAGTTTAGTGAATATTTTTAAAATATTATTTAAGTTTGTTTAAAAATTCATTGAAGTCTTTTCTTGGATTTAAATTGATTTGAATGTAGTACATACCTGGTGGCTATATATGTACTTAATGAACCTCATTTATAAAAATAACATACATATAACCAAATAGTATGCACAAATTTAAGTAAATTTAAGTAAGTAATAAACAAATCTACTAATCTGATTTAATACCAGTCAATAATAGTCTATCGTTTTACACGATGTTACTACCTACCGGCTTACTGCTAATTTTTAATAATAAGGTCCATAACTGCTGTGGGCTTTTAACAGATTTTATTATAAGATATGTCTTTAATTGCATAACTTGATTTCATCAGAGAATAGCTTGTGAGAAGCAAAGAATATTACTTAATCTGACACTTTAAATATAATTGTTATTTTATTTTTAATTTAATTGTAATTTTATTTTTAATCTGACACTTTAAATATAATTGTTACTTTATTTTTTTAACAATCAATTAAAAGAATATGTAAAAAAAAAATTAACAAAAAAAAATTTTAAGTGACTTTTTAGCAACTTAACTAATTATAATAACAATAAATTTGAAGTGTTAAGATATTTTCAGTTTTTATTATTTTTTACTCTAGTTGATTTGAATTTTTGATGCCATAAAAAACGAGCTGTCTTTTTTATTAAATTATAAATAGCTTTTATATAAGTATTTAGTTCTTTATGTTGGAAACGACATAGACCAAGCTGTCAAGCCCAAGTGAAATAAGGAAAAAATTAGGAACAGAGAAAGGATAAAAATATAAAAATAAAAAGATATTATGAACAGATGTTTAGAGCAAAACTAAGATACTGAAATAAAGTACAAAAAAAAAAAAATAATGATTATTTAGACATCGCGCATGTAATAGAAATAATAAACACAAATTCTAAATATAAATTTTTTTTAAATTTTTTTATCAAAATTAAATTAAAATGAGCAAAGCTAATGTTGTTTTAATGGTAATGGTGAGAGAGCTACTGAACTTACAAAAAGACACGATCTTGTCGTTCTTTACAGAAACAATTAAAATGATTAATATAAAGTTTGATTCAATTCAAAAAAACATTCAAGAAGTAAGGAAGGGTCTTGACGATATCAAAGCTGGCTTGACACTTGACGATAAGGTTAAAAGTGTAAATGAAAAAATTAGTAAAGTTAAAGAAGAGTTATCCAGCGTAAAGATAATACAGGGAAAAATTTCGACAGACAACAATAACCTAAAGCTAAAATCTGTTGATGCAGAGGATCGAAATCGAAGAAAAAATTTGCGTATTGATGGTTTGCCTGAGAGTAGCAATGAAAAAGATTGTGAAAAAAACCAAAGAAAAAGTAAGGAAATTTTTTGCGGAAAATCTTAAGGTGGTAGTATACCATTGAAAAAAAATCTTGCATTTTAACTTTTTTTTCAATTTTTAATAGTATATAACATATATTATATGATTAAAATATAAGTAAAAATTTAAAAAATTAAAAAAAATTAATTATGCAAATAATTATTGACAGACAAAAGTCTAAAAATGAATAACTGGCGACAGGGTTTTTGCAGTAACCGTAAATAAATTTGAACTGAAATTTTGGCTTGTGATCCTTTACTTATGCAATTACAACATACACTAAATGTTTTGGATTTTGACCAAAAAAAGTCAAAATATATGCATTTTAGTCATATTTGGAAGTTTTGGTGTTATTTGAGAACAAAAAATCACTCACAAAAGTAGAATACAATTAGCTGTAAATATAATTCTAGTAGAGGTTGCAAATACATGTGTTACAAACAAGTGTACCGAATTTCAGATCAAATCGGTTATCGATTTGAAAAATATCTCCGTCGCCAGAGTATAAAACATGATTTTGAGAAAAACTCAATTTAAAAATAAAAACAAAAAAAAATTGTTCAAAACTCCCCACTTCCATAAACTGCACCTTGTAATGTTTCGTTTTGATCACAAAAAACTTTTTGTATAGCTCTTAGTTTCTTGCGTCTCAATTTCACTATACTTGTGCATTGTTTTTCTGCTTTAGAAATGCGCTTAGAGTCATTTATAAGACAAAAGTTATGTAGATTGCAATCTACTGTTATTTCAAGCTTATCAAATAACGTCTCTAAAAATTGTAGTCCATTATTAAAGTAAAGAACAGCTGATGCTACTCCAATACATAAAGCAGTTCTTTCTACAAATATATCTTTGGGACACCGCTTCCAAATCAATTGATTTAACGCCTCATTAGGATTCTGTGTTTTGCCGTGCAAACACTTTTCTAAAAGAACATCACTACCAAGATCTATAAATATTGGTTTTATAAAATCCCTCACAGCAGCAGGAATGCAAATGTTTTCTTTGTATGTTTTTTTTTCCAGTTATTTTATCAGCCTGGAATTTGCACCAAGAATCCTTGGTGCGCAAACAAAATGATGGCGTGTTTCATTATCATAACTTTCAGAACAGTGAAAAAGAACAGCTGCTACACTTTTTTTTATTGCATATAAACTACCAATATTTTGTCTGATTGCTTTGCCATAGTAATTTTGCAATGTGTTAATAACATTTTCTGTCAAACGACCTGCTCCTATTGGTTTTTTACCATCACTTAAAATTTCTTTGCTGCTTTTTTTTAAGTCCCTCAAACGCGTGCCAACTCGTTTTTGAATATGTCCAATGCACTCTGTTTTTTTAATTTCTACATTATGTCCATAAGTTTTAGCAGCAACAACACTGGTATAAGAACTACTATCTCAGTCACCAAGATATGTGGTATACTTTAAATTGTTTTTTTTTTCAGAATGATGAAAAAGTTTTAAAACACCACTTGATTCCATAGCCGATGATGATCCAGTATGACTAATTTTACACTTTTGGAAATGTGATGACTGGAACTTTTCATATTCAACTGGATGTGTGTATTTTTTTAACATACTTTACATGCTTTTGTTTCTATATGAAACTCAATACATTTACCACTTTCAACTGAAATTGCAGAAATAATTCCGTTATTTGAAGTAAAACCACGCTTTTGCCATGAACTATCAAAGCTACACATAATGTCTTTTGATGTTTCACCTGCAGGGATTAATTTATCAGTAGCATTTTTCATGTTCTGGTCAACTAAATTTTGATAAACATCTAACAGGTTATGTAAAGCTTTATTGTAGCTTTTTTTGTTCATAGGTGGCTTCATATTCATTATTCCACAAAATTTTTCTAATGACGATAACCCTTTACCAATTTCACGAAAAGCCACAATGACACGTGTGTTAATATCAAATGGTTTTTGCCCACTACATTTGCTTTTACTAGGCTCTTGTTGTTCAAGAAATTTTTTTTTACAAAATGTAGCAGATGAAAAAAACTCAGTTTTCCAATTGCAACTGTTACAACATATTTTTAAACCAATACTCAAACCATACTTTTTTGACGAATTAAACATTAAAAAAACATTATCTTAACACAAATTTGGGCATTTAAGTAACGATATAACGTTTTCCAACAGGCTAAAGTTCATAACAAAGTTAAAATCTGTACTTTGAAAATCTTGAAAATCTCTATCAGCAATATTTAATTTTTTTGAAGAAGCAGAATGTGTAGCAGATTCAACAAAAGATAAAGTTTTAGTTTCTGAAGAAGGAACCTTTGTATATCTGTTTCCACGAAATTTTGCTTTTTTATTATTGTATATTCTGCTTGATAATTGTTTTCTCCTTGATCCACCCATATTATTTTTATTGTAAAAAGACAAAAGATATACTACAGCATAAATAATAAAGTTTAAATGCAGCTTGAAACAAGAAGCGAATTGCGTCAATAAATTCATCATATTGAACTAATTAACAAGAAGTCGTTGCAGTCTACAACTTTGCACTTAAAAAAGTTGACTAGGTGGCTTTTTTATGGTTTTAACTTGTTTCTGAAGCGCATATCAACGAAATAAACAAAGCGTTGCTAAGGGGAAAATAAAAATTATTTTATACCGATACATTATAGACATGTTATAACATGTGAAGGTTTTTTTATTTAGTTAAATCAACTAAAAATTTGAAATCTGCGATGACTATATTGGTTAAATAATGAAAGTAAAAAAAAAAAATTTTTTCACTTTTATTGATGTGCATCAATACCACCTTAATATCAAAAGAGAAATCAAAATAGAACGAGCGCATAAAGTGGGAGTTTCGAACGAGAATCGCGAACTAACAATTGTTATGAAACTGGACGACTACGAGGGCAAAATAACAATCACTGATAACGCATCGAAGCTAAAAAGTACCAATATTTTTATTAACGAAGATTATTGTAGTACAACTAGAAAAGTTCGAAAAGAGTTATTCGCTAACAAGAAACTTCATAGACAAAATGGTTATTAAGCTGAAGTTGCGTATAATAAACTAATTGTTCATGAATTTCAACAAAAAAAACTCTGAAAGAAAAGAAAATTTAATATCTCAAGGTGAATAACTTATTCATTAATATATTAATAGTTATATTCTTTTATAATTACTATATTTAAAAAATTGGATTCGAATAATGTTTTTGAACAAGGTTTTGAAAATATAAATTTGACCGTTTTGAAGACAATTTATTAAATAACACAAATATTTTTCGAGAAATTCAAAGGAATTTAATGAAAACACCGTATTTTGATCCTTATGAATTTAAGGGGGAAAAAGAAATAGATTCATTTTCTATATTTCATGTAAATATTAGGAGCATAAATCAAAACTTTGAAAAGTTTAAAGATTTTTAAAATATTATAAATTACACGTTTAATGTCATATCCCTTACAGAGACTTGGCATGAAAGTACACTTGATAGTAATTCAAATTACAAACTACCTAATTATAAGCTAAATAGTCAACCGCGAGGAAGTAATAAAAACGGAGGAGGCGTTGGTATATATGTTTCAGAGATATATTCATACAAAATAAAAAATAAACTATGCTCCACAAATCTTAATTATGAAAGTCTCTTCATTGAAATAATAAGTGACAAAAATAAAAACATTGTATTTTGGTGCGTATACCGATTGCTAGTGACATAAATTTGAACGCTCTGACTTATAAAATATTTCCGATAACAAAATCATTTTTTGATATGTTTTTTAAATATAATATTTTACGAGTTATAAATAAACCAACTAGGGTAACAAAAAGCTCTGCAACTACCATTGATAATATTTTTATTAATGATTATATAGAAACGTCATTTGAGACAGGTATTTTTAAAACTGACATTAGTGATCACTTCCCAATATACATTAAAACAAATCTTTTAAATGTCACAACCAAAGGGGCTTCTAAGATTAAAACTTAAAACAAACGTAACTTATCAACAATTAATAAAAATAATCTTTCTAATAAACTAAAGCAAGAGTCGTGGAACCAGGTTTTTAAATGTGATAATACAGGTAAAGCTTTTACTATGTTCCTACAAACATTTCTTGATATATATAACGAAACGTGCCCATATGAATTAAAAATAAATGAATAAAAAAAAACAATACTAAAGCCTTGCATGAATAAAACTCTTAATTTAATAAAATGTTCAAAAAATAAACAAAAGCTTTACAATAAATTTTTAAAAAAAATAATGAAAAAATATACAAAAAATATAAACGGTTTTACGAAAATCTTCTCATAAAAGCTAAAAAAAACTATTAGAGTAAAGAACTTACAAAAAACAAATTCGATGTAAAAAAAACATGGGATGTAATTAATAATATAATGGAAAGAAAAAAAATAACTACGGCTTTACTGCCTCAAAGAATAAATATCAATAAAACTGATATTTATCGTCCTTTAAAAATCTCGAATGAGTTAAACAAATACTTTACAAACATTGGCCCGAACCTTGCTAAAAAAATTATAGCCACACCCAACTCATTTCAATTATATCTTAAATCGTTAAATAACGTAATACTTAACGATAGCGACTTTTCTCATAAAGAATATGAAACAGCCTTTTCTTTTCTAAAAAAAAAATAAATCACCTGGCTTTGATGACTTTTTAGTAATATAGTTATTTTAAACTTTAAAAAATTACACTTTCGGACCTTTGATCCATATTATAAAACTTTCAATAAATGGAGCTATTTTCCCTGAAGCACTAAAGTTGGAAAAAGTATGCCCAATTTATAAAAACAAAAATCAATCAGAAACCTCTAATTATACACCTATATCAGTAGGGTAGATTAGGGTAATATGAGCACCTTAAGCAAAAATTAAAATATTTTCAAAAATAAATATGCTCGATCCAAAATATTTGGCAAAAAACAATTTTTAGGGATCCCTACTCATGATCCATTTAGATATTTGGGCACCCGACATTTTTTCTTAAAAACACAGAGGTTTTAAAAAAGTAGCAAAAGGACTCGTTTTACCCAGACCCCTTGGTAATATGATTACTTTAAATTAGCTCAAAAAAATAGCAATAATTAAGTAAAAAAAGACCAACCTGACTAAAGAACAAATTTTTGGAATATAAGGATTCGTGATTAACAAAACTTATCATTAAAAGATCAAATTTTAAGTTACATTTTGTTCAAATAATACTACACTGAAGCATATTCGTTTAGACGCACCAATTTTTTTCTCTTTATCTTAATTTTTTTCTATGAATTATCAACTGATATGCATGCAAGTTATTATCAAAAGAATTGTTGTGTTGTGGGCTAATAAAAACCACAAAACAAATTTTTCTATGTGTCTTTATTAACTTGAGAGTATGTTTGATATACAAAAACACATTTTTTAATTGGAATATATCTATAGACGTAATCAGGTTATTAACGGTAATTATTGATTTTTAATCACTTTTACACAAATAAATTGATACATCTTAGTGTAATTTGATCTTTTGCTCTGCCAGTATCATTTTTATTGCATTTTACGAAATGCCTAAAGGAAAGTATTTCACAGATGCTGAAAAAATACAAGTTAATTTATATCGTGGCTCAGAAATCTCACCAGCACTTTCTATACGAGAAATAGTAAGAAAAATTGGAAGATCTGACCATTTTGTACGAAACTAAATTGCAAAAGGTGACAATTACGGTGTAAAAAAAACAACAAACGGCAACAAAGTATTAACAAATCGGCAAATTAATCGAATTCGCTTCAAAGCAACCAAAAATAAATTAAATGCAACACAAATAAAGGATAAATTATTATTGCCTGTCACCAATAAACATGTTGCACATATTCTACGTGCCACACCAAACGTAAAGTGGAAGAAACCACACCAAAAACGTTAAAAAAACACCATCAAATTGCTAGATTACAGTTTGCTAAAAACCATATGCATTGGACTCATGAGTGGCAAAACATAATATTTTCAAATGAAAAAAAGTTCAATTTAGATGGTCCAGAGTCATACAGCTGTTGTTTGCACGATCTAAGAGGAATAAATGACCCACAAACAAAACGAAATTATGGTGGACGAAGTGTAATGGTTTGGGGTGGATTTTCTTATTCGGGAAAGTTGACTCTGTGTTGTGGTTTACCTAAAATGAACCCAATAAAGTATACAAAAAGATTGGATGATGTTCTCATAACTTATATGGATGAAAACATAGACGATAATGCCATATTTCATCAAGATAATGCTGCATTTCGCACATCTAGGCATTCTATGAAATGGTTTAAAGACTACAACATCCAGATTCTTGAATGGCCAGCTTGAAGCCCGGAATTAAATCCAATCGAGAACGTGTAGGGACTGCTAGCAAAAAATGTTTATGACGCTAAAGCAGCCGGACAACAATTTAAAACTGTTACTAAGTTAAAGTGTAAAATTCTTGAAGCATGGTCCGAGTTGGATCAAACTACACTTCAACGAATAGTGGAGTCAATGAAAGTCAGAATTTTCATTTTATTAATGGAGGACATACGCATTACTAATTTCCATCTTTGAATGTCAAAAATATGACTACGTCTATAGATATATTCCAATTAAAAAATGTACTTTAGTATATCAAACATACTCTCATGTTAATAAAGACACATAGAAAAAATTTTTGTGTGATTTTTATTAGCCCACAACACAACAATTATTTTGATAATAACTTGCATGCATATCAGTTGACAATTCATAGAAAAAAATTACGGTAAAGAGAAAAAAAATGATGCGTCTAAACGAATATGCCTCAGTGTAATATATTTTCCGCAAAAAAAAAAAAAAAAAAAAAAAAAAATAACGTTATTTTTTCAATTTTATTAACTCAAACCTTTGAATGATAAAAATTCAAATTTTTTAAATTTAAGTTACAGAAAAATATATTGTATTGTTAAAATATTAAAATTTTTTACTGTTTTGTTTTTATTCAAGAAGCAAAAAAAAAAAACTACTAATAATTTATGACTTTAAACTAGGGTTGTTCGCCGAATTTTTAATAAGCATGACGCTTATAGGCTCAAATTTAGAAAAAAAAAAAGCATATTCCTGAGCCTCAATAAACCATTTAAAAAATTTTATTTTTATTTAATTTTAAATAGATATATTTCTAAATTTAAACCAACAAAAACCGGAGTTTATAACAACATTAATTAAACTACATTAAAACCTAAACAAAAATACAGTACATAAGTCAACATTTTATTTTTTTTATACCGATTAACCTTTAGTAACGTGCAAACTTTTAGAAATTATTGAAATAGGTAAAACATCATTATATATATTTATTATGGCACGTTTCGTAAGTTTACTTCCGTTAAGAATATTTTCGTATGATGTGATGCAAAAAACTTTCGTTTCGAAAATTTTTTTATTTTTTATCAATATTTCTAAAAATAAAACCATAAAAATTTATTGTGTTATTGTACTCAAAATAAAAATTCATTAAAAATATTTTGGGATTTAAAGATGTTAATTTTTATAATTAAAAACAGTCTGGCAAACAAATTTTCTTTATAGACTTCAAAACGCCGTTTGGCAAAAATGTTTGTTTCGCATGGGCGACTTCCGAAATCGCTAGTTTCGTATGTTGCAAAATAGTTTTATTTCGTTTGTCAACTTGCGAAATGCTAAATTTCCAAAATAGCATTTGCAAAATGAATATCGGCGATTTTAAATGTTTTGTAACATTCGGTACGAAAAAATTTTTCGTTCTCAATCTCCTTACGAAAGAATCTTGTTTTTCCGGAATTGCACGAAATCCTCCGGTTAACAACCCTACTTTAGCTAATTAATTTCAATGAAAAACACTGGGTAATTTGAGCATGCTCATATTACACAAAAATGGCATCTTTAAATAAAGTTAAAAATAAATGTTTCTATGCATTATTTTTCAAACCAAAATGAATTGGATATTTAGATAATATATTTTTCTTTATGAAAAAATTAATTTCATTATTTTAGCACCAAAACTTTGCGCCACAGAATTATTCACGCATGATAATATCATTTTAACAAAGCAAAAAATGATGTCCGCTAATTACTGCATATAAATTTACGCTAATTGTACTGATTCCTGTTATCACTACATAAAGTTGATTCAAAAAACACAAAGCAACTTTAACTTCACCGCTTACATCTAATAAATCTTTAAGTATGCTCATATTACCAAAGTGCCCATATTACCCTAATCTACCCTACTTTCTGTATATTCCAAAATAATCGAACGTCTAATCTATAATAGAATTTATAACCATTTTAATGTAAATAGTTTATTTTACACAAAACAGTTTGGTGTTTAAAAAAACCATTCAACAAAACACGCAATAATTGAAATAGTAGACCAAATTGCTAAAGGATTCGAAAACAATAACTTTACTCTAGGATTATTTATTGACCTATCAAAAGCATTTGATACGGTTGATTACCTCATTCTTTTACAAAAAATTAAATACTACTTTTTAATTTTTTAAAAATTAACCACATTTTCTGTTCAGATTTATTAGACACATGTATGGTGCGATTATTTTAGTTAAGAATACCATTACAAATCAGCGGATTTTTATTGACTTGTTTACTCATAGATCATTGTTTTATCATTTGCTAAAAGATGACTAGAGTGTGAGTTTTTATTCCTCTTTTCCTGAGTTGCTAACTTTTATTCCTCCTACTAAATAATCTTTACATTAATTTATATTTTTTTACCTAAATGACATCATCTTCAATCTGTTCTATTTTCACATCTCCCAGGTCTACGTAACTGGACGGCTCCGATGGTCACTTTTTGCGATCATTGTGTCGCATATGCAAAAAAATTTATTCTTTGTGGCTGGTGAGCACCGACTTTTTCAAATGTACACCACAACGACAAAACGGACATTAGGCTATCCCGCTGGATGTGGTTACGGCGCTCAATAACCTAATGACTACGCTGACACTCACGCACACGTTCAGTCGGAAGCTCCACAATGCACATCGGATCAGCGCTCACTGACTATGTGCTCGGATCTGAAATCTCACTTCATAGCACATCATTCCACACCAGCACGGGGCAGTAGCTCTTTTGGTTAAAAGTGATGGCTTGTAGCCTACGGTGACTAATGTGTGCATTCGATGAATTGAAATCCATTCTGTAGGTCTCACGTCTGGCTCTGATGTGCTAGCCCATAAGCGCAAGAAGTGAGTGTGTTTAGCTTTCTATTCACCCGATTTGAAAGTGAACGGAAACATAACGAGACCATACTAGACGACAAACGGTACGTACTAATGCACTACACCATCACACCTGTAGACATCAACAGTCTTCAAAATCAGTATATCAAATATTTGTTCTTTGTTACATATAATCTACATACAGAGTGATTAGAGTGTTAGTTGTTCTCTCCTTGCCCTCCGAGCATTTACTTCGTTCTTTACCTTCACAAAAATCTTATCACTCATTTTGTATTTTCTTATGATTTTTATTTTTTATTAAATGACACCATCTTCTAACTGTTTTTATTATCACATCTCTCAGGTCTACGAAACTGGACGGCTCCGTTGGTCACTTGTTGCGATCATTGTGTCGCATAAACAAAAAATTAAATACTGCGGAGTAATAAATATAACCTATGATTGGTTAAAAAGCTACCTCACTGAAAAAAAACAAGATGTTGTTAATAAGGAATCAGGTTAACTAAAAGTTTTGTAATTTAATAATTCATTGTTTTATTTACTATTCTAATATTACATGAGCTAGTACTCAACCAACATAACTTAAACAAATATTTTCTCTACAAAAACATGCATGCAGTCTAATATATATATATATATATAAAAAATGAACATGCAAAACCACTAATGAAAGGCATGCAAATGATGAGTATATCTGAAAATAATATTTACCAATACTTAATTTTTATGTATAAATATAATAACGGCCTGATTCCGAAAAACTTTAATAATAATTTTACGAAAAATGTTAACAATAATTACTCTCTTAGAATAAACCAATGAAATACTTATAAATTGCCTAGAATTAGGAGCAAGTATTCTGAATATGAAATAGCATACCGTGGAGCGAAACTATGGAACACATTTCCAAAAAACAAACTTTCAAATACGGTAAAATCATTAAACTCTTTTAAGTTTCTAATATAAAATGAAATTTTCAAACATTATAAATAATTTTGCAATTTTTCTAAATGAACATCGAATTCCATTATTCTTAGTTTGAAAAAAAAAATTGTGTTTCTTTTTTATATTTAAAACAATGTCAGTATTTTTTAAATGACTATTGTTAAAATTATATGAATACTATTTCCTTTTTTTCTTTAAATGTAAAGATTTATAAAAGTTTTTTTTTTTATCTTTTATTTTATTGGAATTGTACGATTGTATTTTTAACAATCTTATTCTATTTTAAACTTGTAAAGCCCACATAGGGGCTCTATGAAAAGTTTGTGGTGACTTAAGTCATCCGTATCTTCTTTGAGCCCCTGCCTGTTTTAATAAATCAACTTTTTTTTGTATGTAAATGTTTTTTTGTAATTATAATTTCTTATTATATAAACAGCAAATATATAAAAACCAAAAAAAAAAAAAAAAAAGGAAAATCATAACTAACACGCAAGGTATAAAAAACGAAGTTAAAGTACTATAATACACTCAGCAGCCGTATTCTCATCTCTCCGTTAAGCTTAACGGAGCGTTAGTAGAAAATTTCTTTTTAACTACATTAATAAAAAAAGTTCTTTAAAAATATAATTTTTTAAAAATAAATGTTTTATTTTAGTATTAGTTCTATATTAAAAAATTTAAATAAAGTTTTTGTCATTTCTTCACTAAGAAATATTGTAATGAAATTTCAGACAAAAGTTCCGTTAAGCTTAACGGAGAGATAAGAATACTGCTGAGCGGCAATTGAACCTAGAATTCAATGGTTACCAGGTCGATACTCTAACCAATCAAGCTATAGATGTTCACTTAGATACAAGATAATAAACTTAATAAAATAATAAAATAAATTATAAAAATAAATGACAATAAATAAAATAGTGTATAAATAAAGTAAAGACAAAGTGCTAAAATATGTATATATATAGACACATACATATATACATACATAAACACACATATATACTTGTACACATACCCAGCGGGCACGGAAACGTCCATATGACGTCGAAAGGACGTCTTTTTAGGACGTCCAGAACTGGTTCTAAATGGCAACGCCAGATGACGTCTTTTTAAGACGTAATTATGACGTCTTTTTAGGACGGAATAAAGACGTGTTTTGAGACGTCTAAAAGACGTGAACTTAGGACGTTCAGAACTAGTGCTAAATGGAAACGCCGAATAACGTCTTTAAATAACTTAATTTAGACGTTCTTATTTCGACGTCTAAAATACGTGTTCTAACATGGCTTTACTTAAACGTAAGGTTCAAATTTATGTTTTTACAGAACTTCTTGAGAATGAGAAAAAAATAATAAATCATTTAAATTTTTTAATAATATAATTGTGCTGAGTTTTATAAATTACAACTTTGTAAACTTCTTCTTCCACTTGTTAATTTCCAAGAATCGAATTTTCAAACAGTTGACGTCATTCACTTTCTTTTCGATCAGATGCACTCTTTAAAATATTGCCACTAGCATTTTAAAGTTTTTTTTTTGCTGTAGGAATCAGGAAAGCAGTCTTAACCTTAAAAAAATATTGTTAAGATAAGTATGTAAAAATAAAGGGGAAAGAAATAAATAACACACACACATATATATTATTATTATTTTATAAACATAACATCAAGCATCAAAAAATACGAATTTCTCAACACTAAATTTATTTTTTAAAAGAAATTTTTGACTGGATTGTTGTGACCAGCGTATATATTTATGGATATCAAGTATGCAATATAATTGCGGTATTAAAAATGCTCTTTTTATAGTAAAATTATACTTACTTTGAAAGCATGCCCTTCTCAAATGCATTGCATGATGAGCCACCAACATTTAATAACATCTATTTCTAAATTCAAAAAATAACACTAGTGTAATTGATATGGGACAATTTAGTGTAAGTTATATTGGGCATAGGAGCAATTCATTAGTGTTTTATTCAATTCAAAAATTTTGTGTAAATTATGTTCACTTATAAAGTGAGCATTATGTATATAATTACAGATCAAAATTTTTTATGTAATTTACCCTTATAAAAACCATAATAAAAAATATACAACTTTTTGCAACATTAGTATCAAGAAATGATTGATCACATTCAAGAGACTTGGCAATAGAATCATACTAGTAAAGATTAAAACTATTCTCAACTTTAAACGTTTTTTATATTTCATTATTCTTAAGATAAGTAAGTAAATGAATTAAAAACTATATATTATAATTTATATATATATAAATTATAATAGAAAAAATATATATTACATCTTCGCTTCTAACAAGGCTGCGAACAACCACTATAAGAGTTTGGAAGTTATTGGAAGAGAAAAGATTAAGTTCGTAGGGCAAGATAACGATTGACAGATGACTTTAAAGATTGCAAATTATATGAATCAGGGAAGCAAGATGAAGGAAGCAAATTCCAAAGAACTGATGTTCGAAGAAAAAAACTCGCTTTAGAGCAGTGCCAATTATAGTATTTGTAGAAAAAAGAAAAAGAAGCAACATCACAACGATGTGACAATGGTTGGAGATTGGCAGGTCCAACTGTGTTTACAATGCGTTTTTGCACCTTGTCTAAAAGTGAAAGGGCATCAATAGAAGATCTGCCCCAGATATGGCAACAGTATTCCATACAGGGACGGATTTGAGATTTATAGAGATAGAGAATAGAATCTAGAGTAAGGAAGTGTCGAGCTCGATAAAGAGATGCAACCTTAGCAGATGCTAATTTTGCAATGGATTTGATATACGGTTTAAAAGAAAGATCAGAAGTAAAAGTTAATCATAGAAGGTGAAGGGTATATGACTCATCTAGTACATTACCATTCATAAATATAGGAAGATTAAAATTATTGCGATAACGATTGGCCGAACAAATTTGAGTTTTATCTGAAATAAAGTTCACCAGCCATTGTGAGCCACATGCTGTAGCAGAGGTGAGATCCTTTTCAAGCTCAGATACCCCCTCCAAGCAATCAGAGAGTGTAGGCTTCTTATCATGACAAGAATAAATAGTAGTGTCGTCAGCGAACAATGCCACCTTAGATGTGATAATATAAGATCGTTAATGTAAATTAAAAAGAGTATAGGGCCAAGGATTGAACCTTGAAGAACCCCTGAAGTTACAGGATATGAAGAAGATATGAAGAAGATATATATATATATATATATATATATATATATATATATATATATATATATATATATATATATATATATATATATATAACTAACTTAAAATTTTATTAACTACATCTTTTGAAAGGAAATTCTTAAATGTTCTTTTTTTTCTTGCTGATTTGACTAAGTACCTATTTTGAGTATTGAGAAGTATTAAAAAAATTAATTTATAAAAATAAAAGGCCTAGATAGTTAAAATAACTTCCAAGATAGTTATTAGAAGAAAAAATATTACTTACATTATTCTTTGTAAAACTTTAAGATTTATCATTGACTTCATATATTTTCTTTAACTTTGTTTTGGGAAAAGCGAAATTTTGAATCACAGACTTTCAAATTTTGGAGGAGCTGAATGAATTAAAAAAGTTTTTACTAATAAAAATTCATTAGGCATATTATATAAAATAAATTATATTACATTAACCATTACATAAAATGAACTATAGCCAAAACCGTTGTTCTATTTTTTTAAAACCGAAGGCAAAAATAAAAATGAACTTTAGAGTTAAATACATTTAATCAAATAAAATTTCTTTAATTTAAAACAAAATTAGATACAAAAACTACAAACACATCAATTCTAGATTCCTAAATGCATATTTAAATAAATGCAATATGAGTTTTTGAAATACAAAACAAAAATGTAACATAATATTACCAAATACAAACATGTATTTGACCAAAACATATATATCAACTGACACTTGATGTAGTTGACGCTCCTAAAAATAAAATCATAATTAACAAGTAAATAAAACTTATTGATAAAGTAAAAAATATTCTTACAAGTGTTTTTTTTTTAGCATTAGCATTTTTTTTTTTTTTTTTTTTTTTAATTTTTCTGTTTAACCTTAAATTGTATCTAACTGATGTTTCACACTATCTATTTCTAAATTTTAACTAATACTACAAATTCTCCTAATTTTAACTAATAATAACTAATAGTTCTAAATTTTAACTAATTCTAATAATTTTAAATTTTAGCAAAACTCATTTTTATTTTATTTGACATATATTTTGTATTTTTACTATCAAAACTGACGCTATAAGTCAGGATTTTAAGGAGACATTTTTCTATTATTTAAAAAGATTTGGTCATGAAAGTCAATTTTTTGAAAGAAAAAATAGAAGAATTAAGGAGAAAATAACTACATTGAAAACAGAATCTTATTTTTTTCAATAAATTTAAAATAAAAACAGAAAAATTATTATAAATTACCATATTACTTTTATACATATATATATATATATATATATATATATATATATATATATATATATATATATATATATATATATATATATATATATATATATATATAACCTTTGGAATTAGGGTCAGCATGCAGCAATGCAAACCTAAAAGTGTTTGAGGTCGACAAATAATGCTGACCTTGTTTCTATGTTAAATGGTAAGACTTTTGAATCACCTTTTTTTTGCTTTTTTGATTGATGTCGACAAATTATTGTCAACCTTTTTTTTCTTAATTCCAAGGGTTGTGTATATATATATATATATATATATATATATATATATATATATATATATATATATATATATATATACAATAGAAATATAGGTTTGCAATCAATCAAAGGACTATATAATTTCTTTAATAATAAGTATAATCCATTTACTTTAATAAAATTTCCTAGATGATAAAAAAAAAGGAGAAATTAAGGAGTGTTTCTCATCGGTTACTTAGTAAATTGCCAATAACATTCCAACATGTGTTATAGTGGTTATTCATATGTTAATACAGTTATATAAGAGACAAGTGGGTAGAAAATTTCCTTTAGAGTAAAGGAAATTTTCTACCATCCTGTCTCTTATATAACTGTTATGACTGGTTTAATTTTTTCAATTAGACTTATTTTTTAGTCAAAACTTTTGAACTTCACTAATAACTAATTACTAAAGTTAAGTAATTGGTTATTAGCGAAGTTCCAAAACTTGATATTGTAATATTTCAAAAAATTCATTAACTAATGTACTGGTCCAATTATTCCGAATAGAACAATCTAAAAGTTGTTAATTAAAGATATTGAATTATATTGAATTATCACCATAAACTCTCTGTATTATTAATAGGTTTTCCTTTTGAAAAATATGACTATGCATGAGATTCTGTGATGTCTAAGTCTTTCAAACAGTCAGAACTTGGTTCTTGATATAGTATATCAATTATTATACTTGAAATACTATATCAAGTGTCAAGTATATACTTAATATATATGTATATAAATATATATATATATATATATATATATATATATATATATATATATATATATATATATATATATATATATATATAGTATATCATATACCCAGTTTTTAACTATTTATTTCAATATCTGTATCAATTTCAATATATGTATCAATATTAATACGATTCTCAAGTAATTAAATGTTTAAAAAAATATATATAAATTAGCAAGAACCTGTCTATAAAGTCGCTTTTCATAAGGTGCTTTTAAATTTCTCCTTGAATCTTTGGGAAGTTCCAAACCTTGATTTGGCAATATTTCAAGAAGATCATTAACTAATGTACTGGTTCCATTATAAAATAGCATAATGTTGTCGAGTAAAGACATTGAATTTAAAGAATTATCAGGAAAATTGTTCCATGATCATTAACAAGTTTTCCTATTGAAAAATTCGATTCTGCATGAGATGTCTAAATCTTATTGTTAAAACTTGGTTCTTGATATAGCAATACTACACTAATAGTATATCAAGTATATATATACATAGTATAGCATATATTCAGTTTTAAACCTTTTTATTTCATTATCTGTAAAAATTTCATTACCTGTATCAATATTACCACAATTTTCAATTGATAACAAAAACAAAAATTAGATGGAACGTGTCTATTAATTGTTGTAAAAAGACTTCTTTTGTAATTGAATAAACTTTATTTAAAATGCGTTACTTAAAAATTTTATGAAGTTTTAGCGCTTGCGTGATTTCACTGATTTTTTTTTATTTAATAAAGCATTCTGGACGAAAAAATTATTGGACGCGAATAAGACGTTCAAAAGACGTTTAGAATTTTAATGAGACGGACGGACGCGATTTGAACGTCATAAGGACGTCTTTTTTACGTCCTGTGCCCACTGGGTACAAATACACACACACACACACACACACACACACACACACACACACACACACACACACACACACACATATATATATATATATATATAAATATATATATATATATATATATATATATATATATATATATGTATACATATATGTACACATACACATATATATGTACACATACACATATATACATATACACATACATACATACATACATACATACACAAATATATATATATATATATATATATATATATATATATATATATATATATATATATATATATATATATATATATATATATATATATGTATACATATGCATATATATACATATATACACATATAAAAACCAAATAGGGAAAGCAGAAAGATAATAAAAATAATGGTGTTGTAAGATCCAATTGAAATTAAGTAGTGGACTTATGTTAGTGAAACTCCATCTTCAGGGCCACAATATATTCACCGATGATGTTTCGGAGAGCCTGATAAAAATGGCTAACATTACTCGTGAAGGATGCATCCTTGCTATCTCTATCATCACTTGTAGCCATATAAGAAAACTGTTTATATATACAAGTCTTTTTTCCTTAGACTGTTTTTCTTTTTTTTTCGTGTTTATGTTATTGCAATAAAAAAAATTAATAAGATTGAAGAAACACATAAACACATTGTCTTATTTAAGTGGGTTGTTTAAAACTTTGATAAGTTTTAAACAATCCACTTAATAATTTTTGTTTGCTAAAACTGTTTTTTTTTGCTAAAAATGTCATCTTTTGAGTTTTGCCATTTGTATAGCGTTAAGTACCAACGTGTGTCGTGTAAATGTGTGTAGGAGTAAATGTCTTTAAGTCTGTAAACATGTGTAAATGTGTAAATGTCTTTAGCACAAGTTGAATTGCGGGCTGTTTATGGAACAATTGTGTATAACATAGATACAAATAAGAAAGCTTTAAAATTTTATTTATATATTTTGGCTGTAAATATGTACGGCAAGATTAAAAAAATTGAAAAATTTATTACGTTAAATAGAGGATTTGAACCAGATAATGACACTGATGACACTTGCACTAGTCCACTTAGCCATGGAAAGGTATGGAAAGATATGGAAAAGTATGGAAAGGTATGGAAAGGTATAGAAAGGTATGGAAAGGTATGGAAAGGTATGGAAAGGTATGGAAAGGTATGGAAAGGTATGGAAAGGTATGGAAAGGTATGGAAAGGTATGGAAAGGTATGGAAAGGTATGGAAAGGTATGGAAAGGTATGGAAAGGTATGGAAAGGTATGGAAAGGTATGGAAAGGTATGGAAAGGTATGGAAAGGTATGGAAAGGTATGGAAAGGTATGGAAAGGTATGGAAAGGTATGGAAAGGTATGGAAAGGTATGCGTTTAGAAAATAAAAATGATTTAAATCACTAATAAACTCTTTTTTGCTCTTAAAGCAATTTTTTAGAATAAATTATTTCACTAAAAATTATAGAAAAGGTTGGTATGGTATAGACTTACACAGACCTGGATTTTAACGTTTCCGGTCAGCTAGTCAAATATTAAAATCTAAAGGCAATACAAAAAAAACTTAGTATGTCGTTAAGAAAGTAGTATAAAAAAATAAAGCAAATAGAGTTCCAAAAAAAACTTGACTGCAATAATCAAGGCATAACAAAAGAATTTAGAATTGCTAAAACATTATGTCATCGTAATTTAGCGTAAAAAATAAAACTCAATTAGTTTAACATTGAGTAATAATCAATCATTTAAGTATATATATAATATTTGTTATATATATAATTATTGTTATTGATTTGGAAAAAGAAAACTAAATAAATAATCATTTAGTTTTTTTTTTCCAAATCAATAACAATAATCTGTAATACTAAAATCAAATTTTTAAAAAATTGTTTGTGTATAATAAACTACTGTTATTGAAATAATTATAAATTTCATTTTACAGAACTTTTTAATAAAGTTTTGGTAAAGTAGAAAGGATAGAGATGGGGTGGTAATAACTAATTTTAGTTTTGTCATCTTTAAAAATTGAAAAAACTTTGTACATTTTTAATCAACCAAAAAAAAATCTATGATTTATAAATGCTTTAAAAGCTTTAAATAAAATAAATTTTAACTGCATATAACACTCTTTAGTTACTTGTCCATTAACTTCATCAGCTCCTATTGCCTTGCATTTTTTTAAAGATTTGTAGCTCCCGTTTTCTGAGTTTTAATATCTCATACAATTAGTTTTACTGAGTTTGATATAAAACATACACGACACAAAAAAGGTGCAATTTTACCGACAAATCAGTTCATACATATACATACATGCTCTTGTCATTAATATAAATTTAATAATGGTAATTAACATAAAATTTTTATTATTGTTATAGATACCCAGTGGGCATGCATCGTCTGAGTAACGTACATCAGGCGTCTTACGTACTTATGGACGTCTGAAAGACATCCGATGGACGTTTTTTGGATAACTCGTGCCCACTGGGTATTTATATTTATACGAATAGTTTTAAATATATTTTAAAAAACAGAGTGTTATTAAAAGAACAGAGCAATGAATTATTAGAATTTATATAACTATATGGATACACAAAATATATTTATTTGTAAAACATACCTTAAAAAGTTTTGTTGATTATTAGCGTTCTTATTCAAAAAATTCTTCAAGAAAATTTTTCATTAAATTCTTTAAAATTCAAGTTTATAATCATATTCGAAAGCCTAAACTAAATTATACGGAACGTCTGATTCTATTTATGCATTTTGAATGAATTTCCGAGAAATATATAATTCTAAGAATAACTCTATAGAAATATTAAAAAAAAATTATTTTTATGAAACAAAATTAAACTTTTATATATTCAAATAAAAAATCTTATCACTTTTAATAGCCAAACAATATTAAATAATTTGGACTTTAAACAACGCAACAAGCAACTGTAGTTCCATAGTCAAAGTGTGTGTTTTAAGCGTATTCGTTAAACTTTCATAGATTTTGCATAGCTTAACTGAGATGATAGAAACCGTGCGTTGATCGTTATTTTTGTAAATATTTAGTAATCACCGATAATTCGTGGTATTTTCGTAAATATAGGGTGGCGCACAAATTGCGCTAAATTTTAAAAAAATCATAAGCAAAAATAAATTAACTTTTTCTTTTTTTTGATAAACTAAATTATTGTAATCAATAATTTTGCTTGGAATCAAAAAATTTTAAACGAGTTTTTGTTAAAGTGAATTAATGTAATTTCTAACAAATTAAAATTAGAGATTATTTCTAATGATTGTTTTTTTACAGCTTTTACAGCTTTTTACAACTAGTTCAACACAAAAAACTTTATAAAGTTTTGGTATTAAAACTAGATAAATGATTTTCAACTCCTTTTAAGTTTTTTAGTAACTTTATCATTCTGGAAGATCATAGAAGTGCGAATTTAAATTAAAATCGTTATTTTTTAGAACGTGCGATTATTAGTTAATGAAATTTTTAGTATAAAAAAACACAGATTTAAAAAGAAACCATGGTTGTACTAGTAGGACAGGTCGAATTACAACTATTTTTGGATTTAAGTGTTTGGCATTAAAAAGGTATTTTTTAAACAGTCCAAAAAAAAATTCTATAAAATTTTACGAAACTAAAATATTCTTCATGAGAGATTTAGCATTAAAGTTAGGCCCAAAGGATTTCTGCGCAAACATTTTACTGCTGGATAGTGTTATAAATTCAAGACCTATCTAATTTATATATAAATTAAAATAAATAAAAAGCAAAAGGATTGGCAGTTACTTAAAAATAAAGAATAACAAAATAAAGCACTCTAAATCAAAAATATTTTTCTTTTCTAAGTTAGAGTAGTAGAGAATTGCCGGTTCTGGCTCATTTTTTTCGACCATATTTTTATCCCTAATTTTTTGAATTTTTCTAACCTTATTAACAATCATAATTTCTGGCTCAATGCAATAAAATTTAAAATTGTCATAAAAATGCGCAAATTTTTGTTTATGGTTCATCATAAGCATAGTTTCTAGCTCATTCTCGTAAAAAAATATAAAACCTGTATTTAATTTTAACTATCAAAGAAACCATCTGACTATCTATAAATTCAATTTTTTAATTCAGCTATAAAATCATCCATATTTTTACAAATTTTATTGGTGCGATTATGTTTGAAGATGTAGTAGAAGTTACAGTGGTATTTGAATTTGCAGATGTAGCTATTATGTACACGCTTTTTTTTTTTTTTTTTTAACGTCATCGCTTCCAACAAGGCTGCAAGCAACAACTATTTAGTGTTGGAAGTTACCGGAAGAGAAAAGATGAAGATTGTAGAGCAAGATAACGATTGACAGACGACTTAAAAGATTGCAATTTATATGAATCAGGAAAGCAAGATGTAGGAAGCGAATTCCAAAGAACTGATGTTCGAGGAAAAAAATTAGACAAATAAGAGTTTTTGGTGCACTTAGGAACAGTAACAGAAAAAGGATGAGACTTAATTGAATGACGAATAACACGAGAATGAATTTTAATAGATGGCGCAATAGCCGCTAGCTCTTTAGAGCAGTGCCCATTATAGTATTTGTGGAAAAGAGAAAGAGAAGCAACATTACGACGATGTGACAGAGGGTGGAGGTTGGCTGCAAGAGCAGGTCCAACTATGATTACAATGCATTTTTGCACCTTGTCAAAAAGAGAAAGGGCATCATTTGAAGATCCATCCCAGATATGGCAACAGTATTCCATACAAGGTCGGATTTGAAATTTGTCAAGCTCGATAAAAAGAAGCGACTTTAGCAGATGCTAATTTGCAACGGATTTCATATAACGTTTCCAAGAAAGATCAGAAGTAAGAGTTAATTCTAGAAGATGAAGAGTAGGAGACTCATCGAGTACATTACCGTTCACAAATATAGGAAGGTCTAAATTATTGCGATAACGATTAAATTGAGTTTTTTCTGAATTAAAGTTCACCAGCCACTGTGAGACCCATGCTGTAGCAGAAGTGAGATTCTTTTCAAGCTCAGATGCCCTGCAAGCAATTAGAGTGAGTTGGCTTCTTATTGTGACAAGAATAAATGGTAGTATCATCAGCAAACAATGTCACCTTAGATGTGAGAATGTCTGGAAGATTGTTAATGTAAATAAAAAAGAGTATAGGGCCAAGGATTGAACCTTGAGGAACCTCTGAGGTTACAGAATAAGAAGAAGAGTGCTGTCCATCAAGGACAACTTTTATACTTCGATTTGAAAAGAAGGGTTCAATAATCTTAAAGATGTTTCCAGATACACCGTAAGTAAAAAGCTTATGGAGAAGACCAACATGCCAAACTTTATCAAACGCTTTAGAAATGTCAAGAGTGATGACCTTAACCTCTCCACCTTTGTCTAACGCGCGATAAAACTTATCGGTTACTACTGCTAGCAAATCAGCCGTAGAACGAGAAAATCGAAATCCATATTAATGATCAGAGAGTAGGTTATGAGATTCGAGATTCGAAATTAAGTGTTTGTTAATTAAAGATTCAAAAACCCTGCTTATGATAGGAAGAAGACTATTTGGACAATGGTTAGACAAATTGGATCGCTCTCCAGAATTTTTAAAAATAGGGATAACAGATGCTGCTTTCCGGCAGGCTGGAAAACAAGACACTGATAAGCACTTGTTAAATAGTTTTGAAAGGATAGACGACAGCTCCGGAGAACACTTCTGCAAGACTATAACAGATATGTTGTCCGGGCAGCAAGCTGTAAAAGAGTCTAAGCAGGAAATCACTTTAGATACAGAAGCTGGAGTGATACGGATGTCGAGCAACCTGTTTGACGGCTATATCAGGTAGAACGTAACTAGTGGAATCAAGAGATGATATTGATGAAAAGTTCTTGGCAAACAATTCAGCTTTGTCTTTAGGTGAGGTGACAAAGTCTGAACCTTACAAAAGAGGTGGAATTACAGACTTGCCCTTATTATTGATACAATTAAAGATTCTCCAGAAGTCACAAGAGTCTAATTTTTGTGATGAAATACGAGATTTCATGATCTGAGAATAGCGGGCTTTGGCGTTAGACAAAACCTTTTTACTATGGTACCTAGCAGTAATATACAGACGTCTGTTTTCTGGAGAATTATTTTGCTGATAGATATGGAAGTAATGGTTTCGATTGGCAATTGCAGCAGCACAATGTGAGAAAAACCATGGAGAAGAGTGAAGCTTGACCTGAAATCGTTGAAAGGGAATAAAGGATTCTTTGCTAGCTTGAATCCATGATGTTATGTAAGAAGCACATTTGTCAACAGGAAAACGAAAGATTTCTACCCAGGGGCCATCACGAAGAAAATCACAGAAAGAGTCCCAGTCAGCTTCAAGGTAGTTGTAAGATTTACAATGATAAGGGGATTCTGGTGGTAAAGAAGAATGAGATAATAGTTTTAGAGACACCAAACCATGATCAGAAGCACCTAAGGGTGAGTGTGGAGAAACTGAGCACTGACTAGGATTAGAAACAAGACGTAAGTCGAGTAGAGAAGGTAAATAATTCGGGTTGTCTGGAAAGCGAGTTGGAAAGTTGACTATTTGAGTTAGGGATTGAGCAAGGCAAAAGTTGTGAGCTTTAATGCCTGCGGAGTCACTGACACTTGAGCCAAGTTATTCAGTGTGATAAACATTAAAGTCACCGAAAACAATTATATTGGCTGATGGATAAAGAATGAGAGTTTGGTCAATATAATCAGAAATAACATCAAGAAGAGTGCAGTCTTGAGATGAAGGTGAGCAATATAGAACAAAGAGAAAGGTAATAGAGTGAAGTGGTGCTAAACGAAAGCACATAAAAGAATAATCTGTGGATTCAAACCTAGTTTCCCGACAAATGGGTAAATTCTTACGAATGTAAATGCCTAGGCCAAGCATGTGACTATTGGAGTCTTTACAAATTAAAAGAAGATAACCATCAACGCTAAGATCACAAGATGAAACGGCTGAACTCAAATAAGTCTTACAAAGAGCAAGTAGGTCTGGTGAACTTTGCACGAGATAAGACTCAACAGAAGAAAAGTTACTTCGAAGACCACGAATATTAGTGAATGATAGATTTAGCGAATTTGGTGATAACTGTGGTCTTTTGTGTTTTATAGTTTTTGTTACTTAATTCATTTTTAAATTTGTTAAAGAACTTGACTCGAAACATAGATAGTACTCAATACACTGTTTTATAATCCAAGCAATTGCCTCACTTCCACTTATAAACCCTAAGCCGTAACAAAGGGCTCCAATGCGGCCTCGACAATGCACACCAAAAGTACAAACAGGGACATTACCCATGCGCAACATGGCACTGTTAGTACTCTGTATTTTTCAGCTGTTGACGGAATCAGCCTCTCTGAGAGCTACCACAGAGTTTAGGAAACCTGACTACCAGCCGGCCTCAGAACCATAGTATCAGGGTATTCATACCACTTTACTCACGATTTGTGTCCGCGTTTACGAATAACTTTTTCAGTCCTAAACATCTTTTGATTCGTTTTTTGCAATTCTTGTTTATAAAAAGTACCTTGTATTTCTTCACCATGATTGTCAGCTATTTTGTACGTTGGCGGATCTTTGTACTGAATTTGTGACACAGTAATACCTCCTCAGTCCATCTGAAGTGTATCCATTTTCAAATGTTAATTTTTTTTAGTTATTCTTACTTTATCACCGATTGAAAACTTTGATTTACCTGGTTCAGATCTCACTTTTCCATCTAGATTCAGCCAAACAATGTTATAATTCTTTTTATCACTTGCTTCAACTGGTTTCATTTTAATTGAAGGGTGCTTAGTGCTGTTGTATTTATTTACCATTTCATCTAAAACATCAATGTATTTTTTAGTAGAATTAGCTAATAAGTACTTGAACATTTTCTCTTTCATTGTCCTATTCAAACGTTCAACTACACAACTTTTCTCTTCATTTTCAGTCGAATAGAGTTAAACATCTAATGCTTTAACATGCTTATTATAAAGTTCTAAACTTTTATCTACCCACAGTTTATTATATTTCCTCTCTTTAAAGATTTTATTGAAAGCATCAGTAAGATCAACTCCAGTTTCACTCTTCAATGGAACGATCCACCAATACTTTGAAAATACATCTATCACCATCAGTAAATATTTTATACCGTTATTGAATTTAGAAAAAGCTTGCATGTCAACTAAATCAGTAGCCCATATTTCATCGATCTTATTTAAAAAGACTTTTCTTTTTCTGAACTGTTTTACAACGGGTTTATGAAGTTCATTTACAAGTTCAGTATCCTATTTTAGTTTTTCAATAGTTTCTAGATCCTTTTAAGGATCCATAGTTTCTACATTTTTTTAATTGATTTTTTTACTGATTGCTGGTAGTTTTTTGGATTGTAATTTTGAGTACCCATACCAAACTTTGCTTTAGTTGCAATAATACCTCAATTTTTTTACGTGTTGTAAGGTTTTTTATTGCATCCATTTGTTCAATCATCATTTTATCAGCTATATTTCTACTTAGAGTATCTGTAAAATGTTTATAACCAAGATCATGATTATAAGCTGCATTGTCAACTCTATCTACAGATTTACTCCATTCTTTTAGGTGCATCAGTAGAAGTTAATCTTTCATCTAAGTTAGTACCAGGTCCGGCAAAGTTCATACCAGGTAAATGCATTTTACCTGGAAACTTTGCCCATGGTAATTTTATTTTACTTGTTATTGAGTTTAGTGAATATATTAAATCACCTCCTTTTTTTTCTCCTTTTACAAATTGACTTTTAGTTGTACCACAAATAGCGCAAGTTCCACGTAGCATATTTCTATTGTTTTTACTCACAGAAGGTTGCAAGTTTTTTGTATCTGTTTCTTTTCTACATTTGAGGTAATAGGTTTTTATAACTATTTGATTTTTTTATTACATTTTTTATTTATGAAAAATAAATTAAAAAAATCTATATATAAATAAAAATAGGCATTATAGATTTACCATGGAATGTAAGAGAAAGTATAAATTTTATATGTTTATTTCTGAAAGTTGTCTTTAATGAACAGCACTTTTCTTCTTATTCTGTACCCTCAGAGGTTCCTCAGGTTCAATCCTTGGCCCTATACTCTTTTTAATATACATTAACGATCTTCCAGGTATTCTCACATCTAAGGTGGCATTGTTCGCTGATGATACTACCATTTATCTTGTCACGATAAGAAGCCATCTCCCTTTGATTGCTTGCAGGGGGCATTTGAGCTTGAAAAGAATCTCACTTTTCCTACAGCATGGGGTTCACAGTGCCTGGTGAACTTTAATTTAGAAAAAACACAACTTTTTTCAGCCAATCGTTATCGCAATAATTTAGACCTTCCTATATTTATGAACGGTAATGTACTCGATGAGTCTCCTACTCTTCATCTTCTAGAATTAACTCTTACTTCTGATCTTTCTTGGAAACTCTATATCAAATCTGTTGCAAAATTAGCATCTGCTAAAGTTGCATCTCTTTATCGAGCTCGACACTTTCTTACTCTGGATTCTATTCTCTATCTCTATAAATCTCAAATCCGACCTTGTATGGAATACTGTTGCCATATCTGGGATGGATCTTCTAATGATGCCCTTTCTCTTTTTGACAAGGTGCAAAAACGCATTGTAAACATAGTTGGACCTGCTCTTGCAGCCAACCTTCAACCTCTGTCACATCGTCGTAATGTTGCTTCTCTTTCTCTTTTCCACAATTACTATAATGGGCACTGCTCTAAAGAGCTAGCGTCTCTTGCGCCATCTACTAAAATTTGTTCTCGTGTTACTCGTCATTCAATTAAATCTCATCCTTTTTCTGTTACTGTTCCTATGTACACCAAAAACTCTTATTCGTCTAGTTTTTTTCCTCGAACATCAGTTCTTTGGAATTCGCTTCCTTCACCTTGCTTTCCTGATTCATATAATTTGCAATCTTTTAAGTCGTCTGTCGACTTAAAAGATTGCAAATTATATGAATCAGGAAATTTTTTGTTTTAATGATGTTTTAATCGTTATCTTGCTCTACAATCTTCATCTTTTCTCGTCCAGTAATTCCAACACTAATTAGTAGTTGCTTGCAGCCTTGTTGGAAGCGGAGATGTTAAAAAAAAAAAAAAAAAAAAAAAATTGGCGTAGCTGGATCTCTAAAGAGATCTAAAAAACTAAATTTAAGAATGGAATGTTCTTAACTGGTAAATTTTCACGTAATAAAAACCTCCACCTGTTGTTGTATATCCGTTTCCGTTATGTGAGTATAATCCATCTCCTACAGAGCTTCCTTTTTTCTATGGACTTAGAAATAAACCGTTTTCTGCAGCTCTAACTTTAACTCCTTGCCCATTCTTTTTCATGTAAACAATACCATTTCCAGCAACTTTATTGACTAAAGCATTTCCAGCAGATGCACCTTCTCCTGTTAATAGTCCTGTTGCAAGTGATGGAATAATTTTTGACATTAAAAAACTTACAGCTGTATCAAGTAAAAATAAAAGTGCTCCAATAAATCCATCTTCTACTTTAGCGTTATGCATGAGTTGCGTTTTACTTAAGCTAAGTCTTATACCGACACATTTTTCAAATGCTCTTATAACTTTATTTAATTGCGTAGTTGTTACAGCTATTAAATGTTCGCAATTGTGATCTGAATGTGATAATTCGATATTAGTTCGAGTTCTAGATTCAATTGCCTTTTTAAGTTTTTTTTTCTGACCTTCTAAAACATTCATTTTAATATTATGATACGTTGACATTTTTATTTACTATATATTTTTTAAATATATTTTAATAAGCGTAGCTAATCTGGATCATTTAGATTTACATAAATCATAATTATTTAATTTATCTTTTTTTTTGTATTTTCTGCAATAGGTTTTAAAATAGGTATAATATCTCTTAAAACAGTTATAACGTCACCTAAACTCGTACGTTCTCTTGTATGAAATTTAATAGATAGTTCTTCTCCTCGTAAATTGAGAACTTCATTATGTTGATAGATTAATGTAGTTGTCATATTTCAAATTTGTTTTGCTGATTTTGGTAAATAAATTGTGGTATTTGGTTTTTCAACAATTTTACTTCCAGGATTAACTTTTGGGAAAAATGAATATATAATATTTTTAGTTGTATTATTTAAATATGATGACTTTCTTATAAGATCATTTGTTACATGCATAGTATTAATATGATTTATATCTACTATTCTTTCTAAAGTATTAGGATTAGTTACTGCAGTGTATATTTTACTATCATAACCTAAAATATATTTAACTGAACTTGAAATTGTAAAATCAACTTGATAATTGGCACCATGATATAATGTTGCTTTCATTGTAGCTGTATCTCCTTCAATTACAATCTGATTAGTTGCTCTACTATTAAGGAGTATAGATTGTATATGTATACTTATCGTTGAAATTTCATATGCTCCTGTTGGGAAAGTAAAAGTGTTTCAATGACCGCCATATATCTAAGTTTATTATTTTTGGTAATAATATCTCGAAAGCTATTATATGTTTCTAATCCAACTAAAGCTATTTCGTAATTTTTTTTATCATCAATTACAATAGGTGCCGCTTATACATATGCTCGTTTTTTATATATGTAAGAAAACCATTTACATTATTTTAATTCTCTTATATGAAATTGAATTATTTTTCATTACTTAAATCTACTGAATGGCGATCATCATCAACTATTTCAACTGTCATTTCTGAAAGTATGTTGGTTTTTAATGGTAAATACCATAAAAGTTGCGGTTGTTCAACAATGCTCAAACCTGAAGGACGAGTAATAGGTAGAAATGTATGCATTACAGTAGTTTTCTTACCATTTATATTTTTTCCATCTACAATATTATTTAATATATGCAAGCATTTTGTATTAGTTTTAATACTATAGTAAATTGTTTCTAATCTTATAAATGCCATTTCATTTTTTTGTTTTGTTTTATCAAGTTTAATATTAGGATCAAATTGAATTGAAGTGATATTTGATTTATCGTTATGTATTTCAATATCCATTCTTTATATTTATAATAATTCTTATTTAAATTTTTATAAATCTATATCTAATATTTTTGTAACTGCTTTAATTTCTTTAGCACAGACTACTGCATCTTCTAATTATACTTGTATAGATTGAATCGTTGAACCAATATAAACACTTTCAATTTTTAAACATCCAACAATATAACATCTTTTTTTAATAAGATTATGTCCTGAAAATTCATTATCATCTTTTGATCTGAATACATCTTCATTTCTTATGTTGGTTTTTTTGAAAAAATAACTGGAGGTTTATTATCATTAAATTTTAGAATTTTTAAGTTGTCAGTATTTAAATTTTTCACTTTATTTTTTAATTGTCTTTCTTGAACTTTATCTCTTCAAAATTTCTCAATAGATTGAATCATTGCAATAAATTTTTCTTCTTCTTCAGTCTTTTCTTTCATTTCATTAAAGCAAACAAGTGGAATTGAATATCCAGTAAGTTTATTCGTTTTTGGATCTCTATTTTTACAAACTCCATATGAAAATAATTTAGGTGTTTTTAATGATAAAACTGTTTTACTTTTAGAGCCAATTTTCATTTTTGATAATGAACAGGTTTATAAAAATTAAATACTTAATCAGCACACAATTTTGTCTCATCGAAATTTTCAATCTTCACATATGACATTTTTTATACGTAAGAAAATATTTTATAACATTTTCATTTGTTTTATTGTATTTGCAAAAATGATATAAATAAAATCTTTTTAGATATAAATGCATAGAATGTATTTAGATCATGAAAAATATAAAAGGGAGCAATATATTATAGTTTTTACTCAACATGAAGGTTTAGAACATCAACATATAAATTATAGTAATGAACGTATTAGAATGTTTGCTCAGCAAGATTTTTTGATAAAAAAATTCATATCTTTATATTTCTTTTAATTGTGGAGTAAAAATTATAAAAGGTTATTTATTAATTGCATCAGTAGAAAAATATAAGCCAATGCTAAATTTAAAAAATTCTGTAGTAGCAAAGTCTATTGATGATATTGCAGAAACTATATATAACAGTAATACTTTAGATTAAAAATTTAAAAAGAAGTTTTTTCTACATCTTATCTAATAATGGAATTTTAAATACAATAACATCCAGTCCAGATTTAATTTTCTTAAGTAATAAATCTAAAATAGAACAATTTTAATCTAAATTAGTGAATCTCAAAGAGATAAAGACTTTGTTAAATCTATATTATCAGATCTAGAAGAATTAGATCCAGAAAAATTTAGTTAACGAGGTCGAGTCTAATAAAAACAAAGCTAGATCATTTAAATTTACTGGATCTACTCATTATAAAATTGATATAAAATAATTTTTTAAATTATAAAAAAAAAAAAATTTCTTTTAAAATAATTTAAAAGAAATTTTTCTTTATAAAAAGACGGAATTTAATAATATGGATTTTAAAAATAAAGAATATAAAAGTATTTACCCAGATCTCCCAACTGCACCAACTTAAATTCAAGATCATGTATATAGATTACAAAAGATTAGTGAGATTCAAAAAGAAATAGAATGTGAAAGAGAAAGAAGTGCTATCTTGAGTAAAAAGCTTCATAGGGCTGTAAAAATAATTTCAGCAGCTGATAACACATTATTAGCAAGTATTATTGCTTTAGGAGCTATTGGAGTCGGTTTTTTAGCAGCTATATTTTCCGCTCCAGTAGCTATTGCATGTGAAGGTGTAGCATTAGATGCAGGACTAGTGTCATTAATAGGTTCACAAGTGAGTAAAAAATTAAACTTAAAAGCAGAAAAGCATAAAAATATTAAAGTGATATGTGATACAAAACTAAATTCTGTAAGTGAAAAGATTTCTAAAGCATTAATAGATGGTTTTATTGATGATAATGAATATGAAAATATACTTAAAGAGCTTGAAAAGTTTCGAGTCATGCTTGAACAAATTAGAACAAAATCTAAAAGTGAACTTGATGAACAAACAAAAGAATCATTAATTAACAACGGTAGAGAAGAGGCTATAAAAATATTAGAAAATAGGTTTGGAAAGAAACAAAATATAAGTAAAATAAATATTAAGTAAAAACATAAAACATGTTCATGAAAAACACAAAACACGTTTTTGTATTAAAAAAACTATTGCGTAGATAAAATGCCATTTTTTAAAATTACAAATCCTCAATTAAGAAAGAAACTAGTGAAAGAACGTAAAAGATTAAGAAAAGAAATATATCAGGACTTTATAAATGAAAATTTAGGTGATGATTCTTTAAGACTGACTTGACAAAATTCTACAAGCCAATAATTGATAGTGAGTCAGGTATAAAAGAAAACTTATCTAAATTAGAAGAAAAAGCTAATAATTCAGCGCTTACTTTTTCAACTGCTTATCCTAGAACAACAGCTGAGCCTGAAACAAAAGCAATAAAGATGTATATAACTCCTAAAGATGCATATAACTCATAATGAAAAATTGCAATAAATTATCTAAAGTTGTATACTACTAATAAAAAGACAACAGATACTATATTTGAAATACATTATTAATTTTATCTCGGTAAAAAACCAATAGATATTGAAGGTGAAGATATGTCTATTGATAGTAAAACATACATTGAAACTCAAAGTCTTTGGGAACAAATAACAAAGCTTACATGATAAAAATTTATATAATGCAAACGATCTTGAAAATTATAAAAATATATTAAAAAAAAAAGATGCAATTCGTTCAGATAAAAACTCAAACAGACCAAGATCATTAAGGGGTTATGAATACAATTATATAATAAAGCCAATTTGAGAAGAGGAGACTGAAAAATCTGTAAAAGGAGTAATAATTCTTCCTAGTGATCCAAATGCGCTAACTGAAATGCTTCTATTACGTATAGCTGCGTGGAAAGCAGGTAATACCGTAGCTAGAAATGAAGCTGTTTCAATTTGTGATGAATTATTACGTCAGGGTAAGATTATTGATGAAGATTATAAAAAAATACACAACATATTAAGAATAAAATTAAAAAAATATATAGTAAATAAAACGCTAATTGTAAATAATAAAAGATATATTAAGAAATATGTCATTGTTGGAAGTGGAATATTTGATAGCATTAGAGATCTAGCTAGATGAGTAATATCTTCAGATGTAACTAAAGTATCATCTGCTATGATAAAAAGATTAGCTTCATTTAAGATTTAGATGTCGAAGAGATTAAAAAACTTCTAATCTAAGAATATATTTAAAAAAATATATAGTAAATAAAATGCTAATTGTAAATAATAAGAGATTTGGGAAGAAATATTTCATTGGTGAAAGTGGAATATTTTTTTCTATGAGAAATATGTTTTAAAGACAAGCTATTACTGACGCATTAAAAGCATCGCGAGCTTTAACTAGTAAAGCAGCTTCTAGTGACTTAGGAAAAAGTGCAATATCAACTGCAAAATCAGCAGGAAAAGAACTTGCTACATCTGCAATTAATACTGCTAAAAATCTAGCAGTAGACAAAGAAAAACAATAAATTCAAAAAGCATCTAAACTTACACCTGAAAGTTAACAAATTCTATCAAATTTGTTTGAATCTAGAGCTAATGAAGTAACAACACATATAAATTAATTAATGATGGGATCAGCAATAACTAATCGTAGAAAAACTAAAAAAAAACATCTCAAATGAGAATGCAATCAGAATACAAGATTTAGTTAGAAAAGGTAAAGGTCTTAGATTAGCGTAGATTTCTGCGAGATTTAATTTATAAACAATTTAAAAAATGATTTAAAAAATTATCTTACATAAATAAAAAAATGCCAAATTCTGATATATTAAATTTTACAGAAAAACCAATTATTGATGAAAGCATTCAAAAATATGATTTCCGAAAATATAAATACAGTATTTGGTACACATTTAGATACTTCTGGAGAAATAAGAATTACTATTGAACAGCAAGGTTTATTTTTATACCCATTTGAAGCTTATATACAAGTTGATGGAAGACTTTTTAAAGCTGATGGAACCGCTTTGGCTAATAAAGATGCAGTTTCACTTACACACAATGGTATTATGCACTTGTTTTCTGGAATAACTTATGTTATTCCAGAAAATATTGGAATTAGTATTTGATGAAAAAAGATTAGAATTAAGAAAATTACAAGAATTAAAATTAAAACATTATGTGTTAAATGAAAGAATATAAGATTTGAAGAAGAAGTGTTAGAAGATTTAAAAGAAAGATTTAATTTAAGATCAAAATTAGTATTTGATGGAGAAAGAAGTAAAGAATTAAAATTAAAAGTAAAATTAGATGTGTATGGATAAAAAGAAGAAGAATCTGAAGAAATAATAGAAATGTTAAAAAGAATAATAAAAGAGATACGTAAAAATATTAGAAAATTATACAAAGGTACGTATTTAGAGTTAGAAGAATTAAAAGAAAGAATAGAAGTAATATTAGAATCAAAAAGAAAAAAAGTTAAAATTAGTATTATAATCACAAGATCTAGGCTTCATTGAAAAGATTTAAAAATACAATAATTTTAAAAATATACAAGAAAAAATTGAATAACTTATTATATAGATATACAAAGAAGTATTTAATAAATCTATTGAAAGAGAATAACATTTCAAAAACATCTAACAATCTTTTTTCATTAGTTATTGTGAAGCCGTGAACCTTAGTCATATGCGGACAAATAGGAACAATGTTTTGATATATATAAACATACGGGGCTATAAAAAATGTATATTAAAGATGGCTTACTTATAAGAATATATATATTTAAGTGTAGTACAGTGTTTTATTAACGACACAACAATGGCGCTACGAGTAAGGGACGATTTGACTTTAGTTGACCCAGATAATGCAGAAGCATGGATTAGATGCTTTTCAGCTTCCGCACGTTCAAAGAAATTAAAAGATGAGATAAACGGTAGCTACGAGATAACAGATTTATTTATGGCAAAAGCAGGGATTGAAGCAGTTAAAAAGATTTTTCTTATGGTATATCCAAAAGAATTAGAAAATATGATGTTCGATGATATTAAAACTGTTGTTATGTCCCATTTGAGACCTCAAAAACGACTAATTATTGCTGAAAGAGTTCGATTTTTAGCAATAAAACAGCAAAACAATGAAAACATCGTATCATATGCACAAAGATTACGCGAAGCTTCACGCTTTTGCAACTTCTAAAAATTGGGAAGAGATGGCCAAAGTGCGGAATATGATTTGATTCAAATGAGATTGATTGATGGTCTCCAATCTTCTGATCAGAGAGTTAAAGCTCTAGAAATGATACAGAGTGGAGAATCGCCTAAACTAGGAGCATGTATTGATTTTATCAGGCAACTGGAGCAAATATCCTGTTTTAGTATACAAAACAACATCGAAAACAGCATAGACCTTCCTTCAGTTAATTACATTGATAAAAATAAAGAAAGAATGATTAAATGCAAGTATTGTGGCCTTCAACACCCACCTAGGAAATGCCCAGCATTTGGGAAGAGTTGTAAAAAATGTGGAAAGCTGAACCACTTTAAAAACGTATGCAAAGCAAACACTAAATATGAAAATATAGAAATAGAGAAAAATAGAGAACGATGATGCTGTATTCCATTAACATGAATTACACAAACATGTGTGTATTCCATTAACATGAATTACACAAACTCAGAGATTAGTGTAAAAATTAATGACTACAATATAAAAATGCAAGTTGACACCGGAAGTCAAGTCACAATTATTCCAAAAAATTTTTGGGAACTAATGTCTAAACCGAAATTACAAAAATGCTACCTTCGCCTGAAACAGTTTGATGGCACAGTTATAAAAGTCCTAGGCGAATTTGAGGCAACTTTGGAAACCGAATCAAAAATGAATATCGTACGAATTATTGTTGCAGACTGTACAAAAAATCATGGTCTAATTGGTATGGATGTATTAAATATCAACGCCACAAAATTAGTAAATAGTATAGAACCTCTTGTTCATGGGCGTTTAATTAATTACAAAGCAAATATTTTGTTAAAAAACGGCGTACAACCAACTTATTTTGAAGCTTGACCTCTTCCTATCCATATAAGACCACTAGTGGTAGATAAACTTAATGGAATGATACAGCAAGGGTTGCTTCAAAGGGTTCCTCCTGGTGGAAGCAGATGGGCTTCACCGCTTGTGGTTGTTAGAAAAACAGACGGAGATTTACGCATTTGTGCGGATTACAAAATAGGTGTTAACCAAAAAATATGCTCAAACTCATATCCCATCCCAAACATTGAGACCGTATTTCATAAAATGGCAGGGATGAAATATTTTGCTAAAATTGATCTCAAAGGAGCTTATCATCAAATTGAGATGGACAAAGAGGCACAAGAAATAACAACAGTTAATACCCCAATTGGATTATTAAGATGGACCTGTTTACCTTTCGGAATTAAGACTGCAAGTGCGATATTTCAAAGAGCGATAGAATCTGTTGTTGGCGATAATATTCCCAATATGATTATATTTCAAGACGATATATGTGTCGGTGCTAAAAATGCTGAAGAACTCAAATCGAATTTAAACAAAATATTGAGCAAATTGTAGGAATCGGGAATGAGCATAAATAAACGAAAGTCAGTGAATGAAACAAAAAGTCTTTCATTTTTAGGATATGAACTGTCAGAAAAAGGAGTTACCCCAGATCGTAATTTAGTCAGCAAAATACTTGGAATAAGTCCTTCTAATAATAAAAAGGAACTCGAGTCATTTATAGGATTAATAAACTTTTATGGTCGACACATTGATAAATAGGCTGAAAAAATTTTACCTTTAAACAATTTAAGACAGAAAGCAGTTACATTCGAATGGAGGAAGGAGCATCAACAGGCATTTGAATTGCTAAAAAGAAACCTTTGTGAAGAACCCGTAGTGAAGGTTTATGACATCAACCAAGATCTAGAGTTAACAACAGATGGTAGCGAGAAAGCTATATCTGGAATACTTTCACAGAATGGCCATCCGGTATTGTATCTCTCACGAACTTTATCAGACGCTGAGACAAGATATTCTAATATTGAGAGAGAAGCTTTAGCTATTGTATGGTCTGCTCACAGAGCTAGGCATTTTCTGTTGGGTAGAAAATTCAAATTAATATCAGATCACAGGCCATTAGAATTTATATTTGATAGTAACAAAGATTTGCCCAAAGTCACATCCGCTAGAATTTTAAGATGGGCCATACAAATGATGGCATTTGACTACGAAATAAGCTACAAGAAGGGAGAAAACATTCCTCATGCTGACGCATTATCGAGATTGTCCTTTCTACCACAAGATGAAGAGAAAGACCAAGAAACATTTATACACTTAGTCGAGTCAGATATAGTGAACCTTGAGCAAATAATAAAAGAAACAGAAAATGATAGGGTATTGATGGACATCAAAACCAGAATTAGGAAGAATAAATGGAGCAGATGCTCGGTAACAGAAAGACCCTATAAATCTATTAGGAATAAAATGACTATCGAAAAAGGAATTGTGTGTAATGGTGACCTCATTGTACCTCCTAAGACAATGAGAAAGATCTTCATCAAATCAATCCATGATGATATACATTGTGGCATAATGCAAACGCGATGTAGATTAAAATTAGAAGCCTGGTGGCCTGGCTACTTTCAAGATGTTGAAAAATATGTGAAAAAATGCAGTAGTGATAAATCTGATATGTCCGAACTACATGTTACTAAAGAAGAACCTAACCAGAATCGAAGAAGTACTCGGTCGACATGGGGGCAAAAGCCAATACGTTTCAGGGATGTGAAGCCGTGAACCTTAGTCATATGCGGACAAATAGGAGCAATGTTTTGATATACATAAACATACGGGGCTATAAAAAATGTAGATTAAAGATGGCTTACTTATAAGAATATATATATTTAAGTGTAGTACAGTGTTTTATTAACGACACAACAGTTATGATTGGGATGGGTAATGGTGTCGTTGATAAAGAGTCAGTATTATCAGATATATCTAATGTACAACCTAAAAAACCGGTTGGAAGACCTAGAATTCACCCAATAAAAGAAAAAATTAAAAAAGTTAAAATAAAAGTAGAAAAAAAACCAGTTGGAAGACCTAGGAATCACCCAATTAAAAAAAAAAAAGATTATATAGATCCAAAATTTAAAAGATTAAGAACAATTAAAAAAGATCCAGTGTCTATTAAATTGACTAACATTGAAACAGGAGAAATGAAAATATATAAATCATTACATAAATATATGAAAAAGACAAAACATGGATGGGATTATATAGATTCACGACATGGAAAAATTAAAGATGGTATTAAAGTTGAAACATTAAATTCTAAGAAATTTCTGAAAAAATGGTATTATAGAACCAAATAGAGAATAATCTTGTTAAAATATAGTTTTTATAGATATTTATCTATAAAAGTATTGACAAGGTTTTTAATTATTTACAGAAATTATTTATTAAAAAATAAAAAAATTGAAATGATATAAATAAGCTATTTGCATATATAAAAATGGAAAACAAAACTCTCAGAGAATTGAAACAAATCGCAAAAAAGCGAAAAATAAAATATTGTTATAAAATGAGACAAAAAGATCTTATGAGAGTGTTAGATCTCAAATAGCAAAATATTTTAGACGAACCGATTCCAGAACACATTACACAAAATACTTTAACACCAACTCAGTATGATACAATTAGTAGGTATATTAATATTATTTATGATAAAGTACTAGAAATTATTAATAAAAAAGTGAAAGTAATTAATGATGAAGTGAAAGAAATTGCTAATTCGGTTATGGCATATGTTGCAGAACCCAATAAAAAGGCAGCTAATAAAAAAATTAACGAATAAAAATCTACAGTTTTTAATTTGTATAATAGATTTGGAATTAGAAAACAAATAGAATTAATATTAACACAATCATCAATTAAAAATGTAACTAAACAATTTTCAGCTGAAGGTGTTGCAGGATATGATGCTTTATCATTTATGAAATCACTTAAAAATAGTGTCATTAAAATACTAAATGGTAATAAGGGATCAAAGATCTATATCGTCCTTTTTTGTGAAATGAAGTGTGTTGATCTTAAAACAGGAGAAACTGTTATAACAACTACCACATTTTCAACAATATCAGAAGTTGTATTAGAATAAACAGACTTAAATGAATTCTATGAAAGAGCTGAACAGAAAATTTTGGAATTCTTATCCACAATTTAATTTAAAAATTAGGATCAAGTTGGAGATTTGTTTCATTTAAAAAAATGGATATAAATATGATTGAATATACACCTATTAATGGTAGATCCAATATTCCACTTGATAAAAATTTGTCAACAAAAAAAAACAATAATTAATATGAAAATAAAGATAATGAGTTTTTTAAGTGGTGTGTTGCTCAATTTTTAAATCTTAAAGATAAAAATTCTGAAAGAATAATTAAGATCTTAAAGAACAAGCTGAGAAATTAAATTGTGGAAAAATAGATATTTCAGTATCATTAAACCAGATTACACAATTTGAGAAAAATAATAAAGATATAAGCGTAAATGTATTTGGATACGAGAATTTATCAGTTTACCCTTTACGTATATCTGATAATAAAAACAGTTTACATCAAATAGACTTGTTACTCATTTCAAATGGCGATACTAACCATTATCGCGTAACAAAAAGTTTAAGTATTTTACTCTCATCACAAAAATCTAATAACAAACATACTATGCTTATTGTCGAAATTGTTTATTAGGATTTATTCTGAGGAATCTTTGTCCAATTAACATTGTACACCCAATCCAAATGACTCCTATACAAAACAATATCAAGGACATACTCCACGTTTATTTTGTTATTATATTAAATGTTTTAATAAAAGTATTTATCACATCAGTCCAGCCACATTTACTGCAAGTAGTAAAACAGATGATGTTGCACAAGTTTTTGTTGATAGATTAGAAGAAGATATAAAGAAAATATATCATAAATAATTAAAATTTCCAAAAAAGATGATATTTACTAATGAAGACAAAAATAATTTTAATAGTGCAAAAGTATGCCAAATTTGTGAAGAATTACTGAAAGAGGATAGAGCACGCGATCATTGTCATATTACTGGTAAATATAGAGGTGCTGCTCATAATGATTGTAACTTACAATTTAAAATTTCAAAATTCATTCCAGTCCTATTTCATAATTTATCTGGTTATGATTCTCACTTGTTCATAAAAAAATTGTCAGGACAAGGAAGAAAATTAAATTGTATACCTAACAATGAAGAAAAATATATTAGTTTTTCTAAAGAAATTAAAGTTAATGAGTTTACTAAAAATGGCAAGGCTATTGAAGTTAAATAACAACTCCTTTTCGTTGATAGTTATAGATTTATGGCTTCTAGTTTAGATAGCTTATCAAAGAAATTAACAAAAAAGCAATGTAAAAATATTAGAAAATACTGTTCTGGAAAGAAATTAGATTTATTACTAAAATAAGTAAACCACTACCAACAGATGGTTTTAAATGGATGAGTAAAGAAGAGTTGAAAATTTGGAAATCTGTTTCATGTATATTAGAAGTAGATTTAGATTATCCTCTAAAATTTGCATGATGCTCATAATGATTATCCACTTGCTCCTGAGAGATTAACTATCAACAAAGTTGAAAAATTACTACCTAATTAAATCATAAGAAAAAATTATATCATTCACTATGAAAACTTGAAATTATGTGAAAGATTAGGATTGAAATTGACTAAAAATTACAGAGGTATAAAGTTTAAATGTGAATACATTGAACTCAATTGAAATCTAAGAACTAAAGCAACAAATGATTTTGAAAAAGACTTTTTTAAACTCATGAATAATTCATTATTTGGAAAAACAATGGAGAATATTGATAACAGAGTTGATGTTAGTTAAGTCACAAAAAGAGAAGAAGCTGTTAAATTAGCATCTAAACCTAACTATGAAAGTAGAACTATATTTGATGAAAACTTGATAGCTATCCATATGAAAAGAACAAAATTAGTTTATAATAAACCCATTTACTTGAGTATGTGCATTTTAGATTTGAGTAAGTTATTAATGTACGAATTTCACTATGACTACAAAAAAAAAAATATTCAGATAAAGCTAAACTATTATTCACAGACACAGATTCTTTAGCGTATAAAATAAAAATAAAAGACTTTTATGAAGATATTGCAAATGATATTGAAAGAAAATTTGATACAAGTAAATTTAATCCAAAACATCCAGCTGTTCAAAATGGATTTAAAGTAGGTCTGAACAACTAAATTCACTTTAGTAAATCTAAAATATTTAAGAAAAAAACTGTATAAATAAAAATTTATTTATATAAAAATGAGTTTAGTTGATAAATTCAGTGGCGCTACAATTAACGGCTTATATGTTATCAATGAACTTGAAGCAAATACTAAATAATTAGAACAGATGGTCAAAATAAAACAAATACTCACATTGATTTAAATTTAAATAAATTATTCAATGTAGCAAATCCTACTAATCCTCAAGATGCTGCCACAAAAAATTATGTAGATAATAATACACAAACTCTTTGTAATCTGTATTTTAGAACAGATGGTCAGAATCCTGCAACTGCTGACATTAATTTAGATACAAATAAATTAATCATTGTAGCAGATCCTACTAATCCTCAAGATGCTGCTACAAAAACTTATGTAGATAATAAACAATCTACTAGTTTAGATATAATTTTAAATACAAGTTTAACGTGTTTTGGATTAAAATCTCAAACAATCAGATTAGATCCAGGATTTTAGCTATAGTTTATATATAGGATCATACACTATTTTTAGCTATAGTGGTAGTTCAGGAATTCTAAGAAAACTGTGGATTGCATTTAGAGGAACTATTAGAACTGGCAGTGTACCAGGTAACGTATTTTTAAAAATATATGCTAATGATGTACTTTGTATAGGTATCGAATCTACTATAGTACATGGTATCGGAATAAATAGCTCAGCTCCAGCTTGTGATTTGTTATTTTCACCAAGTGGTGGACCCTATTATGCATACTCTATACAAGGATGTAATGTATATAGTACTTGTACATTAGAAGGATATTGTACATTTGATCTTCCCCTTACATCAAGTATATATATACAAATATACAATAAAACAAGCAATTCAGTGACATTTTGGTTTCAACGTTTTATCATAAGAACTTCATTGTTGCAACAAACATTAACTCGTGGATGGATCGAGGTATTAGTCTGCTGATACCTCAATCCATATCATCCATTAAGTTGTACTCATCAACATTTAGATATTTGAACACAATTTATGAAAATGAATATATGTTGATGAACGCTATGGATAATGGAAACGGTATTTATTTAAATTATATTAGAATTAATGTTATTGGAGGATCTGGAGACTGGTGGGAACCCAGGTTACATATATACAATGGATATGGACCCCCTACAAATACTAATTCAGTTATTCAACCTTGGACACCTTATAATGGCAATTGTTATACTACATTTCCTGGATGCATCTACGATTCATCAGGTTTAGAAAATTTTTATATATCTTCATGGAATGGAACGAATGTAAGCCGATGCATCTACGTTTCATCAGGTTTAGAAAATTTTTATATATCTTCATGGAATGGAACGAATGTAAGCTCATTTAATAGTACATCATTAGAACTGTTGTATCAATCAAGTAGCACAGTTGGTCCAACAACTACAATTTCATTTTATAGAGACAAAGATTCATCTGAAAGTATAATTAGCGTTGGTAGTAATAGAAGAATGATAGTAACAACTCTGGCGATTATTAAGTTGAAAAATCTGGAAGCTTTTATGCATTAATAGGATATGTTTACTATTATGCTTAGATCCAGAGGATCCATAACAAATCATTAGTAAAGTGGTATAGATATCCTGATACTTTTAATTAATGGGTTGACATTAAAGAATTGTTAAGTCTTTAGTAACTACATCAATAAATACAACTTTTTTTCTGCATGTTAAAAATATGCAAAGTTCAAATGTTAATGTTAGTGTATGCATAACAGATACATCTGCAAATTCAAATACGACTGTAACAACTACTACATCTTCAAACTGTGTGAAAAATCGCACCATTAAAATTAGTAAAAATATGGATGATTTAATAGCTGAAACAAAAAATTGAATTTATAGATAGTTAGATGGTTGCTTTGATAGTTAAAATTAAAAAAACAAGTTTTTTAATTTTTTATGACAATGAGCTAGAAACTATGCTTGTGATGAACCATAAATAAAAAGTTGCACATTTTTGTGACAATTTTAAATTTTATCACAATGAGCCAGAAATTATGATATGCTAATATGGTTAGAAAAATTCAAAATAATTCGGATAAAAATATGGTCAAAAAAAATGAACCAGAACCGCAAATTCTCTACTACTAGTTAGATATCAATACTTTAACATAATTCTTTTGTAAATTCTGGTCCGGATTTATAAAAAAAAAATTCAGAAAATTTTTTTAACAGTTATATCAGGGGTCAGCAACAAATGGATCGCAAGTGTTATGCTACTTATTTATTTATATTCTGCCTCTCTATGTTAAACTATGTTAAATCTATCCTGCAGCTTTTTTTTTAAAATTATTTAAGGAAGATTTATTTTGATTACTTTAGGAGAAATCTCTCTACTTAAAATAGGTTGGAGACGCTTGGGTTATATAATAGATTATTTGAAAAAAAGCTATTCTAATTATTCCAGATAAGTTAGATTAACCCAAAAGATTAAAATTTTAATAAAGATTATTAAAAACTTTTAAAATAACTTCCAAAAGTTGAAATTATACAAAAAAAAGATTTCATAAAAAAAAATTTGCATTAAAAATAAGATCTTTTTATTTATTAAAAAATTATTTTAACTCTGTTCAATTACGCAAGGTAATGACTAACTCAAAAATTATTATACATTTTTATTAAATTTTATTTTTACATGTACAAGAAGCAATAAATTAGTTTTTAAATTAACAAAAAATATCATCATGTCTCACCGTAATCACATTTAGACATAAAGTTCTTTCTATACTTTTAGCTTAGAATTCTTACAAAAATATGCTTATGACGTGCTTCCTTTTCGAAAACAGTGTGAGAAGCCACGAAGACAAATTGCACAGATCTCTCGACACTCTGTGAATGGGAAGGAACAACTGGGAGGTCAATTTTTTCTATAGACAATAACTTTTCAACAATCTCTTGATTAGTAAAATTTTGAGTTCTTGCTAGTTCATCTTTGTCTTCATCAAAAATATTTATGAGCTCATACCATATATGAGCATCAATGTTAATCTGTTTATAGCTTGGTCACCGGTGTCCAATTTCAAGTAATCTCTGCATTGCTATTGATCTTATATACATGTTTATATACTTGTAATTATGTATATTTCTCTGACTTTAACATTAAATACAAAATTTTCTCATGAAATAGGCAAAAGGAATTGAACCTCAAGTTTGCTAAGCAAATATTTTGCACCTATTTTCCTTTGTTAATAATATAATGTATATAACTAACAGAGCTTCGTATAACTTATTGCTCTTTTTATGGAGGAACCATGTAGGAACATAGATTTGGATAACATAGGTTACCAAAATAACTAATTCAGAATCAGGAACTAGTACTCGGACATTAAAAGACATCAATCGTATTGTCTATGTTAACCAACGAGAATGATTGAGGGGACCAATTTTCCAACTTGAATATTTAACACTCATATTTCCAATGGCAATTCCGATGCAATATTCATATAAAAGCCTCTGGTCAATACTTAAATCATCTAAAATTTTATTTTCTAAAACAATAATTAGAGATTTAATAACACCAAAATTAACAACTAAATTAAGCTCATTATTGATATTTATCACTTAAGTTATTATTCCAGCAAAATGGTTTGGTGAGTTAGTTGCTCCATCAATTTTTTCAAATAAAAATCTAAAAAGAAGCTTATTTTGACGAAGATTGCACCCTATAGTCTGAAGTTTTTGTCTCTAACTCTACAACCATTTCCGTTTTATGACCTGTGTTTGTTTAAGTCTAAAATAAGTTACAAAGTTCATCAAGTTTGTTTAATACTCTTCAAATTTTTGAATCATACTTTTCAAAAATTTGAAGAGTATTATTGCATGAAGAGTATTCACTGAACGTGCTTTTTTTCCTGTAGTTATAATAAAAGGTAAAACTTTGTGACTAAGATACTACCCACTGTAAAGGTTAGGGAGGACTTCTTTAGTCACAGTCATATGATATTCTTTCTCTGTTGATCTCTTTAACACAACCACAACAAGTTCTTTTTTTATTTCTCTTATAACTAAAGTTTCATAATCAATTTTACCATTAACACCAAGGCAATCAAACTCTCTGTAATTTTCTACGGAATTTCAGTCTGACAATACTTTAACTGACTTTTTTTGTCTGCCGATTTTTTATTTGTCTAAAACTAAAATTGATACAATTACTGGATCATTAAACAGTCCTGATGGATTAAGTATAAGAGTATTCCCCTAAATGCAGCTCCAATTGAACTTTCTATATCGTTTCTGATCAACTCAATAGCCAATTTCGAAAACTTCCAAAGATTGTAAAATTCTGATTGATTCCTTTCAGGCTACCATATCTAAAAAAAAAGTTACAAAGTTCATTTCTAAAAAATAAGTTACAAAGTTCATCAACAAAACATTTTATATAAAAAAGTGATATGTTAAAAAAAGAAAGCAAATTCAAAAAAATAATGAATCAAATATCAATTTATTAGTTAATTACCTCACTAGAGCTAGACAGATTCCGAATCAGATTCTGATAATACTATTTCTGGAAGTAAATTAAATGTTTCTTATTTTAACTATTTGTTCCACATTTTTATATTCAGTTTTATATTTCTTTAAAGATTCTTTTCTAGACCATTCACAATCAACTGAGCCAAATTGAAATGATCCTTTTGGACCTGAATTTTTTCATATAACATAATTTATATTAAGGTCAGAGAGAAAATATATACATAAAATTATATATATATATATATATATATATATATATATATATATATATATATATATATACATATATATATATATATATATATATATATATATATATATTATATATATATACATATATATATATATATATATATATATATATATATATATATATATATAATATATATATATATATATATATATATATATATATATATATATATATATATATATATATATATATATATATATATATATATATATATATGTAAATGTATATATATATATTTATATATATATATATATATATATATATATATATATATATATATATATATATATGATATATATATATACACACACACATATATATATAAATTATATATATATATATATGTATAAATATATATATATATATATATATATAAATATATATATATATATATATATATATATATATATATATATATATATATATATATATATATATATATATATATATATATGTATATATATATATATATATATATATATATATATATATATGTATATATATATATATATATATATATATATATATATATATATATATATATATTTATATATGTATATATATATATATATATATATATATATATATACATATATATATATATATATATATATATATATATATATATATATATATATATATATATATATATATATATATATATATATATATATATATATATATATGCTGAGATTTTTTCTTATATACTAAAACATCAGCAAAAATCTTTTATTTTGCTACCTACTAAGTTTTATAAAAAAAAAGAACCCCTAGACACCCTACTAACTTACCCAAACAGGTACCTATTTTTGACTTAAGCTGCGCTATACACACGGGTAGTTAGGGAAAGGCGTATTATAATAAACATTTAAACATTATTAATGTTTAAATGTATATTATGATATAAAATAATATTGAATAGTAAATATAAAATATATAAAAATAAAAAAATGTAATAAAAAAATCAAAATTTCAATAAAAACAAAAAATTTATTTAAAAAAACCTAGAATTTGATTACATTAAAGGGTGTTATATACATCCTTCTAACGCCTCCCATACGTCTTATATGTATCCTTTTTCTCTTTTTTAAGACCTTTTTTTTTCACGTTTTTTAAATTTTGATAAGAATTGCCAAAGTTATGGTATTTTAAATTAAGAACTTAAAATTTTGTCACGGTTTCTTCAATAGATATATCAAAAATTTGGTACTTAAAACGCTATAACCTTTTGTAGAACTATTTAATATTGATAATTTTTACACTTTCATATTACTGCTTTCAAGATTTTTTCAATGATATATAACAAAACATATAGTGTTTGGTTAATTAAAAATTTCATACAGTAGCTTTCATAAATTTAGACGCATTCATTTTTTTTTCATATATGTAAGAAAATACTCAAAACAAAAATAAAATAAAAGTACTACCGCTATGTTTGATATATAATTTACAAGAGGAAGTGAAACTCTATTAAAGAGTACCTTAATTTTTTTTACAGGATGTTTATTACTCATTCTATACCGATTAACACAAAAAAGTTAATTGATAAGCTTGATTTTATTTTGTTCATAAATTTAGACGCACAATCAAAAAGGTCTTATATCTTGTTAATTGATAGTTAATTAGTAGTTTTTTCCCCATATTTCTCATTAATAGGCCTAAAGAAATTGATTCTTTTAAAAAACCTTATATAAATATGACCTGGAATTAGTTAATCATAATTTAATAAATAAACAAAAGTTAAGTTAGTTTCGCACTAAAAAGATGCAAAAAATGGGCAAAAGACGTATCACTCAAGGTGAAAGATGGCAAGTTAATGCGCACATCAAAGAAGGAACCAAAAGTAATAAAAAAATCGCCAAGTTAATTGGAGTTTCTGAAAAATGCGTTCGGACAACGAAACAAAACTTTCTTCACACTGGTGGTGCCAACGAAAAAACGAGGAAAGGTAGACCCTTGTCAACCACCAGAAAGGACGATAGTGTTTATTTTAGAGCTGTCAGAGCTAACCCAAGAATTAGTTACAGAGATTCAACCACAGAATTCAATACAACGCGAAATACATCTATTTCTCAAAGCACAGTCCGCCGGATACTTATCAAAAACAAGATTGGAGTCTACACTGCTTTGAAGAAACCGCTTCTGCGTCCATATGATAAACAAAGGAGACTAAAATGGTGTCGTGAAAGAAGGTATTGGACAATAGAACAATAGGAAAACATTATGTGGAGTGATGAGAGTAACTTTGAGCTTATCAATCGCAAATCTAACATAACAGTCAAAAGAATGGCTCATGAAAAGTATTATGCCAGATACATTAGACCAACTGTACAAAGTGGAGGAGGCTCAATAGGAATCTAGTCATGCTTCAATTACAAAGGTGTTGGTATGTGCCAAACATACACCGGAAGAATCAACTCCAGAATATACGTAGAAGTACTGGAAAACAACTTAATTCCATTAATTGACCTGCTTATGCTCAATGATAAACCATGGAAACTTCAACAAGATGGCGCTACTGCACATACTGCATACTATGCAAAGGAGTGGTTTAACGATAACAGTATCATGACAATACCGTGGCCTCCATACTCACCTGATTTAAACCCGATTGAAAACATTTGGGCTTAGATTGACCGTGAATTAGCAAAGGTTCAAATTTCCACACTTACTTAGCTGAAGGAATTACTTAAGGAGAACTGGTATGGGGTCCCAGAAGCGATGTGCAAAAATTTTGTTGAGTCTATGCCTAGAAGAGTTCTTAGTTGTATTAAAGCAAAAGGCGGATACACAAAATATTGATTGGTTCATAAGTTACGCCTTCTCATGTATCGTGCGTCTAAATTTATGAATAATTTTTTTTGTCTAATTTTTTTAATACCATGTAGTTGTACCTAATTATTACTTAGTATTTCATTTTTTTTGTAAACTTTTTTTAAATTTTGTATTCTGTATGTATTTATCTAATAAATAGAAAAAAAACTAAACTAAAATCTTTTTTCGTCATTGTTTTATCGTAGAAAAACTAAAAATTATTATTCTCAAATATGAGTGCGTCTAAATTTATGAAAACCACTGTATAACATATCTTCCAACAGTGGTAATAGAGGCAGCAAACCATGTTTTCGATGGAATAGAGAAAACAATTCGGGCATAAGCAAAAAAGTATAAAATCCACTACTCAACTCCTTTTTGTTACAAAATAAAGAAAAAAAAACTGTTAGTTTGGGAATGCCACTACCTATTCCTGGTTATATAAAGTCACGTCAAGTTTTCACTTTAAACAAAGAAAAGCTCTTGCTTCATATATCTGATATTTATTTTAGATTATCGCCTTATGAACCACGAATGTTTGTATTTAAATGTGCTATAAAGTGTAACATAAGTTTTCCAAACTTGTGAGTAAAACTTTTAATGGCTGGTCGTCACTGGATTAGAGGGTTTTTAAATCGACATTCAGGATTGCCTGAATGTCGATTCAGGCAATCCTGAATGTCGATTTAAAAACCCTCTAATCACAACACCAGAAGTAAGAGGTCTTGCATGATCTTTAATTTAAATTAATTTATGACTTTTAATCGTGCTAATATAGGTGTAATTTTTTAAAAATTATCAGATATTTTAGGTAAACATCATTTTTCTGCATCTAATATTTACCATGTTGACTAGTATCACCACTGTAAAAAAACCAAACAAGATAATTGCTCGTAAAGGTATTAAGCAAGTTGGAGCATTAATATCTCAAGAGCGAGGGACAAGAACTAGTGACAATCGTGTTAGCTGTAAATGCTGTGGCAAAAATATGCCTCCAATATTTTTTTTCCAAAACATTTTTTGATTATTTTTTCTTGATGGACCAAATAAATGGATTGGTGGTTCGTACGGGTCAGGCTGTATAAATGAGGAGTGCTTTGTTACTTACTTAAATCACTTTATTTGGCATATCAAGCCAGCAAAGATATATTATGCAGAAATTCTTACAGATACTCTAGTAAAACAGCGATTTATGGGTGAAAAAGAAACTAGTTCTAGAATGAGAAAGTCTAATACTTCTGCATCAATTAAATAACAAATATTAAAGTTGAACTAAAATGAAGTTAATCTAATTTTATATTAAAAAAATTGTTTGCTAAACAAAAAGTTATTGTGATTTTATATTCTTAAAACATAAAAAAAAAAAAAAAAAAAAACATAAATATCCTAAATGCTCCTTTTGCCTTTTTTAAATCGTAATTGTAGTTTGTAGTTTGTAATTGTTGTTTGTAGTTTGTAATTGTTGTTTGTAGTTTGTAATTGTTGTTTGTAGTTTGTAATTGTTGTTTGTAGTTTGTAATTGTTGTTTTTATAATGGAAATAACTTTTTATTATGGAAATAACTTTTTATTATGGAAATAACTTTTTATAATGGAAATAACTTTTTATAATGGAAATAACTTTTTATAATGGAAACAACTTTTTATAATGGAAATAACTTTTTATAATGGAAATAACTTTTTATAATGGAAAAACATAATTTTAATCAATGTTGTATTGTTAAAAAATACTTTGAAAAAATACTGTTATCAATGTTTTAAAAAGTAACTCTATAACGGAAGTTATGAAATCCTTAACTCCACTTCACTTTCTAAACACACACACACACACACACACACACACACACACACACACACACACACACACATACAAATAATAGTGAAATTGGATGAATAAATCAAGAGTTTTGATTTTTAAGTTAACCTAGCTGATATACCTCGGTTCAGTCCGACTTCTAATAAAACATTTTCACGCTTTGTTTGGAAATGTCACATTCCCCCACATTTAGCTTTTCCTAAAATATCAGCTGGTATAAGCCAGGTGGTTAGCTTGTTAGCTAGGTGGTTAGCTATTTAATCAGTTTAGCAGGAGTTTTTTTTAATCATTTCTAGCAGTTTTAGCAAAGTGGCTCAGCTTTAATAATTAAAATCAATAAAATAATAACTTATTTATATAGAAAAACAATAAAAATATCAAAAATCGATCATTAAAATTTATTCAAGTTTTGTACTTTTTTTGCATATTTGCAGGTTTGCGTTGATACAAAATTATCCATTTTAAAAAGTTTTATAAAAGGTTAATTTTTTAACGCGTTAAAATAACTTTAATTATTTTGCGCACGCGCAAAATTCAGGTTTTGTAAACTTTTTTAACGCATAACTTTTTTAACGCAACACCGCACACTGGAAACATTCCATTGAAATAGGTGGCCAAAAATATAATCGTTGTATTTATGTGGATATTAAGCCCTTAATTAAGTAAAATAGAGATTAATGTATTCATTAACATTATATAGCAGGCAAAAAAATGTAAAGTTTTACATAATACAGATTATACAGTTTAAAACTTTATTTTTCTACATCTATATCTAATTCTATATTTTTGTCAATGTTGTCAACATTCAAATATAATTCATCTAAGTCATTAATTTCATCTGATTCCATTTCAGATGAACTTTTTCTATCATTGCTATAAACTGCTAACAAACTTTTAACTTTTTCCAGTAGACACAATATTTTCTTACTTTTTAATCTTTAGTTAATGAGATTGAACTAATTAGGGGATCAAAAGTATGTATATCTCTAATGAAAATGTCAAATAAGTTTGTTTCTTTACTTTTTTTTATTGCATGATGTTCACGATCGAATATATAAATTCTTTGTCGAGATTCAACTGCTTCCTCTCCAATTAAACCAAGTGGAGCTGGTAAATTATTATTAATTTCTCCAGCATGTGCTAACACATTGTGAACGGAAGCTGGGACCTTGAACCAATCATATGTTTCTAACATCTTCTTAAATGTATCATTTTAGTATTTATCAAACTTTTTCGGATCAATTGGGTCTTTGCAATTGATTGCAATTAGAATGTTACGTAATCTGATAATAATATCTTCATCTATATCTATCATTTTGCTGAATAATGAAGTGTCAGAAAAAGCTCGTCGGCATAAATTTCCGATATTACTAGTTCCTGATCCGCCAGCTCTTGGTTCATTAACTCTCAAACCAAATTCTTCAAACAACCTATCCTGAATAATATTTTTTCTCAATAAATATTGATCTTTTAAAACCTTTTTTACTTTCCAAGTTTTCATTTCAACTCTATTAGAAATATGTAAAATAAATTCAAAATATCTAATCAAAGCATGAAGTGGTGAAACGCCGTAACAAAATGCCTGCCTATCTGTAACAAAACTTTTCTTAAAAATTTTTAGATCGTTCTTAATGTTAGGTGTGTCGTGACAAATTGGACAACATTGTATCGAAGAAGTGCCTGTGATGTAAACTAAAATTTTCCCATCAATCATTGAAAAGACAAAACTATAGTTTATAAAAACATATTTATGTTCTGGAAGATCAACTTTAACAGGATGTAAATTTAGAATTTCTTTATCAATTTCCACCTTAATTTTTAATACTACTTCTTTGCTTTCCTTTATATACTCCACCATAATTGGTCTGCAGAATCTAATACTCTGAGACTTTATATTATTCAATAAAATATTGTTGGAATCTGATTGTATATGTAGTCGAAGAGGTGATGTAGCTGTAACTAATAGATCCAAATCTTAAAGGTTATTTTGATTGGAATAATTAAAACGTTGATGGTATTTTGTTTGACTTGATGTTCCGTCCATACCCCAACTACTAATTAGTATTAATTTATCAAAGTCTTTTCTTTATTATTAGAATTTCCTTTTCCTGTAGTTTCAAAAGCCTCTTGAATGTGTGATCCATAAGATCCTGTAGTTTAATTTTAGCCTTTGTTTCAGTAAGTTTAATGAATGTTTTTAAAGGTGAGCACTGGTTTTTTATTTCGGAAATTACTCGATAAGATGGAAATCTGTATGGTGCTTCTTTATAAGTATTTTCATAAACACTTCTTTAAAATTTGTTATCTAAAAAATATGCAAAAGCTTCTTCAGACGTCATTTTCTCTTGCAACGTGGTTAGCTGAGTGTAAAGCAGTAACGGTTCGTGTCGCCTCTTCGTAATGACACTAAATAACTTTAATAAATTAAAGTCACGTTTATTAAATGCTATTCTTTGCGCCATTAATAATTTTTTGACGGATTCCTTTTTTGAATCAAATGACAAATTTGCTATCAATAGTCTTTTGGTGCGAGAACTCGATTCATGGAACTCTTTTGTTGGTCGACCTCCTTTTGCTGATTTATTTATTGAACCTTAGTGATTACCTGGTGGTTCAACTCAATCATTTGTTTTAAAAACTGAATTTAACCAAACCTGATTTCTACTATCAATTATTTCTTTTTTTTCAATATGATGCATGCCATAGTGCAACATACTTTGCAAGAGTAAGTTTTAATCTCTTTTTTAATAAATTTATTTTGTCTTCTCTGACTTGAATCCTAGTAATAATGTATTCAAACCCACTCAAAAAACCATATCAAAAGTATTTTTTAAAACCTGATAACATTGCATAACTTGTTTTAAATTGGTTTCCTCCATTATCTTAGTTTACAACAATAAACTTACAATGTTAAAAAAACTTTTAACATTTGGAAATTTATGTAGTGTTTGGTCGATAAGTGGGACGTAAAAAAATGCACTTTAGAATTATTTTTTCTTATATTAGTTATGTATTTTAAAATCATAAACACAGTTAATATAAAAAAATAACTTTTTTTCATTCAATAACAAAACCAAAACAAATTTAATTTGGTCTTTCATGCTTTTAAAATGTTTTTTTTTTTACTTTTAAAAAAATGAATGAAAAATTGTTTTTATTCAAATTTTTTTATTTTTTTTTAAAAAAACATAAATTTTTCAAAATTTATTTGCGCTCAATATCGCGGATGATCGCAGCCACATTTCTCAGGCTAGTTACTAAACACTATTCGTATTTTTTTCATATTTTGATATGTTTTAGTAGACTAAAAAATATCAAAATATGGAAAAAGTACGAATTGAAACAAATTTCTAATTCTTCATCAAAGTTAAAATATACTTTTGTGATGAATTTTTTACTTTCAACAATAAATACTGTAGCACTAACTTTTTAAAAGAAATTATTATTTTTTTTTTATTTAACATTCTACAATATAACCTTTCCAATTATGTATATATTTTTAATTTTTCAATGGACTATATATTAAAAAAATAATAATTACTAAAAACCAGCATCTTTTTTTTTCAAAAATTCATCAAAAACTTAACTTTAAGAAGCTACTTCCATTGAACCTGTCACATTTAGAAGTTCATAAATTGGAAACTTCTTAGTGAGGGTATTAGTAACAAAACCCACTATCAGTCATAATGCTTTAAGTAAGTCACTTTTTTGATTTTTGGCCATGTAATTTCCCAGCCGGCATTATTACATTGTTTCAACGTTGAAATTCGGTTGAAGCGTTGTTTCAACGTTTTTCAACTATTTTACAACGTTAAATCAACGTTACCGTTTAAACGTTGATTATTTAACGTTATTTCAACGTTAAATCAACGTTACAGTTTAAACGTTGATTATTTAACGTTATTTCAACGTTTAATCATTGTTGACAAAAAATACGACATAAAATTTATGCGCGCGCAGAAATGGAAGTAAAAACGTCAACAGTTTAAGTTATAGAGATTTATAATGGGAAAAAATGTAAATACTGAACTTATCCTTGCAGTCGGAAAGTCACGTGGTTATGCAAAAAACAATAGCGCAAGTTGTTACCATCTTGGATGGGGGAAGACAAATGATTAGTTGAGTTAATAAAGCAGGACAATTATAACGAAAAAGTGGTTTAAAGAGTTTAAAAAAAAGAAATATCGCTTTACGAATATTTTGAAAAAACATATTTAAAAAACATATATATATATATATATATATATATATATATATATATATATATATATATATATATATATATATATATATATATATATATATATATATATATATATATATATATATATATATATATATATATATATATATATATATATATATATATATATATATATATATATAATTTAGAAATTAAATTATTAAGACTAACACTAAATTTCAGATATAGCAGAATTTATTATGGAAACACCTTACAATTTTGACTTACAGAAACTAACAGGGAATGAATAGAAAGATAACAACAATATAAAAACATTAGCACCCGTAGCTCCAAATTCATCAATAATTTCTTTAAAAGATTTCTAAAGCTTACAGAAGCTAAATTTCGGATAAAAAAATTACATATCGCAACAACTATTTAGATTGTATTACAAAATACTCTTGTATAATGTATGATTAAGGCTTTAATATTAATTTGTTAATACAAATGAAGTGATTTTAATTAAATCCATTTTTATCAGTCACTTTAAAAATATGATGAGTATTTGTATAAAGATAATTAAAATTTCAAACAATAATATTAGCTTTACTTGTTTTTTTTTTTTAGGCGAATCAATTGCAATTGATGGAATATCTTTGAAATGCTGAGGTAATCAAAATAATTTTTAATTATTCAGGAATTTTAAGGATTAAATTATTCAGCAAAAAATAAGTTACAAGTTATTTTTTGGTCTTGAAAATTGTTTGAATGATAATTTATTATTTATCAAAATATTTTCTTTTTTAATTTTTGTTGTTTTTATATTTTAATCAAAAGTAGATATTTTATATTAATAATGAGTATTTTTGTTTTTTTGTATTTATATTTTTTTTCAATATTCCATAATTATCTTATGTAGATGTTTATGTTTTAGCAACCTAGTATTCTTTCATTATTTGTCTTTGTTATTGAGTCTTAAGTTATTTGAACATAATATATTCAGAACTCTGCTGAATAATAGAGTAATAAATTAATAAAAATGAGTTTAAAATATAATAAATTTATAAAATAAAGAAAATCTTATCTTTGCTAATAATGTCTACTAATATTATTGTTTAGCAAGTATCATGGTTATAAAATGTTCAAATTTAGCTAGTTTAATTAGGCCTGTTAGTACACTTATATTATGGTTTCTTCATTTTATATTAGTTCATGTAATTTTTTCAAAATCGAATATGCGGAAAGGAGCTGTTTGGAATAAAGATTTACAAGAAGAAGTAATTCCATCTAATTGGATTAGTGATAAAACTGTTTGTCGGCTTCCAGGTACCGAAGCATCGACTGCACTAAAATGCAGAAAAAAATTGGCTTAAGTTTATACAAATAAAAACTAAATTCTCTTCAGGTATTACATCTATATTAGCCACTTCAACATTTTTTTTATAATGTAAAATGAAAACAAAACAAACTCCATAAGTTAGAGCTAAACATGATCAGTTAAAAAATAACGAACTTATCGTTATATTATTATTAGTTGAAAAATTATTAAAAATTTAAACCACAAAATTTAAGATTTTTTTTGTATGACTTTTGAGGTTTTTAGCGATTTAACGTTTTTAAAAACCGCATCAGCGTTTCCGTTTATTTACAAAAGTAACAATAAACAAGACCGCTTCTATTCAAAACTAAGAATTTAATACCAATAAAAACTATAGTAAATGGACTTTTAATGAATAGGAAACAACTCACGTTTGACATAATAAATCTGTGACAGTACTTTTTTTTAAAAAAAATTTTATTTAATGGTAATGCAAAATAGGTTTTCCAAATCAATAAACTGGTTTTAGAAACTAAATTTCCGTCTTGAAAATTGACGAGTTGAGTCTTGAAAGCTGACAAAAAATTTTTTTTTTAAAGTTTTAAGGTGGGAGGATTTTTTGTGTGATCAACGCTTACCATTCAAAAACATGCACATTATAAGCTTAATATAATGCTATAGTTGATTTTTTTATTATATTAAAAAAACACTAAATGCCTTCAAAAATATTTAGGTTTTAAAATGACCTTAGTTTTTGATTCAAATTATCACTAAAAACGAAAATCTCATTAAAATATTTTTGGTACTGTTGATAAGCTGGGGTTCTACTTTTTGGAATAAACAAATAAAAAGTTTTTGTATTTTAAGTCATCGGATGCACGATTGAAGAACATACAACTCAAACTTTTTTGTCGGCATAAAACCTCAGATCTTTTTTCTTTAGCCGTGTTTTATCGATTATTGATATTACACGCTCAGTTGTTGAAGTGCCTATCTATATATTACAATTATTATTTTTTAAATAATGTGGTAAGAAGAGTTATTTTGTTGATACAAAATATATAACTATTTGTATAACTATTTCAATTCTAAAAGAAAGCAAACAGTATTGTGAAAATTTTAAATTTACAACTACAAAAGAAAAATGTGATAATGAGAATGTTGACAAGTGGATGCAAGATTTGCACACAAGTGGAAACTTGGATGCAAATTTTCCACTTGTGTGGTTTGGATGGTTCTCCGCAATATAATATATCTCTACAAGCATAATATTAGATTTACTTCATGTTTTTTTATAGATAAATCAATTACATTTAATTGGTGGAATTACATGGAATTACATGGAATTAATTGGTGGAATTATAATCAGGGTGTCTGCAGCTCCTCTAAAATCCTCTAAAGTCCTATTTTTTTAAAACCACTTCTAAAATCCTCTATTATCCTCTAAAGAGGTAAAAATTTGATCAAAGCTCTTCATTAATTCTTCCTTTTTTAATTTTTGATGGAAGTATAATGTTCAAAATACCCATTCTCGGTCTGCAAAACTGGTTAACGCCTTAAAGTGCATGGAATTGTAAAAAATTGCTTTAGAAAGTGCATGCTATTTAACATAACAAATGACATTATTTGATCCCTGTCCAAGCCTAATAAGTGTATAAACATGGACGTTAAACCATTAATAAATGTCCACATAAAATTTCTTATAAAAATTTTATGTGGCCACCCTGAAAATTATTTTTCAATGCTAGAAATGTTTTATATTTTGATTATTAATTTATTTTTAATATATTAAAAAGGTTGTTTTATTTAAATTAAATATTTGAAAAAGTTATTAATAACCAACTAACAGTTATATTATTTTTTTAAAATTATGTGGCCTCCATGGATATGAAGGGCAAAGGTGGAAAAATATGTTTTAAGAATACTAATCTATATGGCGTTGAAAAAGATATACCTTCATAAGTTGTAACACTTTTCCATACATTATTAATTTTTTAAATCTTCCCTTTTTTATTTTTTAATATATTTTTTTTATTTACAGTTTTTTTTTTTTTTTAACGTTTAGAATGAAAAAAACTTTCATTCTAAACGTTAATTCAACGTTAGATTTCAACGATATTTCAACGTTATTTCAACGTTATTTGCCGGCTGGGTTTCCACTGTGCAACAACCGTTTATATCTGTTTTTAAAATGTTTAATATAATTTATGGTTTAATTTGGCACAATGGTCAATTGAGTTTGGTATAACAGAGAAAGCTTTGTCTTCATTGTTGAAAGTGTTGCAAAGTTCATTTCCAGAGTTGCCAAATGATCCGCGTGCTTTACATCAAACAAAATTGGTTTTGCCTGTAGATACAATAAATGGAGGACATTATTATCATTTTGGTGTTGAAAGTGGAATTAGGAGTTCTATTTCCAATTTAGTTTTATGATTTAAATTGCATATCTATACAAGTAAATATTGATGGTCTTTCTTTGTTTCGAAGTTCTAATGATCAGTTTTGGGTTTTATATTGAGTATCATCAAAACAATATTTAGCAAAACAAATCTCCATTTATGATTGGTTTATTTTTTGGTAAAAGTAAAGCATCGAACTGCAACGAGTTTCTAAAAAAGTTTGTTGAAGAAAGTAAAGCACTTTTACTATCTGGAATTATTATCCATGGAGAATTATATCAATTTAGTATATTAGCTGTTATTTGTGATAATCCAGCACAAGCTTTTCTAAAAGCATGCAAAGGGCATGGAACATATTTTGGATGCGATCAGAGCCGTCCTGAAGAGGTTCTCTATGGGGGATGAGGGGTGAATGTTTTTTTTTGCCAACTAGAAACACCAAAAAAAAAAAAAAAGAGAATCAATATTTGCAATTTACCAACTAGAGTTCAAAACTTGCTCAGTGTGCCAACTCAGTTGCTTAAATGATACCTATGGGGGGATGGGACACCCAACACCCCCCTTTCGGGATGGCCTTGGATGTGCTGCCAAAAAGGTGTTTATGTAGGAAAAGTAACCTTTCCATTTTTGGTGCTAAACTTCGAACAGATCAGTCTTTTTCTAATATGATTCAAAAAAAAACCCACAATGGTAAGTCTGTTCTATTGGAACTGGATTACATGCATTTTGTCTGCTTGGGAGTGGTAAGATAGTTGTTTTACATATGGTTGAAAGGTCCTTTGCATGTGAGATTAAATGCAAAAGATTCAACACGTCTTTCTGATCTATTGGTTGGTGTTTCCAAGTTTATGCCGAAAGAATTTGCTCGTAAGCCTAGGGCTGTGTCTGATTTTGAAAGGTGAAAAGCAACTGAACTCAGACAGTTCTTATTATATAGTGGTGTTGTATACTTGGCAAATATACTAAATGAAGCCATGCATAACATTTTTTTGTTATTATCTGTTGCTATGAGAATTTTATTGTGTCCACAATTATGTGTGCATAATGCTGTTAGTGCTAATACTTTACTTAATCTGTTCCTAAAACATACCTTAGATTTGTATAGTCCAGAGATGATAACTTATAACATGCATGGACTATCACATTTGAGCCAAGATACAATCAAGTATGGACCTTTAGAAAACATATCTGCGTTTCGATTTGAAAACTATCTTGGTCAGCTGAAAAAGTTAATACAAAAGCCAAATTTTCCATTGCAACGAAGATTGCAGGTCCAACGAAGATTGCAGGAGAAAGATTTATTGGAACTAAAACCTGTTAACATTAAGTATCTTATATAAAAACAGCAACAGAATATTAGGATTCCGAACAATATTACAGATATCGAATCACACTATAAGCAACTGATTTTGATAGATTTTTGTATAAAGTGTACTCTGGGTGACAATTGCTGTCAACTAAAAACAGGTGAAATTGTTTTTGTGCAAAACAAAATTAAAAAGTATGGGGAAAATGGTAATATTTTTTTTTGTATGCAACAAATTTGAAAGCATAGAAATACTTTTCACGTATCCTTGGAACTCATCATCCGTTGGCATATACTTAGTTAGTAATTTAAACACAGTACACTGTGTTTGTGTGTGTGTGTGTGTGTGTGTGTGTGTGTGTGTGTGTGTGTGTGTGCGATGTGTTGTTCTATTTCTAATAACATCAAGAAGTTTGTACCTTTGCCCTACAAACAAAAATATGTTGCACTTCCACTTTTGCATTTTTAAAGCTTTTTTTTGTCTATGTAACGGATTATTTATAAATTTTTGTTATAAATAAATTTTCATTTTCATTGTACTTTGTTAGTTTTAACAACATTTCTTTTCAATAAAGTTTAATATAAATTTTTGTCTAGCAATATATTCCTTCATCAGCAAAAGTATCTTTTTTGATATTTACTCATTAAGACTGTTGTAGCAACAAAAAAAAGTTACATATGAAATAATAGATTTACCTGTTCTATACATAATGGAAATGGAGTGAATCCATTTCCATTAGGTATAGAACAGTTTTTTTTTTTTTTTTTTATTTGCATTCACTCCCAACAAGGCTCCAAGCAACCACTATTAAGTTGGGAGTTACTAGGAAAAAAAAAAAGAGCAGAGTTATAGAGCAAAGAAACGGTTGACAGAAGACTTGAAAAGTTGAAGGTTGTATCAGTCTGGAAAACATGAAGATGGGAGAGAGTTCCAAAGGATTGAAGTGCGGGGAAAAAAACTAGATGAATAAAAGTTTTTAGAGCATGCAGAGACAGATACAGTAAACGAATGAGACTTAGCTGAATGACGAGTAAAACGATAATAAATTTTAGTTGATGGAACTAGAGATGATAACTCCTTTGAGCAGTGACCATGATAGTATCTGTAGAAAAGAAAAAGAGATGCAACTTTACGACGATGGGAAAGAGACTCAAGCTAAGCAGATAGTCAAGGTCCAACAACATTTACAATGCGTTTTTGGACCTTGTCAAGAAGAGAAAGTGAATCGTTAGAAAAACCAGCCCAAATATGACAACAGTATTCCATACAGGGACGAATAAGAGATTTGTAGAGGTAGAGAATGGAATCAGAAGTAAGGAAATGGCGAGCACAATAAAGAGAACCAACCTTAGCAGAAGCTAATTTAGCAATCGATTGTATATATGGTTTCCATGAAAGGTCAGTAGTAAGCAATAATCCAAGAAGACGTAAAGAGGAGGACTCAGTAAGAGGATTGCCATTCATTAATATAGGAATGTTGATCATATTACGGTAGTTGTTTGCAGTAAGCAATTGGGTTTTTTTTAGAGTTGAAGTTCACAAGCCACTGTGAACCCCAATCTATTACTGAAGTGAGATCAGATTTAAGATCAGCTGCTTGTTCTAGGCGATCAAAAAGAGAAGACTTTTTGTCAAGACAGGAGTATAAAGTTGAGTCATCAGCAAAAAGAACTACTTTAGATGAAAGGTTGTCATGAAGATCGTTTATGTAGATAAGAAACAAAACAGGGCCCAGGATGGAACCTTGGGGAACCCCAGAAGTTACTGGAAATAAAGAAGAGTGTTGGCCTTCAAGGATGACTTTAATAAACCGGTTAGAAAGAAATGATTTGACAATCTCAAAAACTTTCCCAGAAACACCATATGAAGCAAGCTTATGGAGAAGACCAGCATGCCAAACTTTGTCGAAAGCTTTAGATATGTCGAGAGCAATAGCCATAGCCTCACAGCCTCCATCTAATGCACGATAAAATCTTTCAGTTACAGCGGTTAGCAAGTCGGCCGTAGAGCGAGAGGATCAAAAACCGTATTGATTGTCTGACAGCAGTTTATTTGACTCAAGATGAGATGTGAGGAATTTGTTGATCAAAGACTCAAAGACTTTGCTAATAACAGAAAGAAGACTGATCGGACGATAATTGGAGGGGTCAGAATTTTCTCCAGAGTTTTTGAATATTGGAACCACAGATGCCATTTTCCAACAAGCAGGAAAACAAGACTCAGTCAAACACTTGTTAAATAGTTTAGAGAGAATTGAAGAAAGTTCTGAAGTACAATTCTGCAAGACTGTGACAGGAATGTTGTCTGGACCACAAGTTGCAGATGAGTTTAACTGAGATATGACTTAAGCAACAGAAGCCGGAGTGATTTGAATGTCTAACAATGGGTCAACCTGTTTGACTGGAATGGAAGGAAGAGAATGTCCATAAGATTCAAGAGTGGAATTAGAAGAAAAGTTCTTTGCAAATAGTTCTGCCTTATCCTTGGGAGAGGTAATAAGATCAGTCCCATGAATGAGAGATGGAATGTTAGATCTACCCTTGTTAATAATGGAGTTTAGCATCAAAAAGCACCTTTTTACATCGATTTCTTGCAATAATTAATAGCCGTTTGTTCTCAAGAGAGTTGTTCTTTTGAAAAAGATGAAAAAAATGATTACGATTGGATATAGCAGCCGCACAAGAAGGAGAAAACTATGGGGTAGAATGAGGCTTGACTTGAAACCGACGAGAAGGAATAAAAGCTTCCATTCCAGCCTGAATCTAGGAGGTTACGTATGAGGCGCATTTGTCAGCTGAGAGAGAAAAAACATCAGCCCAAGGACCATCACGAAGAAAATCGTGAAAGGAATCCCAGTCAGCTTTAGGGTAGTAGTAGGTGGTGCGATAATAAGGTGAGCCCAAAAAAGAAGTACGAGAAGAAAAAATTTATAGAGATCATTGCATGGTCAGAACCACCTAAGGGAGAAAAGGGAGAAACTGAACATAAGCTAGGGTCAGAGACAAGACATAAGTCAAGGAATGATGGTAAATGATTAGGGTTGTCAGGAAAACGAGTCACGAAGTTAACTATCTGAGTAAGAGATTGAGAAATGCAGAAGTTAAAGGCTTTAGTGCCACCAGGATCAGTGGTGTTAGAGCCAAGCCATTCAGTATGATGGGCATTAAAATCACCAACAACAACAATATTAGCAGAAGGGTAAAGAGAGAGGGCATGGTCAATTTGATCAGAAATAACATCTAAAAGAGTGCAATCATGGTAAGAAGGAGAAAGATAAAGAACAAAGAGAAAGGTGATAGAGAAAAGAGGTGCTAGGCGAAAGCACATACAAGAATGGTCAAAGGATTCGAACCTGATTTCACGACAAATAGGGGAATTAATGCGTATGTATACACCTAAACCTAGCATGTGACTATTGGAGTCTTTACGAATCAAAGGATAGTACCCATCAACACTGACATCTGAAGAAGGAATTGCAGAATTTAAATTTGTTTCACTGAGTGCAAGCAAGTCTGGTGAATTTTGCAGCAGGTAAGACTCAACTGATGGAAAGTTGCTTCGTAGACCGCGAATATTTGTAAAAGATATATTAAAATATTTAGGTGGTGGGAATGGTTTTTTAGGTTTTAAATTTTTGGTTACTTTTGTCATGATTTGGGTTTAATGAGAACTAGACTCATTCATAGATAGAGCACAGCCTCCTAATCAATGAGCTATGCAGTTGTCTCAGGGCTCCTTATGTGGCCTTGACAATGCACACCAAAAGCATTAACAGGGACACCATCCATGCGCAACATGGCACTGTTAATACTCTGATATTTTGCAGCTGTTGATGGAATCAGCCTCTCTGAGAGCTACCACAGAGTTCGGAAAATCTTACTACCAGCCGGCCTCAGAACCATTAAACTGAGTTTTAGAGCTGTACCCTCATATGGAGATAACAGGAAGAGTTGCATAGCCATTATCAAAGAGGCATAAGCAAAATTCTAAGAGTAGAGTCACGGAGATCTAGCATTCATCATCCAAGGAAGGAAACCATGTAACACAGGTTACATTTACACTAGCCTAATAGATGAAGAAGGGGTTCGAGGCTGGTTAGCAGAATTTTTCTGCTTACCCCTAAAGTCTTTGCCTAGGAGGCCTTCTACAAGACAGTAGCAGGATGCAGTTAACATCTGCCCAAGATGAGTATTTTTATCGAGACACCATCTCTAGCCTTTACTCAACCAAGAGCCCCAAGGCAGGGGATGTTTAGCTGGATGCAGTTAACATCTGCCCAAGATGAGTGTTTATATCGAGACACCATCTCTAGCCTTTACTCAACCAAGAGCCCCAAGGCATGGAATTTTTTAGTCGGAGTTTATTTTTCCTAGCCTTTGCCTAAGAAGAGCACACTCTGCAAGGCAGCAGGGCTTATTTTTTTCATATGTAACTTTTTTTTTGTTGCCAAAAGTAAGAGATTTGTATAATAAGTGGACAAACTAAAATTAACCATCTTCAGATAATATCAACTAGTAATCTGATTGTTAGTATTAAATCACCTCTTGATTATTTATAAAACTAAATAAACTTATTTATTATTCAGAAACATATGAAAAAGCCTGTCAAAAATTGGTTTTTGCACAAGAAAGTTCAGATTTACAAAAAGAAGATGAAGAACATCTGACACAAAGCCGCCAAAAAAAGTTTATGTTTTATTAGTTTATTTTTATTTTATGGAAATACTTTTAATGATTTCTTTTCCTCAATATTAATTTTCTTACTTTATAAATGTTTATATGATTACATTTATTTCAAGAAAATTTTGTCTTGTTTCAATAGAATCTAGTTTCAATAGATTTTCTGGACAGTTTATAAAACTAGAATTCAGTAGAAAAGAATTTTTTGTATTTAATAATAAACTTTTATTTCTAAAACATTAACTTATTTGTCTGCAATAATGTCTTTTTTTCCAATAATGTCTTTTTTTCCAGAAAGTATAATTACTAGCATTACGAACAAGAAAGTGATAATGACAATAATAAATGTAATAACACCTATAAGCTAAGCAAAGCTAAGATGATGAAAAGAATTTTGAAGAGACACATCAGTAACAAATTCTCCGTTCAATGTTGAAAAAACAACACAACCCATATTTAATAAAAATACATTTAATGTTCCTGTTGTTCCTTCTGTTCTATCTTTGAACATTATACCAACTGATATAACTTCAATAGTAAATCTTGTTATAGATTTCAATATTGGCTTAATAGAAATTAATACAAAATTGCTGCAAAGTTTAACAGCGGGAAAAACAGTGAAGGAACTTTTGATATCTTACATTTACCTCTTAACACCTTAAAAGAGCTGAATACACTTGAAGAACTCCTAAAAAACGATAAAGCAGTATTTTTAAACTTAAAGTAAGTTAATTTTGTTTTAAAGTAAGTTAATTTTGTTTTAAAGTAAGTTAATTTTGTTTTAAAGTAAGTTAATTTTGTTTTAAAGTAAGTTAATTTTGTTTTAAAGTGAGTTAATTTTGTTTTAAAGTAAGTTAATTTTGTTTTAAAGTAAGTTAATTTTGTTTTAAAGTAAGTTAATTTTGTTTTAAAGCTTTTATTTCCCCTAGCTTAATGGTGACTAGAGCTGACTTTTAAATATTTTTTAGAGCTGACTTTTAAATATTTTTTTTTTTACTATTGTCAATTTGCTTTGATACAACCATCATATAATAAGTTGATTTTTGTAATTACAATGATGTGGGTGTTAAGCCTGCATAAAAATGGTTTAAACCTTGCCACTATGTCATTGCTGAATTGAATTAATAAATTTGGGGCAGTAATTTATATAGAAAGAAAATTTTGATATAGAACAAACACTATAACTTTGGATGCACATTTTCCTAGTGATAACGGTATGATAAAAATATTTAATCAAGTAATTAAACATTGTTTCAAACTTTTTACAACATATTTAAACTTTTAAAATAATGTAATGGCGTCTAGGCCACACAACTGGAACAATGTTAAACTGCAAAAGAAAGAAAAAATGTCACAAAATGTTATTATATGTAATATGGAGTTGACACGTTAAATGTTTTAAATTAAATTTTCGGATGATCACTTTTGATCTTTTTGTTTGTTGTTGTCATCAATTTTGTTATCTAGATATTTAGCATAATAGAATATTCTGCTATAATGTTTTTGCATCCTTTTCATATAGGTAAGTGCTACAGCTAGCAAAGTCGGATATAACTTGAAAGATGCTGTAAGAATAATGACTGCTTCTCTTTTTACAAATAAACTTTGTTGCCAGCTTAATTGGACCGGTGGTCAACGGAAGGGAAGTGAAGCTGACCTTGAGTTGGATCCCAAAAATAAATTTTGATTAAAAGATACGCATTGTAAGCGTGTATTTGAAAGTGAGTTGGTTTTTTTTTTATACTAGCATGCATTATATTAGCATGCATTTCTGAGGAAATGATGTCATTTGTTTTGTAGGTCATAATTTTATAGGTTATAAAAAAATTTAAATGTGCTATTTTTATTTTGAAATCTTTTACGCGTATATTTATTTTTAGGAGCCATGCAAAGGAACCCGCCTACAAATACAGTTAGTGAGTATAATTTTCAAAAAGATATTGTACGATTTTTACGACGAGCACCAAACCGAAATGGTGGGAGGCAAGCCCGAGCAGTTTTAAGTGTTAAAAAAATAACTTTAACTAATATCGACAATGATGACGAGCCGCAAGAATAAATTTTACTTTTGTTTATTTAAATGTACATACAAATGTCTTAATACTGGAATTATTTTAGTTTACTGACTAATTATTCGTTATTTTATTCGAATTCGGTCCTGCGGGGAGCAACAATAAAATGAAACTAGTTAACCACATAAAATGATATTTTGCCGCCGAAGAACTGCCGTAGAACCTATTGGAAAAATAAGCAGTGGTGCCGACACGGCGCTAACGTTGTGCAAGCATATTTAGCCGACGCCGAGAACACTGTGGTCCAACAAAGGTTTGTTTTCGGGGACTCTGCCGGTCTGATGATGGCCTATCAGTGGCTTGCGAATAGTTGACCGCAATAGAACCGATGAGCAAAATGCAGTGGCACCAGCACCGCACGCCAGCCTTGTGCCAGCATATTGTGCCGACGGCGGCAACGCGGCAGTCCAACAAAGGCATGTTTGCTGGGAATAAGAGTAAAAGTCTACTGTACTTATGTACGTCTTATGCTAGAATACTGTTCTTCGGTATTGTCACCTTTCACCATATGCCAAAATTAAAAAAATGGAGAAAGTTCAACGGTTCTTCACTAAGAGAATGGTCTGGTCTGTGGTCAGTATCCTGCCTTTTGGCAACGTAATTTGGTCAGTATATTATGTAATTTGGTCTGTGTAATTTAATAATTTAGTCTGTGGTCAGTATCCTATTCCATTTCAGCTGGTCTGTGGTCAGTATCCTATGATAAACATCTTGTTATGCTTAACATCCGCTCGCTTGAATATTGTCGCGTTGCTAGCGATTTAGTTTTATGTTCTTAATGGTAAAGTAGTAACGGATTTATCAAATGTTTTTAAATGCACCCCTTACTCAGGTATTTGGGGTTGTTCCTTTAAACTTTACAAACACCGTTTTAATCTTAACAGTAAAAATTTTACTTTTCCAGTCGCGTTGTCAACTCATGGAATAGCTTACCGGAAAATGTAGTATCTGCATCATCTGTATCGATGTTTAAAAACCTTCTCGTCCAAATATATGGTTTTATATAATGTAGTTTCGTTTTAACTATTGCCGATCTTAACACAGTTTTTTAAATTTGTTTTAATGTAGCCTTCAAGTCCTTCTGTTGTTTTAAATAAATAAATAAATTCAATATAAAAATAATTGAGATAATTGTAAAAAGTAGTTACTTTTATGTTAATGGAAACCAATACTTTTTGTTATGCAACATAACTATTGAAGTTAACAAATTGTAACTGAATAAACCAAAGCAAAAAAAAACTTTATCTGTCTATTCAAAAACTCAATAACTTCAAAAACACTCTCCCCTACACCACATTGAAAAAAAAACTTATAATTTATTACTACCAAGATGCCGTACCGATTTGTAAGGATTGAGAAAAAATATCTTCAATTCCTTAATTTATATATAAAGCGTATTCAACACTTAAAAAACAAAAACAGTATCAGCACGCACAAGAATTGTGGAAAATAGTAAAAAATGATCGATTCTTGTATTAAATAAAAAAGAAGAGTTAAAATTGAAAGCTACAAAGTCAAAATGATCAATTATGTCATTCTAGGGAAATGTCTTTTCACCACCTAGCAAAAAGAAAAAAGATGTCCAGCGTCTTCTTTGTCAAATAAAACACGAAGTTCTCTGAATGCAACTACGACAGAGCCTACAAGGGTTGAACTTGGTAAGCTAATTTTTGTAATATTTTACAAACTTCTTATCTCTTTTGACTTTCTATGCATTAAGTTTAACCAATTAAAATCAGACTACATTGTACGACCATAGAGCAGTAACAGAAATTTATTTATTAATGACCACTAGACCTATTTTTTTATATCTAAAATAAATTAATTAGTATCAACTTTTAAGAATTAATTATAGCTCATGTTTCGGTATTGTTTAATTTAGATTTAACATACAGCAATAAGGCAAGAGAAAATCCGGCTCAGATTAGGATCTGATAATCGTAAGCGACTCTGGTTTTTTTACCCTTACAAAGAAACAAATAAACACTGTAAATTTAGCTAAACGTTGGAAAACTTTATTTATAGAAGTTTTTATAACAGAATCAAAGATTTTTTGACAGATTGATTCGCGAATCGGCTCGTCAAAGAAACCGAAGACACAAACTTAAAAAGAACATCGAAACTGTATGTCAGAAAATTGTTGAAGCATCAAGTGCTTTGAAACAGTTTATTTAAAACCATCCTGGACAACCGCGTCTCGAAAATGATCAACCAGAGCTTTTTCAAACAAATATAAAAATTGTGCAAAATTCAATGCCTCTTAAGTGTTTTTACTTTATATGACATTCAGGAAGAGTTAACAAATATAGGTTTTACCTTTAGTAGGAGTGGTTTGTACTTTCGTCTTTTCCCATAACGTGAAAACACTTCTGAAGGAAAAAATGTCAACACAGTTCCAGTAAAGTTATTACGTCCAGATAACTCAATGCAAAAAAAATGACAATAGAATGTTTGCCAAATTATTCATTGATGACATGTTTGAAATTTGCAAATTGTGCGGACCAAAAGCTGTGCTTTTCATTTCCATCGATGATAAAACCAGGATCTTGCAGCAGCAAACCTTCAAACTCCATTGCTGATGCACATCGAATACAAGGTCAAACTCATGGATCACGGTTTTGTCGTTGGCCTACAGCACAAATTGATCTCATCAGTGTATGGCGTATGCGAAGTTAACAAAACTGGAAATGTATCTTAGAATGGGGTCACTTTGATACGCATAAGAAGTGGGAAACACGATACATCAAATGCTTTACAATGCGTATGTATGCAGAGAGGTAAAGGAGGTTGTTGAAAGCATACAAATGCGTACAAGAGGGCGGAGGGGTCTTAAGTAAGTGGTTATATTGCGTACGTACTTTATGGATCCCCCTATAAATAATTGTTTTTTTTTTTAATTTTCTACAAATTCTTTAAATTTTCAAAGTTTTGTTCCACGCTTCTTATGTTTAAATGTAATTTAGAAAAAGAATTAATATCTTTTTTAATTTCAAATTTTTCAACAAAAAGTTTTCAGACCTTATTTTTAGTGTCTTTCCATTCTTTTTTATCTGTACCATCAATGAGTCCATCAATCCGCAAGTTATTTCGTCTGTTTCCTTCCTCAATGTCCGCGCTTTTTGATTTAAGTTCAGTGTTATCAGAAACAATTTTTACTTATGGTTTTGTTGACATAAGTTATTTTCTCGAACACCTTTGCAAGTTTATTATCGACACCATTTACTTTGTCTTCTCATTTATCACCAGTAAAATTCATGCTTCCTTTAATTTTACATAGTTCAAACATGTTCTTCGTGTTTCGCCTTTTTTATTTGACATTTAAAAATGATAAAAAAAGTTATTGTTTGTTTGAATTAAATGATGGATTTTGATGCAAAACCAAAATGGTACATACACTCTCAGAACAAACTCCACTATGGTATGTAAGTTATCTGATAATTCTGTGAAGGAAACATAAAAATTTAATATTTTATTGGCTATTGTCAACCAGCGGAATATGTTTCGAGGGCCTGGTTCGCGCTAAACAAGACCTGGATGACATATATCTGAGCTAATGGTGAGAGCAGTATCCTTTAGATACCTCTAATCCATACTCCAATTTGGTACATCAAATGATGGCAAGTACAGTTAACTGGTTTAAATGTTACTACTAGAAGCAGCTCACAGAAATTTAAAGAATTTTTGATGCAACCGATGTAGAAAGTAGGTCCGGAGGCAGAACCATCAAGAAAATCGAACATATAGCTAGGAGGAAGTTCGTTGAAATGCAGTTAACAAAATGCCCATTGCACTAATCTTTTAATACTAAGTTCAAGACAACGCAGTGGCCCCTTAAGAACTCCAGTTTTTACAATTATCCATATCATACACTAGAACAAGAACATGTTTTAAACCTTCTGGCACTTCTGATGTGATATAGTTGTAAGTACTTTTAGCAATAGCTAGACATGTTCCTGATCTACTAAATGATCATTATCAATATTCGAACTTTTACTTTTAAGTTCTTTTATTGTTCAACAACTCTCTCTAGCAATTTTTTTCTTGTCAATTACAAAAGATGTATCCAATTTAGTGACTAGGGAAACGTCGTGTAAAACTCTGAAAGCTATCACAGTCATGGCTTGAAACAATACCTCAATTCTTTGACTTATTAAAACGGTATTAGTAAGTTTCATACACATTTGCGATGAGTGTAAAGGCAATAGTCTAGGATTGAAATCTTAGTCACAAGGTTCAGGTGCTTTATCCTCATCCATTTTCTCGTAATCTTTTAAAAAACCTGAGGTTGATGAAGCCTTATCACCATCTGGTTGCAATAAGTAAAATGCATTAAATTTTAAAATAAGAAAGAATTCTTTTTTTTTCATTTCAGCACGTGCTGAAAGATTTTTAGTTTTTTGCTTTTTTTGAACAGCAAGAAACATTTGTTCTTTAAAGGGGGCCTAGGATTGTTTTGGGCATTTGTTGTCTATAAACGTAAAAATTTGACAAGCTGCTGATATCACTGGCAAGCTGCTATATCACAAAGAAAACGTGGCTCTTTAAACATTAGTTGCCATGCTTTTATCTATTCTATTGTAAACAGACTTAATATTGATATAAATTTTTTGGTGTGCGTGAATCATGTAAATAAAACGTTTCTTTAAAACTGCCCGAACGGACGCATTAGAATACAGTAGTGGCAGCTTTTCATAAATAAAATGTTATATGGAAGAAATCCAAGGCCCATTTTACCCTAAATTTCATATCCAAGACGCTAAATGCTTCTATCTTTCAAGTAGCATGCAGATTTCACGCTGTAAAAAGTCTTGGTTTTTTGAGGCAATCCAGTCATCAACCCGTTTTTGGTATTGTGATAAGAAGAAAATTTGAAGAGAGCAGTGTCTGGTAAATACGGCATTTGTGTACTGCTTACCAATTGAAGTTATCTAGGTATTTTTTTACAACAGTTGCAACATGAAGTTGAGCGTTGTTACGTTGAAGAAAAACAGTATCATGTTTTTGTTGTGTCTTTTTCTACTTTAACGCTTGTCTTAGCTTGATCAATTATAGTTTTGACAGTCTTTTCTAATCGTCTCGTTCGCTTTGAGCAGCTTATAACATATTACTCCGAGCTGGTTTCACTAGATATAGAGCATTAGCTAAAAACCATGAATATTCGGTTTCGCTGTCGGTATTGACGGCTCGCTTGACCCCCACTTTTCTACGTTTGGGGTTTTTGTTACGTATCAACTTTTCATCACCAGTATCAAAAATGCAAAATTTTTTTTTTTTTTTTTTGTTGCGCGAGCAGTTGTTCGCAGATGAAAAAATGTATTTTAAAGTTACTTAGCTTCAACTCATACAGCACCCAATATCCTTGCTTTTGAATCATTTCCAGTTGTTTTAAGCGCATAGAAACTATTAATTGATTGACTCCCAATGTTTCCGTTAGCTCATGCTTTACTGGCATGGGTCTTCATCAAGTAATGCCTCCAATTCAGAGTAATTAAACTTTTTCTCAGCACCAGAATGTTCTTTATTTTCGAAAAAAACGTCTTTAAACTATAGCAGTTAAAATTTGACTGATGTTTTTAGCCTATGGTTTTAACTTTTATGCAACATTTATTTCAGCCTGATCGTTTATATTCTGTATGTTATATACCTGCCGAATTTTGAGTCTCAATACACATCGTTTATATTCAGTGATACAGAGCAATAATAAATTTGTAAAAACAGAACACAGCAATAATAAGTTTGTAAAAACGCTTTTTATCTATTTTTGTTCTTCTACAAATTGTTCATCTTTTCAGTCACTTAAACATTCAGTGAAAAGCATTCAGTGAAATCATTATTATTGGAAAATTTTTTAAATTATGAACGCTGAGGAGCTGGCTAGCGAACTAGATGCAAAACCAGAGTTTTTAAACACCTATTACTTCAGACTGCATAAAAAAAAGGTTGCTTTCTTAGAATAGCAGTTTTCAATAATTCTTTACATTGCCTAATTATGTTTTTTCAAAAAAGTTTATTTAAATAAATGATTATGCGTTAGCAATTGGATTTTTTAAATTATAATTGAAAATTTATCACCATTAGCATATATAAAAAAAAACTAGTAGTTGGGTGTATTTCCAATTCTCTAATAACTAATGCATCAGGAAAACAAAGTGTTTTTAACCTTAAAATGAATAAAACCGATTTAAGAACCACTATGAATCAAGATCGACGGTGACAATTGTTTTTAATGTCCATCGAAAGTGAGATTGCCGGTAACGTTAATTAAACACAGTTGAAAAAGATATTTCCAAAAATCAAAGAATGAGTATTTCTTAATTTAAATAATAAACTAAAATGTGTATGTATAAATGTAAACAATATCAATATTTGTGAAAGAAAAATATTTTTACATCTTTTCATTTCTTCTTTTAACAAAACCTGTTTTACGATATTTATTTTTATGTCATAATTTTTTATTTTTGTGCGTTTATTAAACACTGTTCATGAAATTTGAACGACTATATTGTGACTATATTGTTTCTAACATATATATATATATATATATATATATATATATATATATATATATATATATATATATATATATATATATATGAATATATATATATATATATATATATATATATATATATATATATATATATATATATATATATATATATATATATATATATATATATATATATATATATATATATATATATATATATATATATATATATATATATATATGTAGTTTAATTTGGTAAAGACAAGTCTTTACCAAAGCTTGACTGCTTGGCTGCATCTACAGGACAAGTCTTTACCAAAGCTTGACTGCTTGGCTGCATCTACAGGCCAAATGATTTTATAGACATAACAGAACTTCATCTGGTATTCACGTGCACGTGAGTTCATTGATAAAAATAAGTTCAAAGAATTTTTATTCATGGGTGACTTCAATTTTCCATCTATTAGCTGGGCAAATGGCTGTGTAGATGTAATTTCAAATGAGAATGGAATTGAACACAAATTTTTAGATATTTTAAATAAATTTTTCTTTTACCAGCATATCAACATACCAACTTTCCAGCTGTCAGACGATCAACTTATAAATACCTTAGATTTAGTTTTCACAACTCAGTCAGCAAGTGTTAGTTTAATAGACTCAAAGTTCGTTCTGGGAAATATAAAGAGAGGTCATTTAGTAATATATTATGATTTTATCTTTTGATAAAGCAGTCAGTGACTATAAAAGCAAGCAAAGATTTATATTTGACAAAATATCTGACTTAATTTTAAATGTTGACTGGATAAGATGCTTTAGCAATAAAAACATTCAGGAAATGTTTATGAACTTATTTATTACACAGAAGTGGCATGTAATCATTTCACTCCTACTAAAATGACAATCAACTCTCTAAAAATCAGACCAGCCTGGGTAAATGCCAGTTTAAAAGTTCTTATCAGAAGCAAGCAAAATTTAAGATACAAAAATTGCTCGTATAAATGGAAAGACCCTGTTCTAAAATTTGAATACAAAATGATTTGCAAAAAAGTAGAGCATGAGATCAAAAAAGTTAGACAAAACTTTGAATATGATCTGGTAAAAAGAGCTGCCAAGAATCCAAAGCTCCTGTACAGCTACATAAACAATCAATGAGCAGTCAGAGATTCAATCAAAGCATTAAAAGGAACGGATGGTAAAACCACTTAAAATCCAAAATATATTGCGGATATTTTAAACAAAAACTTTCAAGCAGCATTTGTGAGATAAGACGATGGTCCGCTGTCTTTCTTTCAGGTAAGAACAAATGAAAAGTTTATTATGACGACAGAAGATTTTAAATATGAAGATGTCTTTTCAAGATTAAAAAAATTAAAAGAAAACAAATCAAGTGGTGTTGATAACTTACATTTAGCTATTTTAAAAAACTGTGCATCAGCATTTGCTATTCCACTTACATATATTTTTAAAGAATTGTTTGAAACTAGCAAATTGCCAAAGCAATTCAGATCAGCAAATATTACTCCTCTGTACAAAAAAGGTGAAAAAACCTTAGCAGTAAACTACCGACCGATATCATTCACCTCAATTGCTAGTAAAATAATGGAAGGTATAATAAAATCTAAACTTGAAATTTTTCTGAATGAGTATAAACTCACAGTCAAGCAGCAGTACGGTTTTGTTAAAAGTAAATCATGCACAACAAATCTACTTGATACACTTGATTTCATTTCTACCAGTTTAGAAAATGTTTTTTTTGGATTTTTCTAGGACATTTGACACAGTGCCGCATAAAAGGCTGTTACTAAAACTAGCAGCTTATGGAATATCTGGTCTAACAATTAAATGGATTGAAGCTTTTCTGAAAAATAGAAAACAAAGATATATATATATATATATATATATATATATATATATATATATATATATATATATATATATATATATATATATATATATATATATATATATATATATATATATATATATATATATATATATATATATATATATATTTATTAGCAGAATAATGAAACTAATAATTGTATAAAAAAATAAAATTTAATTAATTGAACAACTCGTTTCTCATTTTTTTAAATTACTCAAACATAAACTTATATATTTTTTTATTGTCATTGTATTTGGATGGTTGATACCTAAAATATCAGTAACTATTTTATCAACAGAGTAATAAATTTCTAAAGCTTCGTTGAATTTTCCCATAGCGTACAAACAGATTGCGATATTATTTTTTGTTGACATTGTATCTGGATGATTGATACCTAAAATTTCAGTTCGTATTTTATCAACAGAATAATGAACTTCTAAAGCTTTGTTATATTTCCCCATGGCGTACAAACAGATTGCGATATTGTTTTTTGTTGCCATTGTATCTGGATGGTTGATACCTAAAATTTCAGTTCGTATTTTATCAACAGAATAATAAATTTCTAAAGCTTTGTTATATTTTCCCATATCGCGCAAACAGATTGCGATATTATTTTTTGTTGAAATTGTATCTGGATGGTTGATACCTAAAATTTCAGTTCGTATTTTATCAACAGAATGATAAATTCCTAAAGCTTCGTTGTATTTTCCCATATCGTGCAAACAGATTGCAATATTATTTTTTGTTGAAATTGTATCTGGATGGTTGATACCTAAAATTTCAGTTCGTATTTTATCAACAGAATAATGAACTTCTAAAGCTTCGTTATACTTCCCCATGGCGTTTAAACAGATTGCAATATTATTTTTTGTTGACATTTTAGCTGGATGGTCGATACCTAAAATTTCAGTTCTTATTTTATCAACAGAATAATGAATTTCTAAAGCTTTGTTATATTTCCCCATAGCGTACAAACAAAGTGCGATATTACTTTTTGTTGCCATTGTATCTGGATGGTTGATACCTAAAATTTCAGTTCGTATTTTATCAACAGAATAATGAATTTCTAAAGCTTTGTTATATTTCCCCATAGCGTACAAACAAAGTGCGATATTATTTTTTGTTGCCATTGTATCTGGATGGTTGATACCTAAAATTTCAGTTCTTATTTTATCAACAGAATAATAAACTTCTAAAGCTTCGTTATATTTTCCCATGGCGTTCAAACAGATTGCGATATTATTTTTTGTTGTCATTGTATTTGGATGGTTGATACCTAAAATTTCAGTTCGTATTTTATCAACATAATAATGAATTTCTAAAGCTTTGTTAAATTTACCCATAGCGTACAAACAGAGTGCAATATTATGTTTTGTTGTCATTGTATCTGGATGGTTGATACCTAAAATTTCACTTTTAATTTTATCAACAGAATAATGAATTTCTAAAGCCTTTTTATATTTAGCCATTTTGTAAAAACAGTGTGCGATACTATGCTTTGTATCAAGCGTGATTTTATTATCTTCACCATAAGTTTCTGTATTAAAGATTTGAATAGCTTTTAATATTTCAATTGCTTCATCGAATAAACCTTTACATAATAATAATTTATTAATTGCAGTCGTCATTTGGTGGAAGGTTTTTGACATTATCTTTTGATTAATACGAAACATATAGAGAAAATGAAAAACAAAATGGTTTCCGTATTCTACGTGATCGTTTACTTTAGTTAACTCAAATTTAAAATAACTTTCGATTAAATCAAGATACGTATTTGTACTTGAGTTTTTACTTTGAAAATGTCTACATGTCAACTGTGTCAGTTCGTGTATGGAATATTTTTTGTCAGCAAAACAATTTAATAAAGAATAACTTATTAGTAATCCAATGGCTTCATCTATTAAATGTTCGTCGTTAATTTTCATGTGATTTGACATTTGAATTATAAATTCTTTACAGATATTTTGAATATCGCAATGCGATAAACAGTTCAGTATTTGAAATAAAAAGTTTTTAGTTTTTTGCAATTTGAATAATACTAAATTGATTGCTTTTATTGCAGACTTTGGTTCGTCATCAGTTGGAAAATTACTAGTGTCTAATATTTCTAATGGTTTCGATCTATAACGATCTATATATTTTTCTATCGAAATTTCATGCATATTTATATATTTTATAGCCTGAGATATAGCGAACGGATGATAACCAAGTTCTTTAATTAAGTTTTTTATGTTTTCATCGGTGCATTTTTTAATACTATTTTTTACATAAGCGAATGCCTCCTTAGATGAAAATACATTGATAAGCATTTTATTTACATTATATGACCACGTTCTCCATTGTGATGTAATCAGGTTAAATGAATTCGAATTTTTTGATATGTACGTTTTCAAAGTTTTAACACTTTCGTCGTCGACATTGTCAAAAATATACAAAGTCTTTTCATTTTTATAATAGTTATGAACTTTTTCAACTATTACTTCTATTTTAAAATAATCGCCTTTCGAATCCTGAATAATAAGTCCTAATAAGTGGCAATGGTTTATCATTGAAATCTGTAACTTTCCAAATGCTGCGTCTACCCAAACAAAGTTTTTATAGAAGTTATGACACACTTCACAATATCTTCTAGCAATTTGTGTCTTTCCGACACCTGACATTCCATATAATACGACAGTCGACTTCTTTGTATCTTTTAAAAAATAGCGATGAATTTCGCTAAGCAATTCGTCTCGATCAACACCTAATATTAAATGTTTAGTTACCTCAATGTTTATTGTTTCTATTAAAATAAATATAATTTTTCACGTACAAAGTTTCAACTTAAGCTATTTAAAATGTGACGCGTTTTTTTATATTTAAAAAAAAATCTAAATAAGAAGTTTTGAAAAAGTTTTAATATTACATTTGTTTAAATTTAAAACCTCATCAACTAATATCTAATGTACTGCTACACTCTAAAAAAAAATCCTTGAAAATATCAACGAAGTAACTCCGTTGACACTCATTCCGTTAAACTCCGTAAAGAATAAGTGGCGGGATAGCTCAGATGGTTAGAGCGTTAAAGGAAAAGTGAAAACCCGGACTGTTGAACAATACGAGTTCAAATCCCGCCACCGCCAACTTAGCGCTTGAATAGTACTTCGGTACGCAAAAATGTTGGTCAATTACGGACCCTACTTTGGATTAGTCTTAATGACTATTTGTGGCTGTTCCTATGCTAAGCCAACAATATCTTCGGATATAAGAACATTGTATAAAAAAACATAGCATTAAAACTCAAATAATAATAAAAAAAAATACAGATTTAATTGATACAAATTAAAGGAGTAATCCGTTGTTTTACAACGGATTAAGGGAGTAATCCGTTGTTTTACAACGGATTAAGGGAGTAATCCGTTATTTTACAACGGGTTACTCCGTTAGATATAATTTAACAGAATAACTTTGTTAAGTTAACGGAGTTCAAGTGTGTAAAGGAGTTCATATATATTACTTTGAACACTTAATATTTATTTGAAACTAAAAACTTGTTTAATTAGTTTATTAAATTTTAATTAGTGAATATTATCATGTATCTTTAAGGTTAGTTATTTTCATTATTAATGTTAAAACATTTTAAAACAAACATGCAATGTTTTACATGCTCAATTTATCTTGCAGATTTATTCAATCTTTTTTACCATTTTTGGAATTTTCATGGCTTACCAACAAGAGGATCTGAATTACGCTGTATGTTTAATAATTGCCCAAGAGTATTCCTAAGCTTTAGTAAGTTAAAAAGCATTTCCTGTACCATCATTCTGTTGTGCCAGTTCAAACTTTTGGCTTCAACAATAATGAAAGTTGCAGCAAGAACTTACGAAGTGAGTCACATCAAGACGCATTTGACACAAATTTTCCAGATGACCTAAATCAAGATTGTAATAATGCCACAATTGTTAACTCTAATTCTACAACAAGAGACAGTATTGAAGTATCTGTTATGAAGTTTGTATCAGAAATAACTTCAAAACCAAACATCACTTTAGCTAATTTACAGCTTGTTACGGAAAATATGTCTGGCCATATAAATGACGTTGCTGTTTATGCTTCAATGACAATAAAAACTTTAGCAATTAATTTGAAAGTAGCTCCAACTAATGAATTTGTTTTTGATGCGATAAAAGATGTCGAAAGTATGTTTAGCATTTTCAATAAAACTGACACTATATATAAAAGAAACAAATAGCTAAAAGAACATGGGTACTATATCGAGGCAACAGAAATATCATTGGATATACGTGAAGAGCAAAAATACTCTACGGCATTGCAATCGATGCGTTTTGTTTTAGTAGAGGACAAATGCTACGTTGTGCCTATTGATAACCTACTTGCCAAGATATTGAAACAAGCTTCATCAAGGATTGTTTTCCCACAGTGCACACCATTTTCACTCCCAAATAAAATACAAGATTTTGCTGATACACATACTTTTCACCATCATTTATTTCTTCAACTGCACCAAAAAACATTTTTGCTACACTTTTTTATTGATGCGTTTGAAGTAACAAATGTGCTTGGGAGCCTGTGTACATAAACTTGAAGCTTTAAATATGATAATACGCAATATTGCTCCTGAGTATCAGCCTAAAACTGATAGCATTTTTTCGATAGATTTATGGTATGCGCTAGATGTACACACAGATAAATACTTATACTATCCAATTCCTTATAGTGTTGTATCTTTATTGCAACAATTGGAAAGTGAACAGGGTGTTGTTGTTGTAGTTAATGGAGTGGAAGAAACTATTAGTGCCATTTTAATTTTGTTTTCTTCTGATAATTTAGGAGCACACACTTTGTTTGGCTCATGGAAAGCTTTAACACCAAATTTTTTTTGTCGATTTTGCAAGTGTGCACATTGTGAAATTCAAACTTAATTAAAGGCAGAAACGTTTGTTAGGAGGACTCGAGCAGAATATGATATGTGTGTATCAGAATGTAGAAACAATAACTACAATGCTTCAGAATCTAGCATTAAACATGGTTCTCCTTCCAATTGCTTGTCACAGTTTCACTGCATTGACCAGAGTGCAGTTGACTGCATGCAAGATGTGTTAGAAGGTGTCGTAACTTTAGAAATATGCCTGGTTTTGCAATCACTGATAGACAAAAAATATTTTCTGCTTGCAGATATCAACAATGTAATCAATAATTATAACTATTTATTAGCTGAAAAAAGCAGCAAACCACCTGAAAATAACTTAAAAAATATTCACATTCAAGCTTGTGAATCATGGTGTTTGATAAGAAATCTGCCTTTAACGATTAGAAACCTAATTCCAGAAGATGATGCTCATTAGTGACTTCTACTAATGTTACTTGATTGCATGGATGCAATATTTGCACTAACTATTAGAGTTTGGGAAAACCCGGCTATTTTAGTCCGAGCCTAGCCTACGAATATTTATCGGGTTTGGGTTCGAGTCCGGGTCTAATACGCTTTTTTTAACCTGCAATTTTAACAATAGCATAAAATAATTTTTTGTTCTCACGCCCATTTTCAAAAATAGACATGGTGTATGTTATGGTAAATAAAATGACTATTATCGGACTTATACCTTTATTATGATCTTAAACTACGAAATAAACTTGACATTACTTTAAAAAAAAATTACTTTAGTATATACAAACATATCTTATAAAAAAAAGCGTGCAAATATACTAGCAATATTAAACTCAACTAAATTAAAATACGTATAAGTGTTTAATACATACTAGAGCAACTATTTTTTACTTAAAAAATAAAACTTTAAAAAAACTAATGTACTCAATGAGCTGCCCGATAATTTAGAACAAATTCTTGTACAGAAGTTAGATGCTACCGAAAATGTTCGTTCAGAATTTGTTGACGTTGGTTTTATCGTCATTAACGCTTAATACAGTTTTTCTAAATATGCAGTTCTTTTTTTAGTTTTTGAAAACAGTAAAAACTCTTTTTTAATATCAGCAAATTCATCTCTGCAACTTGGCAAATTTGGACATTTCGCACTTTCTAATATTTTATGTAGTTCTTCTTCCAATGTTAAATCTTCTGCGTTTCCTGTAGTATTTTTGTTATTTTAAGTTGAATGTTCCTGTTCATAATGTGTGTTTTGCTGTTCTTCATCCCCATCATATAATCTTTTCATTAAATCTGTAATAAATGTTTGTATTTTCTTTGAAGGCATAGTACCATTGCCAAGAGAATTTAATAGCTCTTCTAATTCTTGGTTTTTACGGCTATTTATTTGAGTTTTCATCGTCATTATTAGTTCTCTACTTATGTTACCATTAGATTCTTTTACTTTTCTTAACATAAAATCAATTGCTAATCGGGCTGTGGCAATATTAGCATCGTCTCTGCTAAGAACTTCAACTGTTAATTTAATAGGCTTTAGAGTATTTTCCAATTCATGTAATAATTCAATATTAATATTTTCTATTGAATGTACACTTCCAATATCTTGAAGAGCTTCTTTAACGATATAAATTAATTTTAAAAATCTACATACCATTTCAAGCAATGAGTTCCAACGAGTTCTTACGTCTAACACTAGCTGACGTTCATTTTCTAAAACTATTTTGACTTTTTCTTGCAAAATATTATTTTGCACAGAAGAATTTTTAAAAAATTTAACAATTATACAAACATTTTTCATATTTTTTTCTATATTTCCTAAATTTGTCAATTCAACATGTTTGTACTCTTCGACGTCATCACCGCTCTCGTCAGAATAATAATTTTCATCTTGATTATCATCAATACCATCTTGACCATGGTCATCACCATCACCATCAATACCATCTTCATTTTGCAAGACGGCAATATTTTTCTTTTTAAATAGTTCATCACAAACAGCTAAGAGTATAGTGTGATTCAAACACAAATTATAGAGTCTAGGAGATTCTTGTCCAAATTTTATCATTACACTTGCACCGTCGCCGGTTGAACCAACTATATGTTTTTTAAATTTAATATTATATGTGTTTAAATGTTGTTCTACTTTTTCAACTAACTGTACAGCTGTACACGAGTTAGAAATTCTCACTAAACCCAGATTATACACTTCAAAGTCAATTCCATGCAAATTGATACTTAGATATTTCCAAATTTTTATACTCGTCCATTCATCAAGAGTAATGCTAAATCGTCGGCCTTCTTTAACTTTTTCTTGTAACAATTCTAATACTTCCAACTTCTTTTTTTCATAAAATTTATGAATTAAATTCATAACACCTCTTTCGGCTTAAGGAAGATTATAATTGATTTTACTAAACTTTCACGAATAAAACTAGACTTTGCAATCGCCCTAATAACTGATATACCATCAAGAGCGGCTAATTTAGCGACAATTTCTTCTAAAGGCTTTCAAGAAAGCCTTTAGAAGAAATTGTCGTTGAACACCTACTGCATTTACCACTTTTCAAATGAGTACATTGGGTGATATAGTCTAACACTTTTAAATTCTTCGGCATAATAGCGCTGTATAAAATCAGTGGCGGAACTACTGGACGCAGGACCCTGCGTTGCGGGGGGGGGGGTCTACCAGCTATAGGGAGCTCTCAAAATGTCACATTAAACGTGATATTCTACTTTTTTCCTAAAATGAAGATATTATTCAACTATTTAATTAGCAAATGAAATCTTTTTTTTTTTTAAATACGCGCTAAATGAACTAACTTATTAACAATTTTTCTAATCAAAAGTTTTTATATTAGCGAATGCTTTTAAAACAATCGCATATGCAATAAACAGAATTGATTAGAAATTTATGAGGTTAGTGTCTATTCGGACATACATGGAGACATATATAAACTTAAATGTTCTCAAAACATCAAAAAAGCCGTGGTCTAAATTTCAAGCTAAAAAAAGATGGGGATACAGTGTGACGGCGTTCCGATGCGTGCAGGCAAAACCGGAGTCAAATCATAAGACTTGTTACTGCGCATTCATTTACATTCACTTGAACGAGTCTGAACTTTTTGTGTTATGTATATAAAAAGCTAAATGACTGTGTATTGTTATTCCAGTGCGTAGCAAGTTTGGTTTAAAGTCAGATCAACTTGTTGGCTTTGTCTACGAAAATGATGGCACAGAAGTTGATGAAGTTGATTTTGAAATAATAAAACATTTAGCATTTCCATCCGTGTTAATATTTTCTATTGAATGTACACTAGGGTGACACAAAATTAAAAAAAAAAAAAAAAAGCCGCAGTACATTTTCCTGTTTTAACAAACTTCGGAAATCTACAAAAAAATTTTTAAATCCCTAAGTGATCAGGAAGAGCTACATGTAAATTTAAAAATTTTACGTTCCAAGCCTTTTTTTTTCACATTATTTTATTATTTTTACATCATTCAGCAAGTTTTCAAAACATGTGTCAAAAACTCAAGATGTTTTTAAAACATTTGTGGTCATTCACAACTATTTTTTAAAAACTTTAATTGCACTATAAACTTAGTGGATTGCGTTTAATCACTTGGCAACTTTTTACCTGCTTAACTCGCCTTTAAGCTATCTACCTACAAACCAACTTCCATCAAATAGAAGTGTTCTTTGATATTACTTGTTCCTAACTTTAGCTAGAGATAAGCAATTCAAACCTATTAAAATAAACTTTTCATGTTCTCGAGCACGAGAGGATGTTATATGTAAAGGGAAAGACGAGTTTTGTAATTCAAATACCGAAAAATACTGTTTACTCCGACAAATTGTAAATATTTGGAAGTCTGCTGGTTTCAGTAATTACTTAATTTTTGAAAGAAGTATAGTGGAAAAGTTTAAATCTCTATACAGCAAATACAAAACTTTGTGCAACAGTAAAACCTTTCAAATCAAAAAGCAAATTTCCGAACGCCACAAAAATGACTTTTACAATATGGTAGAGCAATTGTTTGACATCAGTGCGAAGGACTTTGAGATGAAGTTGAGACGCGATGAATCAATGCCTCGTGATACTTCTGCTTCACAAGAGGATTTGGCCTTCTTAGATGATCAAAGGTATTTTTTGCTCAAATTTTTTTGCGAAGATTTAACCTATTTTTAAATTATGATATATCTACTTATTTTTCCCTTATATAAAAAAATTATTTTTTTGAGAAATTTTATTTTTTTATTCAAATTTATCTTACGCTAAGTGTTTTAACAACTTTTTGCACAGAACTAACAGAAATATGATCATATCTTCTAAAATTGACACAGAGCTTGAAGCAAGGTTTCAGAGAAAGATTGATAGATGCAAGAGGAAAGAAGAATATAAACATCGAGTAAAGAAGAGCAACGATTCGATAATTCGTGACAACAAAGAAAAAATTGGGGAAAAAAGGCAACGGAATCACAACTTTTTTCCTAACAATGATATAAATTTCAATTTCGCAAGTGAGGAACCTACAGAACCTAAAAAAACAAGAGCTGAATCACAATTAGGTAATATTAAAAAAAATTTGTTAAACACATAAAAATATTTGTTTCAACTTATGACTAAATAAAAAGAGAGAATATAAACAATTTTTTCTAATAATGCACGGACATTTTAGGCAAAACTAGTAATTTTTTGAAGTAAATGTATAGCTAAGCTAAGAATCTTTATATTAATTTAGATGCTTGAAGTTTAATTGCTAATGTCGGAAGATTTTGTCCCAAATAAAAATGTTAATTTTCACGAAGCAAGCTCAAAAAGTAGGCATCAGTTTAGGCCATCATATTTCAGAGTAGAAAAGGAGATAACCAGTGAAGGTCTCATTGCAGCAACAACTTCCACCAGTATAAGGGCTGGTCTCAGCATTCGAGATCAAACCCTTCTTATTGCAAGCGTAGTAAACTATTTAGGAGGAGATGTTAAACAGCTAATGTTAAGCAGAGAATCTGTCAGAAGGCGACGTTACAGATTTTTAGAAGAGGAAGGAGGCCAGATACGTAATGAATATATTAATTTAATGGCTAACAAGATGTTAGTTTTACATTTTGATGGTAAAATTTTAAAGCATATTGAGGAGGACACTAGACAGGCAACTACTGCAGATAGACTATCAGTATCTTTTACTAGCCCAGAGTTTGAAACCAAAGATGATCTTTTACTCGGTGTTGTGCCAACTGATATTGGTAAGGGAATCGATATGGCTATAAGTATTATGAATCTCTTAGAATATTTTAAAATTTGTGACTATATTGTAGGATTCTGTTCTGACACCACAGTAAATAACACTGGATGGAAATCTGGTGCAATCACTATTATGGCAAGATTTCTTGGTAAACCATTTCTTTGGTTATTGTGTAGACACCATATTGCCGAAATAAATATTACTTGGGCTTTAAAGGCAATTTCAATGGAAATGCCTAAAGCCCCTGCGAATAAGTTACTAAAAGATTTTCAGCAGAAATAGATAACAGAATTTTTTCCTAAAGTTTCAACTAGTGGTGCTGTAGAAAAGTTCAAACGATTTCCTGAGCAAGACCTTATTGTTGGCAGTGATCTCTGCAAACTCTATTTGAAGTCTAAAAAGTTTGTTACTAAAGCACTAGAACATGAAATCTTCCCTAGGTATGTAAAAATATTATAAAATGAATTAGTTTTTTCATAAATATACTTTTTTTTTTAAAGTTGTTAAATAAAATTAGGAATATTTTAGGAATGATTACAGGCATCTTGTTGAATACTTGGCGTATTACATGAATGTTAAGTCTGAGAAATTAAATAATTTTCACATCTATCAGCCTGGCGCCTGTCACAATGCAAGGTTTATGGCCTATGCAATATATTTTCTAATGCTCGATATGACATCCACAGTCGTTGAATATCTGATTCCTGAAAAAAAACATACGGTCTCAAGGGTAGCATTTATTGTTGCTATTTATTATGGACCTGCCTTTCTTAACTCAGGCAAAGCAGAGCATGCTGTTCTGAATGATTTTAATGTATTCAAAGTTGCTGAAACAATTAAAACAGAATGGGATTATGAAGTTGGAAACTCACTTCAAAAAAGCCTGAGTAACCACACATGGTATTTTTCTCCTAAAGTTGTCGTACTATCGTTAGGTGATCCTTATATGAAAGCAGATGCTAAGCGTTTAATCATTCAGAAACTTTTACAATTTCCAATTCCTGAGTTATCAGAGATTTCTGTCGCAGCTTCTTCTGCTGTTAACGTTACCAGTGATAGTCGATTAGGGGATTTAATTACGAAGGAGAAATATTATAAAATTGGCTATTTTTTATACTTACAGGTCACACCGAATCTGTTCGAGAGTGGCATAGTTCAAGTGATTTCTTAGCGCTAGATTCATACAAAAATTTTGCTCAGTTAGTTTGCAACCTTAGTGTGACCAACGATTGCGCAGAAAGAAATATTAGTTTAATTGAAAACTTTGTTCACAGTTCCCACAATGACGATCAGAGACAGAACATTCTTTTGGTAGTCAGATAGCACAGAAAGCTTATAACAAAAGATATGTCGCTTAAGGAACTGGTAAAGCTAAAACCTAGAGTTGAAAAATTATTGTAAAATAATAGCTAACTGTATGAAACTATAAACAGTATTTTTCTTGTAAGATCAAACAAAAGTTTAGATATAAACACATTTTAATCCGTAAAAAATGACATAAAGTTCAGCCAATCCTCAATATTTAAAAAATTACACGTAGCACTTCCAACGAATAAAAACAAGTGATATTTTATTTTTAAACTAACTGAATGTTGTAGAACAGGATAAGCAACTGCGGTAATTGATTTTTGAAAAATTTTATTTTTCGACCCTACTTTGTGTCACCCTAATGTACACTTCCAATATCTTGAAGAGCTTCTTTAACGATATAAAATAATTTTAAAAGTCTAACACTAGCTAAAGTTCATTTTTTAAAACTATATTGACTTTTTCTTGCAAAATATTATTTTGCACAGAAGATTTTTTAAAAAATTTAACAATTATACAAACATTTTTCATATTTTTTTCTATATTTCCTAAATTTGTCAATTCAACATGTTTGTACTCTTCGACGTCATCACCGCTCTCGTCAGAATAATAATTTTCATCTTGATTATCATCAATACCATCTTGACCATGGTCATCACCATCACCATCAATACCATCTTCATTTTGCAAGACGGCAATATTTTTCTTTTTAAATAGTTCATCACAAACAGCTAAGAGTATAGTGTGATTCAAACACAAATTATAGAGTCTAGGAGATTCTTGTCCAAATTTTATCATTACACTTGCACCGTCGCCGGTTGAACCAACTATATGTTTTTTAAATTTAATATTATATGTGTTTAAATGTTGTTCTACTTTTTCAACTAACTGTACAGCTGTACACGAGTTAGAAATTCTTACTAAACCCAGATTATACACTTCAAAGTCAATTCCATGCAAATTGATACTTAGATATTTCCAAATTTTTATACTCGTCCAATCATCAAGAGTAATGCTAAATCGTCGGCCTTCTTTAACTTTTTCTTGTAACAATTCTAATACTTCCAACTTCTTTTTTTCATAAAATTTATGAATTAAATTCATAACACCTCTTTCGGCTTTAGTAAGATTATAATTGATTTTACTAAACTTTCACGAATAAAACTAGACTTTGCAATCGCCCTAATAACTGATATGCCATCAAGAGCAACTAATTTAGCGACAATTTCTTCTAAAGGCTTTCTTGCAACAGAAACAAAAGTGTCCATAGTTTTAAGCCGTTTGTTGGCGGAATTTTCTCCGCTTTCTTCACGGATTGGTAAAGAAATTCCATGTTTAACTTTTAAATGTTTAATCATTGATGAAGTATTTCCATCTTTGTTTGATATTATCGTTGAACACGGATGGAAATGCTAAATGTTTTATTATTTCAAAATCAACTTCATCAACTTCTGTGCCATCATTTTCGTAGACAAAGCCTACAAGTTGATCTGACTTTAAACCAAACTTGCTACGCACTGGAATAACAATACACAGTCATTTAGCTTTTTATATACATAACACAAAAAATTCAGACTCGTTCAAGTGAATGTAAATGAATGCGCAGTAACAAGTCTCATGATTTGACTCCGGTTTTGCCTGCACGCATCGGAACGCCGTCACACTGTATCCCCATCTTTTTTTAGCTTGAAATTTAGACCACGGCTTTTTTGATGTTTTGAGAACATTTAAGTTTATATATGTCTCCATGTATGTCCGAATAGACACTAACCTCATAAATTTCTAATCAATTCTGTTTATTGCATATGCGATTGTTTTAAAAGCATTCGCTAATATAAAAACTTTTGATTAGAAAAATTGAAGTTAATAAGTTAGTTCATTTAGCGCGTATTTAAAAAAAAAAAAGATTTCATTTGCTAATTAAATAGTTGAATAATATCTTCATTTTAGGAAAAAAGTAGAATATCACGTTTAATGTGACATTTTGAGAGCTCCCTATAGCTGGTAGACCCCCCCCCCCGCAACGCAGGGTCCTGCGTCCAGTAGTTCCGCCACTGATTTTATACAGCGCTATTATGCCGAAGAATTTAAAAGTGTTAGACTATATCACCCAATGTACTCATTTGAAAAGTGGTAAATGCAGTAGGTGTTCAACGACAATTTCTTCTAAAGGCTTTCTTGAAAGCCTTTAGAAGAAATTGTCGCTAAATTAGCCGCTCTTGATGGTATATCAGTTATTAGGGCGATTGCAAAGTCTAGTTTTATTCGTGAAAGTTTAGTAAAATCAATTATAATCTTCCTTAAGCCGAAAGAGGTGTTATGAATTTAATTCATAAATTTTATGAAAAAAAGAAGTTGGAAGTATTAGAATTGTTACAAGAAAAAGTTAAAGAAGGCCGACGATTTAGCATTACTCTTGATGATTGGACGAGTATAAAAATTTGGAAATATCTAAGTATCAATTTGCATGGAATTGACTTTGAAGTGTATAATCTGGGTTTAGTAAGAATTTCTAACTCGTGTACAGCTGTACAGTTAGTTGAAAAAGTAGAACAACATTTAAACACATATAATATTAAATTTAAAAAACATATAGTTGGTTCAACCGGCGACGGTGCAAGTGTAATGATAAAATTTGGACAAGAATCTCCTAGACTCTATAATTTGTGTTTGAATCACACTATACTCTTAGCTGTTTGTGATGAACTATTTAAAAAGAAAAATATTGCCGTCTTGCAAAATGAAGATGGTATTGATGGTGATGGTGATGACCATGGTCAAGATGGTATTGATGATAATCAAGATGAAAATTATTATTCTGACGAGAGCGGTGATGACGTCGAAGAGTACAAACATGTTGAATTGACAAATTTAGGAAATATAGAAAAAAATATGAAAAATGTTTGTATAATTGTTAAATTTTTTAAAAATTCTTCTGTGCAAAATAATATTTTGCAAGAAAAAGTCAAAATAGTTTTAGAAAATGAACGTCAGCTAGTGTTAGACGTAAGAACTCGTTGGAACTCATTGCTTGAAATGGTATGTAGATTTTTAAAATTAATTTATATCGTTAAAGAAGCTCTTCAAGATATTGGAAGTGTACATTCAATAGAAAATATTAATATTGAATTATTACATGAATTGGAAAATACTCTAAAGCCTATTAAATTAACAGTTGAAGTTCTTAGCAGAGACGATGCTAATATTGCCACAGCCCGATTAGCAATTGATTTTATGTTAAGAAAAGTAAAAGAATCTAATGGTAACATAAGTAGAGAACTAATAATGACGATGAAAACTCAAATAAATAGCCGTAAAAACCAAGAATTAGAAGAGCTATTAAATTCTCTTGGCAATGGTACTATGCCTTCAAAGAAAATACAAACATTTATTACAGATTTAATGAAAAGATTATATGATGGGGATGAAGAACAGCAAAACACTCATTATGAACAGGAACATTCAACTTAAAATAACAAAAATACTACAGGAAACGCAGAAGATTTAACATTGGAAGAAGAACTACATAAAATATTAGAAAGTGCGAAATGTCCAAATTTGCCAAGTTGCAGAGATGAATTTGCTGATATTAAAAAAGAGTTTTTACTGTTTTCAAAAACTAAAAAAAGAACTGCATATTTAGTAATTTTTCTGTACGCTCTGCAAGGCTTATACTTTCAAAATATTGTGTTGCAACTTTCCTAGGTACTAAGTAATTTGTAGCATTTTTTCTTTTAGTTTATTTTAATTATTGCCAAATAACTAGGTTTCATTACATATTTATCAATGTTGGAACTATGCGTAACTAAGTTAAAATAATAATTTTAAAGTATCAAAGTACCTTGAATTTTTTAAAATTTAAAATCCAGTACCCTGATTTAAGAAACCCAGTTTAAAGAGTTTTAAAGCCACAAAGTTTTAGGAAGCCTATTTTACAACAGGAGTTCGAAAACCAGTTCTTTAGAACTCTTATTGTTGGGGTTCCAGATCCGCGGGGTTCTATAACTCTGAGTTTAGGTAAGGGATCTAATCCATCTTAAACATATTGACAATATATTTTTTTAATTTAATTTTGTTATTAAATAAATTTAAAAAAATATAAATATAAAAAAAAAAAAAATTTTAAACACATAACAAAATTTGCATTAAAAAGGTAGCATGTTTTATCTTTTATACAAACATTTGCGATATAAACAAACCTCCAAATTACAGAATTGTAGATTAAAATCTACATGGTTGCCACTTCAAAACGCAAAAAAGAATTTTATTAAATTTAATAAATGGAATAAATAAAATTTTTTTTAAAATCTAAATTCTTTATCAACTTATCATTTATTAAAACATAAACAAAAAAACATTTGGCGTTTATATTAAAAGTTACCTTTATAAGAATTAAATTCCTCGCAATCGTCTTGATTTGATCCCATTTTATTTTGAACCGGAGTTTTGCTTAAAAGAAATATAAAGGTTTGATAAATATTGAACGTTTGAGTTAATAACGTTGCTTTACATCAACAGTAATACAACAATACTAATCACATGAAAACGATTTTTTATAAATGTGATTTTTATAATCTGTTATTAACTAAATATAAAAGGATATGGTTAAAACCTTTTAAGCCCTTCTTTTTGAATTTATTTAATAATAATTCTTTTTATCGTTATTTAAAAAAATATTGATATCAATGTGCGGCCGCGTCGCAGTAATTACAGTGTTTACTTTATAAGCAGGAGACCCAGGTTGGAAACGAGCTTTGGAAATACTTTCGCATTACGGTAAGGAAAGAGGCGTGAACTTCCTGGTTAAATGTACTTCCGCGGTGCTCCTTGATAAGACCGTTAGGATTTCTAGGAGCACCTAAATAACCTGAAAAAAAAATGTACTATTTAAACTAAATTAGTATACATTATTTTTCTGATTTAATTTTGTGGTTTTCTTAGCATCATAGCCTAATTTTCTTTTGAAAACAGCTGTAGGTGTATTTTTATACTTTTCTGCAATTGTCAATCGCACTTGTTTGCAATTTTCTTTGGCGGCAATAGTATCTTTCTATTTTTGTCGAATATCCCCTAACAAAGAAAATACTTAAGATGTTGTCCAGACAGATGTTACATAGAGCTCTTCAGCTACTGTCCTAACTTTAGGAACAGTCTTTTTTAGCGATGTAAACCATCTATGATGCATTAAGGCTTTGCTTATAGCTGTTTGTTTAGAAAGCAATCTGAATGGAATTAAAGCATGAGGAGGTAAAAATGATTCCTTGGTTACACCTAAAGAAAGAAGAAATTGAAAATCAAACAACCAATATTAAATAAGAGTGTCTGGGTAAACATTTACAGGATATGTGCAACTAATTATAGGCTATGCTACTTCAATAAAATTTGAAGGAAATATAAATATTACCTTCTACATGGCTTTTCTTTGTAAATAATTTAAACCATTTTTCTCTAGTGATAAAGCGCAATGATTCTAAACGAGAACACTCAATGACCGAGTCATTGCATTCAAATGAACATCTGTAAAAGATAGATAGAAAATTAATTGAATTGAATGTTTGAATGGCTATTGGTTTTTTTATTTAACGAGTTGTCATCAAACGAGAGTTGTTTGGTCACCTCACTCTCAACACACATCAAATAAATAAAATCAGCTTTTATAACGATTTCAATAGATGGTGGAGGTTCATTTTTTAAAGTAACCATTAATGTCTTTGATTGTCAAAAAGATGATGAGTCAGACAAGTACTTAAATAGTGGCGTTCAACGGTCTCAATTCTTAGCTATTGTTGAAGATATTCCTGAATTTAACTCTAATTTGAGACTTTTTATAGAAAAATTAACTTTGAAAATCTGGAGATGCAACATGTATTGCAAATTAAAGACCTATTTCAATACTACCATGCTTCTCAAAAAATTAGAACATATTATTTATAAAAGACTATACTATTTCTTAGATAATAATGACATTCTTTATAATAAACAATTTGGATTTAATAAGGGTCACTCTACTGATCAGGCAATTGTTCATTTTGTTCACAGTAATCTTAAATCTTTTCATGAAAATAAATATACTTTAGGCGTATTTATTGATGTCAGCAAGGCTTTTGACACTGTAAATCATCATATTTTATTAACCTAATTTAAAAAAATACGGTATTAAACACTCAAACCTTAAATGGTTTAAAAGCTATCTGTCAAATAGACAGCAATATACTTTTCATAGTTACGGAAAAACTAACAACATAAATATATCCTGGGGAGTACTAGTATATATCAATGATCTAAGCAAATCTTGTAATGTGTTAGACACAATCTTGTTTGCAGATGATACTAATCTATTTTATGCTCACAATGATATAAAAATATTATTTAAAACTGTAAACACAGAACTACTATACCTTGCTGAATGGTTTCAAACCATTTATCTCTAAATTTAACTAAGACAAAATATACTTTTTTCCATCATTATTATGAACGAGACAAAGTTCCATTAAAACATCCAAATCTTTGTTTTAACAATGGCGAAATAAAAAGAGAGGTATCATTAAAATTTCTAGGAGTACTCCTTGACGAAAATGTAACATGGAGAAATCCTATAAAATATACTGAAGGTAAAATATCATGTAGCATTGGCCTACTCTATAGGGCAAAACCTTTTTTGAATTCAAGTTGTTCAAAACTCTTACAGTTTTCTTTTATTTATTTCTATTTTAATTGCGCTAATATTGCATGGTGTAGTACCAATAAAAATGAATAAAAAAAAACTCTTTAATATACAAAAACATGCAATCAGAATTATATCCAATAAAAACCGCAGTACACCTAACCAACCTTTATTTACTAAGTTAAATATACTAAATATCTACCAAATAAATATTTATCATCTTCTAATTTTTATGTTCAAAATTAATAAAAGTATTATTCCAAAAACTTTTGATCTCTTATTCAAAACTAATCAGAATAAATACTTAACTAGACATTCAAGTAACACCTACATACAATCCATAAGTTATTATGCGGCAACTGAGTTTTCAATTTCAATTCAGAGGACCAAAATACTAACATCTGAATTTAAAACTCTTACATTGCACAGTGGGCCAAAATCATTATTAGCTGGACAAAATTAATAACTTTTAAAATATTTATCAGGTTTTTCCCATAATTAGCAGCTTGAGTATATTTCATATAACAAATCTAATGGCACCATTAGATTGTTTATTTGGTTGCCATGGATACCTATATTTCATGTCAACAGGCATTTTGCATAGTTACCTAAATAAAAAGACTTTCTCAAAATATCAAAGTTATAAACTAAACTGATATTAATGCTACATAGAAACCAGTTGGTAATTTTTTTTGAAACTTTTTCTTAATTCAAAATTTCTTTAAAAAATGAAATAAAAACTTTTAAAACACTCTTAACTATAAAGGTTTACAGGAACAGTTAATTAAATTTTAACTGTGTAGTTTAGACATTATTATTTTTATATGGTTGCTACCCTTAGCAACCATATAAAAATAAGCAAGTTTTTATGCAATTAGAGATACAAAAAATTTTATAACGAATATATAAGAAAACAAACTTTTATATTCATTATTTTATTATGTAAATATTAAATACTTATAAAGTAAACACCATCTTAAACACCAACGAAAATCAAAACTATGTCATTGACACTTAGTCAAAAATTGGAACCTCTTTAAGAAGATCAAAAACTCCATTTGGAAGAGCGTTTTTCTTAGGATGATGGGGTTTTCTCAAACTACTTATCAAAGGGTCAGAAGAACACATTAGTCGCCTTAATAAATCTTCGTTTGTTTTGGAACGCGAACACTTTCTAGAAAATGATTCTCGAAATTTCTTAAAATTTTTATTTTGAGCTTCTTGTGCCTCTTCGCTGAGCATGCCAATAGGCAAAGCCATTCTCTCTACAACTTGCCAACCATGAATAAGAATGTGATGCAGACTCTGTGGCATATGATACCATGGATAAAGGATTACATACTTCTCAGCTGTTTTGTAGCAGTATTCTCTAAATAGTGAAGAATCAATTAGAAAGTTAGATGACAATGTACACAAAATCACATGCAACATCTTTATCATACTGACATCAAGTTCAAGAATTTGAGCAGACTTTTCTGCATTCTGAAAAAATTTTCTAGCAGTGTTTCCATTATTTGAAGACCCAGAGCCACCAGATGTTGGCATATCAATTATCAGTCCAACTTCATCACGAAACCTTATCTGGATTTTCTGTTTTCGTTCTTGAATAATTTTCTTTTCAGATATAGTTCTTGTAGCCCACTTTTTCACTGTCAATTTATAACTAATTTTAAGAAGACATTCCATTCCATGCTTTTAATCCAAGCATGGAGAGTTGAAAGACCGAAGCAGAGACCTATCTCTGTCAATGGCATATTTTTAGCTGCATTAAGATCATTCATTTTTTTTGGGCTGCATCCACAAACAGAACAACACTGAGAAGATGTAGTTGCTGTAAATAATGCTGTAGCAACTTTGCCGTCCACCATCGTTATTTCAATTTTATGAAGTATTGTTAAGTTTTCACAAAATGTTAAAGACAAATTTGCAATTGAATTGTTAATAAACTGATTCTCTTGTTTCAAAACTTCAATGGTTTCTTTTTTAAATGAAAATCTTATTGGTCTGCAATATAAAGTTGAAGATGGATGTGGATTAGACCAAATTATTATTTTTTTATCATTAATGAATCCAAACAACTGAAGTGGAACAAAACAAAGAAATAAACAAACTAGTTTCTTCTAAAAGATCTCTGTTTTCTTTCTCAACTGTTACTTGATTATAAATCCTTTGGCTAGTTGATCCATCAAACCCAACTTTAGAATATAAAATCAACCTTTCAAGATCATTCATTGAATCAATAACTTGTTTCTGCAACTGTATTAGGCGTATTGCTGTATGATCGACTAATGCTTGAAAGTTTATTTCTGCTGAAAAATCATTTACAGTCCATAATGTTTTTTCAGGAAGACACTGTTCTTTAGCAGCACGAATATCATTGTAAGCAGGATAGAGATTACAACCTTTGCTCAAAGCATTATTTCTCAAGCGTTGGTAATCAGATTTGCTCATATCAATATCTAATATGAGTGCTAGAGCTTCATTTAGAGTGTTTTGAGTATGTTCTGTATCAAAAGGTTGCTTAATAGATAAACTTCGAACTACTTTTGCATCCTTTCTTCTGCTATCTTTAAAAAGATTACAACTACTAGCATACAACAGTTCATTTGATGAACAAGTTAATAAGTCCATAGCTGCTACTTTACGACTCTTTGCCTTATTTGATGAATCATCAAATAATTTTACAGGTCGACCACTAACTATAGATTCAGTTTTATTATCCTGATTTTTAAACGACTTAATAAAGTCTTTTTGAAGCCATACTGAATTATGTTTCATAAAGTTTTCATCAATTCTTTTACTTAAAGACCAACGTTTACGATACTTGGACAAAAAGATTACAAACTGAGCATCAAATTCAGAACAGTATTCACGAATAAAATTGTAAACATAAAGTTTGTTTTTTTCATTAGACATAGGTAAACCATGCTGTCTTATGAATTGATGAATTTGATATCTTGTGATGGTTGACATATTACTAATAATAATATTATTAGACTAAAATAATATAAACATTGAAAAGTTGTATTAACACATATATATATATATATATATATATATATATATATATATATATATATATATATATATATATATATATATTATATATATATATATATATATATATATATATATAATATATATATATATATATATATATATATATATAAATACTTGTTATTTTGCGACAAAAGAAACTTGAAAAAGAAACATCTTTGATTTTATAAAGTATAAGTATTAAAAAGTATTATAAGTATTAAAAAAAGTAGCAGATACTAGCAGCTAAATTAATAATTTTATAAAAACATATACATATAGCCTTCAAAATATGTATAAGAGATTAAGGCAAAATAGAGCACAAATTTTTCCTTGTTGTCTTTTGAAAAAAAATTAAAAAAAAAGTCCAATTTTTACCAAAAAATATATCTAAAACTGGTTTAAAATTTTTTTTTAACTTTTTTTTTTTTATAAATTTTATATATTAACAATTATTTGATATGTTAATAAAAACAGTTAACCAATATACTAAAAATTTATTACACACTTTTGCTTTTTTAAAAACTACATTTTCTCACTTTATCGCCATTTTTTTTTTTGCAAAAATTTTACTTGAAATGAGTTTTTGTTGAGAATATATATTTTTTTAATTTATTGTAATTATTTTTAAGGTCCTCAATGTATCTAAGTAAAAACTTTTTAAAAAGAATTTCAGTTTTCAGACATAAATTTTTTTAGTTTTGTCCACCTACTGGCCCACTGTGCATTGTTAAGAGTTTAAGGCCAAACTTAGACAGTTATTACTAAAAAATGATCTACCATAAAACTATTTCTAAAAAAGCAAAATATCCTTATGATCGATCTATCAATTAAATGAGGAGTATACTAATATTAGAAACGCTTGAGTTGAATGCACTTTTGACTTAAATTACACCAACGCATATTAAAAAAACAAAAATATAAATTTATTTATGTTTTTGTTGTTTTAATATGCGTTGTTGTTCTTTTTACTTTTTATTTTTTGCTTCTTAATAATATGTTTTATTTATCACTTTACCAATTTTAAGTTTGTTTATTTTATATTGTCAACAGAAATGCTTATTTTCAAATTAAACTTTATATTTACGGAATTTATCAAGGGGCTTGGCAATAAGACATATAAGTCTTCTTCTCGCCCCTGCTGCATATATATATCTTGTTACTAACATACAGTTTGTATATATTAACACAGTAAAAAAAAAAAAAAAAAAAAAAAAAAAAAAAAAAAGATGTCAATTTTTATCTTGCTTTTGAATTGAAATGTGGAAACGTGCTATTGGGTTCATCAGAACATTTTGGAAAAAAAGCTTGCATATGGTGTGAAGGAATATCTACATTAAATTTAGGGACAAAACCAACTCTTGGCAGTATTGATTATTGGTACAATAAATATTTAGAAAAAAACTCAGTAATATTATCCATGCAAGAGTTTATGAAGTGCATCATCCTCAATTTTTGTGTATTAATTTGGATCCGAATACTTTAATTGAGCAACTAGTCCCTCTACCTGAAATTTTTTTTTAAAAAAAAAAAGTTTTTTTTTTATTTTATTAAACAAATACTTTTGAATAATTTTTTTTTTTGTAACGTGGAACTAGCATACCTAAATGGGCTTATGCCCCTCTTTTACTTACTCTTTTGCCCTCTTATGACCCTTAGCAATTTGTTTAGATTTTAAAAACCATTTTTTTTATTGTTATAATGTAAATACTCTTAAATAAAAAAGGTTTCATTAAAGTGGAACAACATAAAATCTGTGTTTTATGTCGTGGTCTCTCTGGTTCACAGTGGTAATCGCTAACCAAATTATTTCAGAAAATCAAACAATTTGTATTTCTGATCACCACTCTCAACTTAAAAAAAAATAATAATAATCATTTAAATTTTAAATTTGAATTTATAAAAGTTGATTGGAATGACATTACCAATATAAACAATATTAACTCTAGTTTTGAAGCATTTTTTTCTCAAACAACATTGTTGTTAGACTGTCATGTGCCACTCAAAAAAGTTGGAATTAAGAGCGACAATCGTCAAATCAAGCCATGGCATCTTCGCTTACAACAAGGCTGCAAGCAACCACTATTAGACTTGGAAGTTACTGGAAGAAAAAATATAAAAATTATAGACTAAATTATAGATAGCGGTTGACAAACGACTTAAAAGATTGCAAATTATATGAATCAGGAAAGCAATATAAAGGAATTGAATTCCAAAAAACAGAAGTCACAGAAAAAGGATGAGATTTAATTAAACGACGAGTAACACGAGAATGAGTTTTAGTAGATGGTTTATATTGGTAATGTCATTACATGAGACGCTAGCACTTTAGAGCAGTGCCTATTAAAGTATTTGTAGAAACTAGATATAGTAACCCTTAAAATACAGGTCTAGATAGTATTTGGTAACATAAAATAACTGAATAATAAAAAAGAAATAGTTTTAAAAATATAGAGAATATATATTTAACCTAATATTTTGTACACTCTTTTAACTTAAGAGTTTCATAACTAAAAATACCTTAAAACTTGATTTATTTTGTTAACTTTAACCATCTGTTTTTGGTAGATATAAACGCTTAGATTATGATTTGAAAGGTAAAAATCATAAATCTATAAAATTTTAATTATTATAACAATTGGCCCGTGCCGAAAATCGGCATTATATTGTAAAACGTTTCTTGCAAAAAGAACTTGTAAAACGGGTTAGTTAATATTCAGGGAATACCAAAGAACATGTACAGGGTGTTCACTCACAAATTAAAAAAGTTCCATCAATTTTTCTTCATTTAGATGTTTTTCCAATGTTTTGGCCCTGAAAACCATCCCAATATGAAAAATGACGTCGGAACAACGTTGTTCTAACGTCTTTCGTATCGTTGAAAAGACGTTGGCATGATGTTATAAATGAAACACCGAAAAAACGTCATTTTACTAACGTTATTACAACGATGTAAAATGACGTGGTGACAACGTTACATTTTAGCAAAATGACGTCGGAAAGACGTTAGAGCAACGTTAAATTTGAAAAAAAAAGACGTTATAAGGACGTTAGGCTAACGTTATATTTTAGCTAAAATGACGTTAAGCCAACGTCTATTGTTTTTTATACGTTGGAATAATGGCATATATAAAACATAGGTCAACGTTATATTAACAATGTTGCGAAACGTTGTAAGAAAAACGCCCTCCAACGTTTTTCTATCATTTTTGATGTTATTTCTACATTGTAAAAAACAATAAAGGACAATTTTACACTGAATAACTTTGCGCTGTCAAACTATATTTCTTCTTATTTATTTAGGTTATACACGAGTATTATATTAGTCCGGGCAAATAATTGAATAAGGAAATTAAAAGACTAAAAATAAATAAACATTGCAGTACTTCTATTCCAAAATTTTAAAATTATATACAATAACTTAGAATGAAACTAGTTTGATTTTTACTTTTTTTGCAAATTTCAATCATATCTCAAATAATTCGTGTATTCTTTGTTTGACACTAAAAGACTAATATATATGAAGAAACATAAAGTTACAAACAAATCCAATTAAAAGCATTTTTAAGAACTAAATAAAAAACATTCGGAATAAACAAACAGAAATACCACAAATACCAGAAATTGCACTAACTTTCTATTTGATGCTAACCTGAGTTTTTCTGCTTTCGAAAGATTATCGACTGTAAATCGTTTAGCAACATTATCTGAAATAGAATAAACAATACCTCAATAAAAAATAATGAAATTGCCTCCAAAATAATTTTAATTGAATAAACAAACAAAACTAATTTAAAACACACAATCATGAAATAATGGAAAAAAATGTCTAGTTTTACAAAAAAAAAGATATAAAATATCTTTGATTTCAGATTTCTGAAAAGTTATTTTTTTTCAAGTGCTATTATGGCAATATATTTTTTTATAACATGAACTGCATGGTAAATAAAGAAACTGAAATGGTACATTTTCACTAATCAAAGAATCAAAAAATGTTTTTATAAATAGCTCTCTTTAAGACTAATGATTACTTTGTTGGGTGTTTTTTCTTCCAATCGAAACTGCTTATATTTCACTTAAACCCTTGACCATTTGAGCAAGTGGCATCTTCTTACCAAAAGCCAACAATTTTTTAAATAAAAAGGCAGACATATCAAGAAGCAATCATTCAGAAAACTATAGAAAATGAATAAGGTTATGTAAATTGTATGTTATGAATGTTTATCAATAATCGACGGACAATACCAAAACAAACTATATAATATAAACTAGATGATATATTATATAAACTAGATGTCAAACTTGCGGTCCTTTATTGAACAAAAAATGATGTCACTTTTTTTTGCTTAAAAATATAATTTGCCATTTGTAAACAGTGTTAAAGCTGAAGCAAATGTGTAGAATAAAAGTTCAAAATGCGAGTCAAAATTAACCAATAAATTAAAGATAATTCAAAAACATGTTATAATAAATATAAAGTACTTATCAAGGTTTATTTAAGGTTTATTTTTATTTCAAATTTTAATCCCTTTTTAATCGAAAATAAATTAACACTTTTACATATATTGATTTAAAATATATTACATATATAAAAATATATTTACTTCATATATAAAAAAATAGTTAAATAGTATTTGTTTACAAATTTAATCTGTCATTTGTAAAAAGGACAAAGGCGGCTTCACTCTTTGGATTGAAGTAAGACAACTAGTTTATATAAAATATCATTGGTTAATACACATGTGATCATTATGGAGCAAACTTTTAATATCAATGGCTAGATGTGAAAACCAAGATAAACGTAATTACAATAATTTTTCAGTATTCACATGATTAGGTGTTTTAGTAACATTTATTTCCTATGCCCATGTTGCTGCATTCAAACAAGCAAATTATATAATAAAAAAAATGTGCAACTAAATGTTTAACTGACCATTGAACAAGGTCAAAAATTAAAAGCCAGGACAAATATCAAAGGGTTTACTAAAAGAGCACTTTTTATAGAGAGTTTAGTAAAATATAACATAGAATCACTTTCAAAAACATAAAAACTATCGGAATAGGCTTAAAAAAAATCACTGATTAAACTTCAATAATTATCATTTTCTCATAAAATGTTTATCAAACAATTAGCTTTTCACAATATAATTGATCTTGATATCATCATACATTTATATTTGTTTATCTGTATGCACAAATATATAAACTTATATTTATATATATACAAATATATATATATATATATATATATATATATATATATATATATATATATATATATATATATATATATATATATATATATATATATATATATATGTATATATATATATATATATATATGTATATATATATATATATATATATTTATATATATATATATA
>NC_061168.1:39300888-39306162 GCF_022113875.1 Hydra vulgaris
GTACTTTATTGAAATACTTTGGAGTTATTGAGTTGAGAGATATACATTTTAACTTGGCATGACTTTTATTAAAATATAAGATTAATTAGTTTTTTGATTAGAAAGATAAGAGAATAAGTAAATGATAGTACTATGACAATATATTATATATATATATATATATATATATATATATATATATATATATATATATATATATATATATATATATATATATATATAATATATATATATATATATATATATATATATATATAATATATATATATATATATATATATATATATACATATATATATATATATATATATATGAATATATATATATATATATATATATATATATATATATATATATATATATATATATATATATATATATATATATATATATATATATATATATATATATATATATATATATATATATATATATATATATGTATGTATTTTGGTATAACATATCAATTTTAAAAACTATATCATATCACATATCATATACAAAAACTACACACAAATATATTTGACATGTACTTTATTGAAATACTTTGGAGTTATTGAGTTAAGAGGGGGTTATTATCACAATTGAAATAAAAAGGAGCCTGCTCAACTGCAGCACCCATTATGGTCTTTATGGCCAAAATCAGCTTTTTCTTTCAACTCTGAAATTAGGGAAACATGAGATTGTCATTCATTTTGAAAATTAAATACTGACTGAGTGTATATCATCTAACACTTTGTGTGTATTGATTTAAATAAATATTTTGTTTATTATGACTAAGATCTAGTGTAAAATTTAGATGTTCTGTTGCTGTTTCTGTAGGATATGTTTTTCGCTTGCTTCATAGTGAGAAGTTATGAGTTCTATCCTTACCACGTTCCTGGTAGTAAAATAAAATAAAAATAACTTAATACAAATACATAAAAAATTGTTTATCCTTTTTTCGTGACTTGAGGCTCAAACTTATGAGAGTCAGTGTTAGTTATAATATTGTAGGAATAGCATGGTATGATTATACCAATATACAAATTCGTAAAAGAAACACATTACACAAGTTATAAGAAGCTTATTAGGTCATTTCTAGTCTAGTTCCACAACAAACTAAAAAACTTTCCATTTGAATAAATAAAATATATATTATGATTAAGACATTAATCTTGACATGTCTTGACATGTCTTAATATAACTTAATTGTCTTAAATTTATACTTAATACAACTTACAACTGTTTTAATACAACTTACAACGGTCTTAGACAACTGAATTGAATGTCTTAAAAAAAGGCTCTGTATTTTTATTGGCATTTAATTAAACTGCTAAATAGTTTAATAACGGGTATTTAAAAAACCTATCATTGCATAATCTATTTGTAAATAAAATATTATGTGCAAATATTATATATGTTAAAAATTTTTACTATATAAGTAATGTTAAATATACAAAGTATACAAAAACATAACAAAAACGTCAACAGTTTTTGAAAATCTAATAAGTTTTAGCAACTTTTATTTATCATTAATATGATAAAAGTTTAATATCTAATTCGAATGTAGAACATAAAGAAAAAATGTATTAATTATTAGTATCACAGAATATAATGCCTAAAAACCATTAAATTAAAATTAGATTAAAAATAACAACTTTTTCGATAACGGTTTTTCAACCATTTTAAAGATGAGCAAGTTTGTTAAATCAAGTTGTGTATACGTTAGAATGCTGACGTTGCTTTCATGTCAAAAGTAAAAACGTAAAAAAAGCAACGTTGTTCTAAAGTCGTTCCAACGTTAATTTGACTAACGTTAGTTTTACGTTAAACAACCAACGTTGTTCCAACGTCGTTTTAATGTTAACATTCAAGACTTTAGATGATAACGTTTTTCCGACGTTGACAAAATACAACCAAATTGCAACTACGGCTTGACGTCTTTTTCTTAGTGGGATATCTTTTTCCAGCCTTAGTACTAAAAAATCAGCATTAAAGATATTTCCGCAGAGGTAATAAAAACTGCCTCAAATATAACTTTATAATTATAGAAGTACACAATACTAAACAACAAACATTAATTGATATAAAGGCTTTTTCCAGTGTTTCCAGCATTAACGATGCTAAAAATTATATATTTTCCAGTTTTTCCAGCATGTTATTCAAAAACAGACTTTTTTTCTCAGTTTTTCCACCAGAGTGGAAAAACTGAGAAAAAAAGTCACCCTAATGTAGTTAACGTTAAACACCCATGATCATACAGATTACGGGTCAGGTAGTTAGAATTGGACTATCAAACACATGTATTTAAAAATAAGCCAATGCTTGGAGCGCCTAGAAAACGATAGAAATAGATCTTTCATAAAAGCAATTTTATTTAGTTTAATAACAAGTTAATTTAAAGGATTTAGTGCAGAAAATAAGGATGAAAAAAAAAACTTCTATTTACAAACAAAAATAATTTACAAAAATATGATAAAAACAAAATTTACAAAGGTATAATACAAAAAAAACAATATAATAAGGAAAAGGAAAATAAAATATAATACATAAATTAAAAAAAATACATCTACAATAAGTGTTTTGTAGAATAATAACCTACAATATACTAATTGTTGATGTATGTAACCTCACCCCTTCATCCCTCCTACTCCAATGGAATAAGGGGTAAAGGAAAATCCTGGCCGCCGTTTTGGACCCACATCTCATGCGCTCTATAGGATGTGGGTCCAACGTGTTGTCTTCTGTATTCCATAAAAGCACTATTTGACAAATCTGAAATGAAAATAAATGATATCGAAATAACAATTTTATAATAGAGCTGTATATGTAAGTATATGTAAGATAACAAATACAATATTGTGCAAAACTTCAAACCACTTACCATTGACTGCAGCAGCATTTGATAAAAAAACTGCTGTTTCAACAGTTGTTGAAAAAACTGTTGTTGTTAATGTGAATTCTAATAAAAATTCTTAATTACTACTAATAATATACAAATCTATAAATTTTGAAAAGTTTTAACAATAATAGTGATAATAATCTACATTTATCATGTGTTGTTACTGCTGCTATTACTATAAATAAAAAAACAACAACTAACTATTTAACTAATGGATCAAATTAGTTATTATGCTAACTAAATTATTGCACTTTATAGATCACTATATCATTTTAACTATATGTAATAACTATATTTTTTTACATGTTTCATTTTCTTAGTGTGCCAATCGATCTACTAAAGTGAAATATTTTTCTAATATTTCATTATCTACATAACAACATTAAATATATTAAAATGAATCTCATTTTAACCAAAAAATTAACTAAAATTGAAACTAAATTCAAAGTTTTCTTTTAAAGCTCTAGGACTTTCTACATAAAATGCAAAATTACAACTTGCCCTGATCTAATTTTACAATCATTCGCTATGTTGTTAACATGTTCATGACATCATACAGCTCGTTTCTCTGTTTGTTTTGATTATTTCTGATAAAAGCAGGACGCTGGGCTTCAATTTTGACATATTCATCTACAGCATACTGCTTAAGTAGTTTCTTGCCATAAAATAATGAACAGAAAAATTGCCTAGCAGAAAATCTATATTTACTGAACTGAGATAATGCAACATGATTTCTAATCCGTGTGGGGCGCTCAGGGTTATGCACTAACTTATTATGCCAACCAACATCACCTTTTAGTAAAAAAAGAGGATAAACCATAGGATCCAAGTTGGCTGACATACTTGAAACAATATTTAAAGGATGACCTCTTGGGTAAATAAAAACTTCCCTGAAAGTTGGGGGAGCACCATCTTCGCCATCAAATACAACTGCAACTTCATTATGTGAAGGTAGATTATAGCGACCTCTATCACCCCTTTCAAGTAAAGACATTTTTACAACAGAAGCTGAGCAACCTTCTAAAGCCGCTTGACAAATTTCTTCATCTTCTACTTCAGCCATGTTTTTTAAATTCAAGAGCAAATGGATTTTATTCAGTAATTATAATTTGCAATTGAAACATTAACTCACGTAAACAAATATTATTACCACGATGTTGTATTCTAAAATTTATTGCTGCAAGTGGATCATGAATATATAGTTGAGAATATATTGATGGAATATGTTGATTTGGCCTAAGATTACCTACATGATAAAAATTCTGGCAACATATTTTAAAACATGGAGGCATATGGTTCATTGGTTGAACTACGTTTGCTGTAAATGAAGCGAAATAAAGACAGGCAAAATAATTTCTAATATGTTTCAAAAAATTAACATTAACATTACAATCTACTTAACTCTCTGTAAATTAATTCTGAAAAGCTTGTGTAAATGGTAAAAGTGGAGGCAAAGCTATGGCAACATATAAAATGTGTTTTATAAGAAAATTTCTTAGGACCACAGTGCTGACAAGTTTGGTTCATTTTCCCTAAATAATAATAATCTGGAATAGCATTACCTCTTGCTATAGAATACATTCTTCCTGGTTTACCAGCATTTCTAACATTTTGTAGTTGATTAATTTTATCTCGCCTAGTTCTATATCTAGCATTTCTGAGACTATAACTTTTACTCGCCCAATAACATTGTTAAAATTTGGGTTCAAATTATTTTTTGTTTGTCGAGCAGCAATTCTAATATTTTGTAGATGATTAATTTCAATTTCCCTAACTCTATCTTTAGCATTTCAGAGACGATTATTTTCAACCCGTCTAACCACTCTTTCAACAATTAGGTTGAAATTATCTTTACCTCGTATAACAGCTCCTCTTATATTTTGTAGATGATTAGTTGCATCTTGCCTAAGTCTGTTTCTTTTTATTTCGGCGACGATTATTTTAAACACGTCTTAGAGCATTTACATCCTTTTGTAAATGCATTACTTTATCTAGCCATTTCAATGACGTTACTTTTATTAGACATATTATTAAAATTAAGACAAATTCATTAAAATTCTTATCTCTTTTTTTACTACTCTAAATTGCACAACAGAATAAAATAATTTATTGAATAACTAAAAAAATTTTGCAAACAGAATTAAAAGACAAATTATCGAAACAAATATAAATATTTTTTCTTGTAATTGCTAAAACAACAAACCAATAAAGAGATCAAATATAAAATGAAAAACATATCCATAAAGAGATCTAATAACTCGGTGTAGTTAAGGCGATTTACAAACTTTTAATTGGAATTAGCATGATTTCGTCAGCATATTATGTCCAAACAAGATCTTTAAATGCTATAACTTTTTTGCTCAAGGTTTTTATAAGATTTAAAGAAACTT